>JALBCR010000152.1:600000-945000 GCA_030710515.1 Abscondita cerata | reverse complement strand
TTATAGGTAAATTGGTGTCAAACGGTCTATTTTAAGCCAGAGAACCTCTGGTAAAGCCATGTACACACCTTTCAGAAACACCCTGTATACGTACTTTACCGTACATGGACGAAATGTACTAAAAATAATGTCCGAAAGCGACTAAGTGTGTTATATATGCAAGGCGTTAATTATGTGGTCAAACTTCAGATGCTGTCCCGCTTCTTATAAGAATTAGGATTTGATGTTACCAAAAAGCAGGAGGTGATGCCGAATGTAACTTTTTTTTTTCATGATTAAAACTTACACTATACCGACAGAATTTTCTATAAAACCAATTTCAACCCTGTGAGAACCATTTACTTGAACATTTGGTACAAAGTATTTAATACCCAACAAGGGACGGCATACGACATTCATCCTTACTCCTTATTTTTGTCAAGCCGCTTTTAACACTCATACTACAATTCATAGACTATTTTCTCGAGTTCTCAATAAAAGTGGTCGATCCTAATCACGACGTATGTACCTTCTTGAAAGAAAACTAACCTTTTGAGGTTTTCTCGACATTATATACAGGGTGGCTCATTAGTGTGAGGAAGGTGGATATCTCGGAAAATATTGTGGTTAGAAAAAAACTTTTGCAATGAAAGTTGATGCAAATCAATGAGCTGCACATGTTAAAATTATTTTCGTTTATACCAGGTATTCCATATAAGTTTTTATTACAAACTTGGATTCCTTAGGAAATTCTAATGTAACTTTATGCATTATACATAGTGTCTAAAATAGAGGGTTTTTGCATTATTGCACTTTTTCTGGAAAAATTGTCGTTTCGGAAAAATTAAATAACTGGAATTTGTCCAACTGCGATTTCGTAGCTTTTATATGAATTACTAAAGCTAAAACTAAAGCTAGTTGTTCACGTTTCTAGCCTTGCTAACTTTTGAGACAAAATCAAGTTATCCATGAATTTAGAGAGTTCAATTTAAATAACTGATAACTCAAAACCAAGCAAGGTTGGAAAGGTGAACAATCAGCTGTAGTTAGCACATGTAATGCATATTAAAGCTGCAAAATTGAAGTTAAATAAATTCCAGGATAACTGAGTTATTTAATTTTTCGAAAAATCAATTTTTCCGGGAAAAGTGAAATAATACCCTCCATTTTAGACACTATGAATAATGCATAAAGTCACATTAGAATTTTCCAAGGAATCCAAACTTGTAATAAAAAATGAGTAGTTCCATTTAAAAAAACATGACTTTGGTATGTTACACCCTGTATAAACAAAAATAATTTTAAAAAGTTTTTTCTAACCCCAATATTTTCGGAGATATCTACCTGCCTCACTAATGGGCACCCTGTATATAATTTCCTTCAATTCTCTGTCCGTCTGTTTATCATCTCCTCCGAGGTGTTTCAAAAAAAAACTGAATACACCATTTGATAGAGGGTTTTAAGTCTAGATGCAAGGGTTTTTGAAACTCTAACTTAACCCCATGTTGGGCTGGCTACACACACTCTCCCCAAACTTCAAAATTAATTTTTGTTTTTATTACCAAATATGTTTGTTTTGACAAGACAAACATCTTTTGTATACATCATTTTGACCTATGACCTTAAAGTCAAAAGTTATAGGTCGAAATTCATGCGTCCGTAGGATGTGCTTAAAGAGTAGTACTTTTATATTTCGGATTAGGCATAGAGGTACCTTATTATTGTAAAGGGTCTTCCCCTGATTGTTCTCAGTTTTACTCGGTCAATTATGTCTCATCCGTAGCTCTTAATGTGTACTTATATTAGAGCAACAATTTGTGTATTTAATGGTTTGAATCGTATGTTCTTCTTCAATTTTTGAAGTATTTTATCTCAACATATTATTGTTCGCTTGCGGACGGTAATCTTTAAACATTTCTTTTGAAAACAAATACAGATTTTTTTAGTAACTGGAATTGCAAACGTATTATTTCTGTTCAGAATTTCAAAATTTCTAGATTTCTTACCAGTTTTTACATTCCGTATCTTTTATGAATAAAATCGGGAGTTTTGTCATATTTTTCCGACGAATTTTGAGTTAGTGTGTTAATTGGAAGTTAAACAAATTTATGCAGAGTGGAGACCCACTGGGCCCGCCCGTTTGTATATGTAAACAAACACCATATCTAAAAATCCACTCGTCCGATTTTTATGAAACTTTTGCCATGACGTATTTATATTAACCATAGAACTGAATAGGTTTTTTTTCAAATAAAAGTTGCTTGTAATTTAATTATAGGTACACAAGTTTTGATTAAGCTATTTTTTTGATCCGGTAAGTAATTACTGAGACATGAAAATCGCGTGACACTAATCCTTTTTACAATATCTTCAAGAATATTAAATTATACAAAAAAAAGTTATGGGAAATTTTATTATCTATATGACGGCTATTTGAACCATTTTTTCCTAACACGCAATTACTTTTATAATGGACCGTGTATTCCAGCGTCCAGAAAAATACCGACTTTTGTATGTATAAGCAACCAACGATGCATACGCTTTGAAAGCTAATGCCATAGATAAAGGGGGGTTTGGGCTAATGCGTATAGTTTTAAAGAGAGAGACAAATGGAATGTTATTTACCTAAGATCAGGTTAAGATAATTCCCTTTTGAATATTGTAAAAATACAATACACTTCAAAACAATGCTCCGTCTCCCTGGAAATTTGTCATAAACTGCGAATTACTGCACCTTCTGGAATCCCATTAAGAGAATTTTGTAAGATACGATCTTAAATGTTTATTTCATTTTTCCCGCAAAAGGTTTTATATGCCTCGCTGCATACTTTCGATGCGTTATTATACGCGATTGCTACAACTAGTTCCGGCAGGTAGATTTTTACGCGAAACGTTTTGTTTTAAATGCAGATCAAAGATGTTTTTGAAAATTTTAAAAATACAGTCACAAAATGGAGTCGCAACTACCTCTAGTTTTGTATTTATTTAGTTATTAACAAAAAAAATTAATAAAGTTTACCACCACTACGTAAAATAAAATCAAAAACATCATTTCAAAAAACTTTGAAAAGTGCAATTTAAATTTTTAAAATATTTCATAATTTCCTTTTAAATTAAATATAGGTAGGACTATTATACAAATTTTGTCCAATAAGTAATTACAAAAGGGAGGTAAAAACTTGAAAAGTGGAAGGACTTATTACTAGAGAAACGTTCGAAGTTCATTTTTAAAATTAAGACTAATTTCTGTTGTAAATTTCTTTTTTTTATACAAAATTTATATTTTTCAACAGATTAAATTTATTTTAAGTTTAGTTATCATTTTTAGTTTCACATGATCTTAATTTAACATATAAGTTGGAAATAACATTGACTACTGTGAGCTCATTTTTTGAGCTATAATTTACCCAAGTGTTTCCCGATACAATCTTAAACACTAGCTGCAAAATTGTATGTATTAGGCAGATGAATGTTCTAAATTTAGTATTTCTGATATTTTATAACGTCTAATTCTATGACATATTCACAACACTCTTAATTAAAATTAGCATGAATCCAAATATTAAAGAGTACACACACATGAGCAAAAACACACACAAAAAAAATTGAATATAAATTACTTTAATTATTTCTAAGTATAGATTTCTTACAAAATTAAATTATAAAAAAAGAAAAACATTAAACAAAATATTAAGTGTTTATTTAAAGTCCAATACATATAAAATGTATAGTGTAGAAATGCTTATCGTTTTCTACGTAATTGAAGGAATTTCTTCTGCGCCATGCTGCCCTTCGAGAACCACCAATTGTTTGTGAGAACCTGTGGCCTTTGCCTAATCCACGAGATGATTTTCCAGCCGAAGTCTTGCCGCAATTCACGATGTTTATGGACTGATCCGATTATCCAGTTGATCTTAGGATCACGTCTAATTGTCTGGAAATAAATAAATTACATATTAACTTCAAGTGGTTTCGGAAATTTAAAAATAATTAATTGACGTAAAAAATCAGACAATAAAAGACCATAATCAGCATGACTTCTCTAAGCGTGGTGCATGGATCAATTCATCATTCAATTGAAATTATTAAGAACCTTTAATAAAAGAAAAATAACTTACGTTGTGTGCTGGATTTACAAGAATAACTTCGAAGTACTTGTATGAAGAATCTTGTCCTACCCAGTATGAACCTAATACTCTAAGACCACCACATCTACGTCCGATACGTTCCTGAGAAATAAAATCTTTCAATTTTATGGCAAACCCGAAAATATCAAAATAAAAGTTAGTTTAAATTTCAGACATCCAAGGAAGAAAAATTAATCATTAACACTTCATTCCTTCATAGTTATCATCACTTATTAGAATAAATTACAATATTGACATGAATATTTACCTCAGCAACTGACTGTAACTTTCTTTTAGGTTTCAATTCATTTACACCATGTGTTTTTGGTTTACCATAAGTAGCACCTTTAGGTACTGGACGTTTACTGACCACCTCTACGTACACGAATACGATAAATAAGGTAACCTATACTAACAAAAGATTAACATACCATTGAAGTAACTACTACATTATCATACCTTGTTTAGTTCTATATCCCAATCTACGAGCTTTATCTGGCCTAGAAGGACGTGGAGCTCGATGTAATTTGTGAGTTGACGATATTGCCAAACTCTAATTCTTAGCAAAATCTAAGAACATCGCTTTGCTTTTTCCGATATATTTCTTGCATATACTTGTAGGCCCCCATGTTTCACGACCTGTTTAATTCATAAACGTAATTAGACGCCAAATCACAACATAACCACAAAATATCACATTAATCAATTCAAAATTAAAATATAACTCTTTCAAAAAGGTAATCCACACGAAACCTAAGTAGTTGAACTTAAATTTTTTCAATAAATAGAAAGATGATTGAACAAAATTAAGAGGAAAATTTTAAAGAAATACAAGCGTTACGTACCTAATTCGTTCAACACAGAAGGAAAAGGAAGCAGTACACGCACCCTACCTGGTAGTGAGCGTTACTTACTAAAAATTGCGGTAAATTTGAATTTCAAATATTCTAACAGTTACATTTGTACATTTTTCTTGTGGTTAACTTAAATTAAGTGTTTTCATTTTTCGACCTAATTGTTTTAGATACAAGTGTAGTTCGGTAATTAGACTTATAGTTGGTGTGTCGTGACAAGTAGACGGTAGTTAAATTAAAACGTTGTTTTTTTCTCAGAAAGGTTTAAGAGGAAGAACATTTTTAAACTTGAAAAGAGTGATCTTAAACCATTTGGTTTCATATTTAATTTCATTTTTTTGTACTTTACCACTTGTGTCTAAAAACCAATAAATCATTTATTGTTATTATTATTATTATCCCAGACATGTAAACCTGCCATTAAGGTGGCCCTTCTCTGGTTCAACGATATTAATCCCGTTTCGGAATATAGGCTCTCCACCGAACTAGTCGAAAAAGCTCCTTTAACAAGTATATGTGCGAAGCCCAAGTTAGTTTATCATCAAACGTCATACCTAAAATTTTGCATGACGCACACATCGAATGACACGGTCTTCTATCAACAGTACTGGATCATAGTGCGGAGTTCTAAGCCTACAAAAGGGTATGACTTAGTTTTTCCGTCAGAAAATATTATCTTATATACGGACTCCTGCAGTTTGCGTGTTATTTCTCCTACGCTTTTACCCGAATACATGATCGCCAGGTCATCTACATATAGACATTTATGAACACACATGTCTACATCTGCAGCCAAGACGTTAACAGCAATAACAAACAAGGTACAGCTCAGAGTAGAACCTTGGGGTACTCCATTTTCCAGGATACGAGAAGAAGACAGGTGGTTCCCCACTCTTATCCGAAATCAGCGGAGTGTAAGAAACGATTTAATGAAATTCAGCATGTTACCTCTGATTCCGTAGCTGTGAAGTTTTTGCAATGTTCCGTATCTCCACCTCATATCGTACGCCCCTTTATATTAAAGAACACCGCGACCAAGTGTTCCCGATTTTTAAACGTATCCTGGATATGATTTTCCATTGATACGAGATGGTCTAAGGTCGATCTGCTCTTGCGAAAACCTGTCTTTTATTTATTTAATCGTATGGTACATTTTAAATATTGTATTGTGATGTAAGTGTTATGTATGGTGCCCCAGAAGATCAGTATAAACCTGTACAGTGTGGTGACGAAACCGTGTGCAATTGTTGATTGATTCGTCTTGGCAAAGATTTACTTCAAGATTTAGGAAAACCACTAAAACCTAAACATGCCAACCCTTACCCACCCTAGTATTCACAACCAAGTGGTGATTCCCAGGAACAACATGTTTTTCTTGTTGACCATGGAGTAGTGTAAGGTACTGATCACCATCCATATTTTATATTTGCACCAAAACCCCTTAAAAAACACATGAAAAAAAAACTCTAAAGAAAATTGACGTACGTTTTGACGTTTAATTACGGAAACCAAAGTGGTGATTCTCAGGAACAACATGTTTTTCTTGTTGACCATGGAGTACTGTAAGGTACTGATCACCTTCCATATTTTATATTTGCACCAAAAACCCCTAAAAAAACACACACGAAAAAACTTTTTTACTTGTCTGATAAGATGCTAATAAATTATTCTTTTCCAGGAACCATTGCATTCGACTATTTATCATCTTTTCCAAAAGTTTATCCGTGCAGCAGGTAAGGCCAATAGGACGATAGCTCGCTGGAAGAGTGGGTTCCTTGGAGTCCTTGAGTAACGATACAACAATAGCTTCTCTACATGCCTTGGCTTGTTATAAAGTTCTAACAACTTTTCTTTCATTTCAGGTGACAGATGTTTTAACATTTCATTTGAGATGTGTCTGGACCTGGAGAAGACAACTTCAAGTCGTTTAAAGCATCTAGTTCATTCAAGCTTAGTATCAAGGAATGTTCGCCGACGAGCTGACGCTTTCAAATTGGGTGGCTTCTGCAATTTCTCCTACATCTTCCACCCGTTGATGATCGTTTATCTCTATACAGGTAGATATATTTCTTTCAAGCTTACCTATCACAGCTTTGACCTTTCCCTATACATCCCTCAAATTTGCATCTGACGTAATTGACGACGTCTATGCGTTCCAGCTATCCCTTTTACATTGTAAGACGACTTTTCTCGATTCCGCCCAGGCTTTTTTAAAGGTAATTAGATTGGAAAGAGTAGGCCCTCTTCGAAATCGGTTAAAAGCTTTTTTTTTGCAGAAATTGCGTGCTTAACTGGACCACCTGCAGTTTTTGGTATGCTTTTATCTGCAGTTTTATAATAGCCTGAGTTATATGTACTAAACTTGCAGATCTGGGTCAAACAACTGTTCCCGAAAACTGTTCCAGTCCGCCATCTCAGTTGTCCATCTTTCATTGACATATCATACCGTATTATGCTTGTCGGTTTCTAAAATAATTGGAAAGTGGTCACTGTTGTGTAAGTCACCTTCAACCTACCACTTCAAAGATGCTGCCAGTGACCTCGATGTCATGGTAAGGTTAATGGCAGAGACGTTGTTGGATTTCTCATTAAAGTATGTCTGAGAGCAGCTATTAAGTAGCACTACTTCATCCCTTTTTAGCCAGTCTTGCAAGATACGACTCTTATCATCGGTTCTTGAAGAACTCCACAGCGTGTTATGAGCGTTAAGATCACCCAGTAAAATGAAAGGGAGCAGGAGTTGTCCAACTACTCGTTGGATATCTGTGATTTCCCAATTTCGGTTTGGTAAGTATATATTACATACTGTCACCTTAACTGGTAGGATCAGTTTAACGGCGACCGCTTGGAGGCCAGTATTTAATGCTATCTCTCGAAATCTAAAGACATTTTTTACGAGGATAGCAACCCCTCCGCTTGCCCGTTCATTTACTTGACAATCTCGCCCAACTACCGCATACTCTCTAAGAGAGTACTGTTGACTAGGACTCAAGTGAGTTTCTTGTAGACATATACACATTGATTGGTGTTTTTGCAACAACGTTTTTATATAACAGTAGTTATGGACACATCCTCTACAATTCCATTGTATTATTTTGTTAAATGTCGTAAATTTTGTTTTTTGATGTGTGGTAGGTATGCAAAAACATTTAATAAATAAGTGTAAAAATAACAAATACTACACGAAAAAATAAATAAATTAATGTATCTGAAAATATCACAGGTAAGTATCACAGATAAATATCACAGCTCTAATCGTTATCACTTGATTTGGGACAACCGTGAGATTCGTGCCACGAACCTCTAGGTTTTCCTTTAGACCACCCTTTCTTTCGTTTATAGATTGACTGGATCTAACAGGTTCTTTAAGTACAAAACATGATAAGTGCTTCAACCAATGATGGTATTAATTCCTTTATCAATGATTGGGTATCGACCTTCATTGGTGTAGACGTAGCTTTAGCATATGAAACGTTTAGCGACGACGTGACAGTGACTACTTTCTTTTTTGCTTGGTAATATGATATATTTTCTTTTACTTTTATTTCCTGAATGATTAATTCTTGTTTATACACCGGACAGTCACGTGAAAGAGTATAGTGCTCTTTGTTACAGTTTATACATTTGACCGGTTTATCACAGGGTTTTCTTTCATGGAAAGCTTTATCACATCCACAAACTTGTTGGGCTTCGCATCTTATTGATGTATGGCCAAACTTCAAACCCTGATAACAACGCATCGGGGACGGGACAACCTGACAGAGGTAACTGGTAAAATACCGCGTTTATTTTAGAGGGTAGTTTTGGTGTATTAAAGGTTACTACATGGTTGGCAGTATCAAGAAATTCATTATTAATTCTAGTTTTGATACGCCTAACTTCAGTCACTCCTTGGCCTTTCAGCTCTTCCAAATTTCTTCCACAGTAAAATTTAAAACATCCCTGCAGTTTATCATACCTGTAGAAGTGTTGAGGGTTTTATGTAAATTTACTTCTACTTCAAAATTTCCAACCTTAGTTGTTTTTAGTAATTTATTTGACTGTGCCGATGACACTGTTTCCACCATCAACCCTTCTCTGATCTTCCTAATCTTTTTCAACTCTCCAACTAATCTATACAAAGTCTTCTGTATTAGAAAGGGGCTCTCTTTAGAGAAATCTCCTTCCTTCTTCTTCACGATCAAGAACCGGGGAGATACCACCTTTCCTTGATTAGTAATATTGCGTGGATTTTTAAGTGGACCCACATCCACGTCCATATTATCGTCATGTTCGTCAACATTGGGCTGACAACCCGCGTTAGAGGTAGCCCTACCCTCTAACGCATCCGAGACATTAACACAATGCTTGTATCCATGATTGCATTTTTGAGCTACAGCTTCAGGGTGACAACGGTTCAGTTTGACAGAACCCTGCCGAACCGGCAACTTAATGCCGGTAAATCAAATTAAGGGGATTTATACGACAATGGTCCCCAGAAGAGCTCGGGGCCCCGGGTTCGCTAAGCCCAAACCTGCAACATGCAGGCCCCCTGGGGGCTATTATTATTAATTTTAAACAAGAACACATCAAAATCAAATAATAATATTTCGTCGTGTGAAATATACACCATATTTCAATATAGAGGCTTACAACTCTTATTAAGCTTAGTAAACAGATTCTACTATCTCTGAAAATTGTGTTAGTTAGTCTTTGAGATATCGTCAATGTAAACTTACAACAAATTTTTGTTTAATTGTATTTTTTTAAATCTTATTAATCCATCATTTTCATACTTTATTTATTTTCTAAGCCTTCATTTTTTTTGTCTTAACAACCCGCACTTGCTAAATTCATTAACGTTTGAAAATGAACATCATCCCACAATTCTACTAACTTATTTTATTTTATTTAAAATATAGAGTTTGTTGCTGAAGTATAAAAATTATATCATCTCAATATATTCTCGATAAATAGTAGATTATTTTACTAGGGGTTAAACAATATAAATTAAGCAAATTGTATTAGCAAATTACCGATAACTTTTATTCAAAGAAGTAAGGTGTATAGAAGGAATAATTCTGAAATTCTGAAAATATGTATCTAGGTAATGTACTCTTTGTTCGATGAATCATCTATAAAAATGAGGGACGTTGTTTAAATCTTTGGCAACGTGACTGCAGTTTTTCATTTAAAAAATAAATTTAGTGAAATATACATATAAGCAATCATTAACCTTACAACAACATTTTCAATTATTTTATGCACTCCTCTGATACTTTTTTAGCCATAGTTGAAATTAAGTGTCCACTAAAGTTAGCAAAATTAAAAATTACCCCGAGGCAAGCGGCTGAAAAAAAAGTTGTACCATATACTATGTTGTGTAAGAGCTCGGTGTACGAATAGGAACAATAAGATAACCTCAATTGTTAACCAAGACTATATTTAATGTTACATGTCACTTATACATTTGTCGTATGATGGTCGCGTATGTTATCTTGTTTTCCGCGTACCAGCGTGGTCAATTGGCGCGTTATTGCGTGCGCATACACTCCACATTCCACCCCTTAATTCTAAGAAATTACAACTACTTATATCTTAATTTACTAATCTTGATACCTAAGAGGTTTCTTTATAATTCTTCTAGGACGCTGATCTGATGATGACGAGTGATTCCCCGATGTATCGTGTAATCTATTTGCAGATGCTGAGTATTGGAGATTGGTACTGGGAGCAGAAGGACAAGGATCATGTTTAAATGTGAATCTAGACGGATTATTTTCGGTAGTATTTTCTCTAGGAATATCCTGTTTAACAATCTGATCGCTATGCCTCTTCCATACCTCACCCGTTTCTATTTTGCACAAATACATAACTTTACCGATTTGTTTTATGATAGTAGCTCGAATCCAAGTTTGTTTATTTGGATGTCTGTAATCTTTTACTTGAACTGGTTCGTTGATTTGAAATGTTCTAAATTTTATTACGTTTTCATTAGGTTTTACATTGTCTTCGCGTTTGTTTAAAAGATCTAATCTAATTTTTAATTTCCTACCAAAAACTAATTCAGCGGGTGTTATATTAGTAGAACAATGGGGTGTATTTCTATGAATTAATAAAAATCGAGCTAATAATATGTCAATAGGTACATTTAAATTATTTTTATCTGAAAGTGCCCTTAATAACTTAGATTTTACGTGTTTCACCGCATTTTCAGCTAAGCCGTTACTTTGCGGGTGATGAGGTGCAATTGTCAAATGTTTAATGCCATTATTAAAAAGAATTTCTCTATGTCTTCTGATATAAAGCATGGACCATTGTCTGACACAAATGTGTTAGGTAACCCAAAACGTGAAAAATATTCCCGAAGTTTAGATATGGTCTCGTTTGAAGTCATATTCTTAGTTAAAAAAATTTCTAACCACTTAGTGTAAGTATCAACCACCACTAAAAATGGGAAGTTGAGTAAAGTAAAAAAATCTGCATGTACTGTGTGGAACGGTACTTGACTAGTAGGCCATGGGATTGAACAATTTGGAGGACTTGTTCGGTATTTCAAACAATGTTCACAAGATTTAATTAACTTTTCGATAGCTTTGTCTATCCCTGGAAACCATAAGTATGTACGAGCCAAAGCTTTCGCTCGGACAATTCCTTCGTGAGTATTATGTACTTCTAATAACATGTTATCTTGCATAGATTTAGGAATTACAACACGATGTGCATAAAATAAACATTCGTTGTTTATTTCCAAATCGTGCCTCCTTACATAATAAGGTTTTAAATCATTAGATATTACGCTGGGCCAATTTGATTTGAGGCATTTGAAAACTTCGATAAGGGTTTTATCCTTTTTGGTTTCAAATTGTAACAAATCATTATCGATTGGAATTTCTACGTTTGAAAATATATTCTACAATCGTCATCGTCGATATCATTTTCTTCATGAGCAATTGGTAATCTACTTAAGAAATCGGCTACTACATTTAGTTTCCCTTTTATGTATTCGATATTGAAATTAAAATTCGAAAGAAATAAAGCGTAACGCTTAATCCGATTCGCGTATATCTGGTTAATTTCCTTTTTCCCCGAAAATTGAAGTGAGTGCCTTATGATCTGTTCTTAGTGTGAACTTATGTCCGTATAAGTATTCTTGAAATTTTGACACGGCGAAAAAACAAGCCAAACTTTCCTTATGGATAGTTGGATAATTTTTTTCAAACTGAGAATACGTTCTAGAAGCATAAGCTACTGCTCGTTCAATACCGTCTCGATCTAAATGTGATAAAACCGCCCCTATTCCGTTTTCAGAAGCGTCGCACGTTACGATTATTGGCAATTTAGGGTTAAAATATGTTAAAGTATTGTCGGATACGATTGCTTGTTTGATTGCTATGAAAGCATCCCTATGAATTTGGTCCCATTTAAACTTATTCTCTTTTTTAAGTAGATTATACAATGGTTGCATTAAATTTGACATATTAAATACAAATTTGCTATAGTAATTGCACATGCCAATAAATGACCTCAACTGAGAAATATTTCCAGGTTCAGGGGCTTGAGAAATTGCATAAAGCTTGGAAGGGCTCTTACTTAGACCGTTTACCGTTAAATCATGACCAAGAAATGAAATTTTATCTTGCAAAAATTTACATTTGGTTATGTTGATTGTTAATCCCGATTTCTTTAATATAGCAAGAATTTCCCTAAGCTTGTCAATGTGATTCTCGTTAGGCCTATGACCCACTAAGATATCATCTTGAAACGTGAAGACATTATCAACCCCTTGAAATAGCTGGTCTATGTATTTTTGAAAATAGAAACTAGCACACTTGATACCAAAAGGCATACGCAATACGTTATACAATCCTTTATGTGTTGATATACAACAAAGTTCTTTGGAATTATCGTCTAACTCGAATTGCATATAAGCATCAGACAAATCTATTTTTGAAAATTTTAAATTGCCAGAGAGGCTAGCGTAAATTTGATCAACACTTGGTAAAGGATAGTATATATCGACTAAATTCCTATTCAGACCAATATAACTGCCACAGATACGCACAGTATCATTTTTTTAAGAACCGGTACAATATACGATGACCATTTTGCACTTACCGTAGGTGCAATAATACCTTGTTGTTCTAATCTATTCAATTCATATTCTACCTTTGACTTTAGGGCTAGTGGTATTGGTTTGGGTCGATTATGGATAGGTATCGCATCAGATTTCAATTGCAGTGAGATTTTAGCGTGTTTAAATTTTCCAAGACGATCGGTACATACATCTGGGAACTCACTCTTCAACATTTCGATAATTGTAACAGCGTTAAGATTATGTATATCTGAAAAACTAAATTTAAGATCAAACGTATTCATAAAATCTCTACCTAAAAGACATGTTGCTGCATTAGGGACTACATATAATTTAACATTTTTTTGTACGTTATGGAAAGATAATAAAACATCTATACTCCCAATTGGAATAATTTGTTCACCGGTATACCCTTTAAAACACATTTTGGTCGGTTTAAGGTCAAACATCGTTAAATATTTATCATAAAAATTTTGCTAATAGCAGAAATTCCGCTGCCGGTGTCTAGTTGCATTGCATGTGTTTTATTGTTAACGCTAATGTGTAAATAAATTGGTTTTACGTTGCAATTATTTAAGTTATAGATAACGTCAATGTTGTTATTCACAAATGCAGTACAGCTATCACTAGAGTTATCATTATCGCTATGTTCAACCTGGGCGTTAGATTCCGTCATTGCGTGTATACGATTTTGCGTCTTTTGTTTCTTACAAACATTTTGCAAGTGTCCGATTTTATTACATAAATTGCACTTATAATTGTTGTACTTACATCTACCGTAATGTGCCTTACCACAACAGGAACAAAGTCTATGACCTTCTGACGTTTTACTCTGGATGGTGTTACCTTGGACTGTCGACCTTGGATTGTTCAACGAATTTCTACCCCAATTTCTGCCATTACTATGTCTAACGTGTAGAATGTTGCTACCATTTGCGGCTGAGTTACTCAAGGATACTTCTTTTGCTATAGCAGTTTTCAGCAGATGTTCCACTTTTGAGTCGATCTTCTCTTCCACGAGTTTGTCCAAAATTGGTCCTGGTCTTAATCCTGATATGAATTTGTCAGATAACACTTGTTGCAAGTTTTGAAATTTACAATTTAATGATAATTTTTTATTCGTGCAAACCAGTCCGTTGCGGATTCGTCGGAACTCTGAATTGCTTTATAAAACTCAATCCTTTCTCGGTACTCATTAACAGGTGCACTGTAATGCTGTTTCAATAGTCCGATTAACTGATCATACGTTTTTTCCTTAGGAGCTCTCGGAAAACACAAATCTCTTAACGTTGAATATACTTTATCTTCTATGTGGCTCAACAATAGCGCTTTTTTTATTGGCTCTTTATCATTTATTTGATTTGCGATGCACACTTGCTCGAACCTTTCTTCGTAAGTGGCAAAATCGTTGTCGGTGCCCTTAAACTGAGGGATAATGCCCGTATAGCATGCCATTATTTTCACCGAGAAAAAAAAACCGTTTCCGTTTCGAGTTATCAGCTTATCTTCAAACGTTCTTCTTAATAACTTTTTTAAGATTCTTCTTCCTCGTCGCCATGTACTATGTTGTGTAAGAGCTCGGTGTACGAATAGGAACAATAAGATAACCTCAATTGTTAACCAAGACTATATTTAATGTTACATGTCACTTATACATTTGTCGTATGATGGTCGCGTATGTTATCTTGTTTTCCGCGTACCAGCGTGGTCAATTGGCGCGTTATTGCGTGCGCATACACTCCACCATATTTAATGTTAAATTGAGACAGGGTCAATTGGCAGTTACAAGAAGAAAACATTACTTCTTCGTTGTTTGGGAATGTCATGTCAAGAGGTAATTTTTTTTATAATATCTACAATCTACATAACATACTACTGGTATATATCATGGTTGTATCACAATTTATTTTTCTTTTCTAGATAATCAAAGATGACGACTTTTGGCACCTCATAAAGCCGAAATTTGAAGATTTTTATACACAATAATGTAACCACTGTTAGCTATGAAAAAAAATAACTTTTTGTACCTATGTACTTCGCTTTTTCTTAGAATAGATAACCGACAGAAATCAGTGATGTATCCCGTAAATGGGGATAGGGCAAAAGTCACGAGGTACAAAATTGAGCATTTCGATTGGCTCTCTCCCACAAAAAAAAATTAAGTTTAGATGTGTAAATATTTGCAAAAAAGTCATCAAACTTTACTACCGAAAAATATTTATCTGAGAAAAACTGGATTTTAAACTAGTCTTCGAATTATCAACAAATATTAGAAGCTGTAAACTCTTAATTGTAATGTTATGATGAATTTTTTATTATATATCTACAGTGATTTTTTTGTCATCTTATTTGGGTACTTTAAAAAAATTAAATAAAGGAAACTATTGTTGCATATCCGTGAATGTTCTTAGTGTGGCCATAGGAGTAGATGTGGTAAAAATTAACCAACTCACATTTTTAAATAAAGCAGGTATTTTTCAATAGAATGCTCACTTTCCAAATCTCATATCTGTTTATTTATATACTTATATTTAATTTTCTTGTTTATCCTTTAAAAATCTCGAGTGAAACACAATCTGAATAAAGTAAATAGTAAGTATGTAAGCTGAATTGTAGCCAACGTGGACTTGAAAGATACGTGCCGACGTGTCAAAATACCAATCAGAAACCACGCCAAGCCATAAATTGGCAAGTAAGATATAGGCGTAACGATTAGTTACTCCATCGTTTTATAAACGTACGTCTTTACTTAAAATCACAATAAAATTTGTTCAACGCGCATCTCACTTCGAATCCAAACGGAAGCGGGAGTTCAACCTTAAAAAATAGTTAAAAATATAGCTATTAACTATATATATAAGTACCTAGAGGAGTAACGCTATATTCGATTTATACCGAAAAATGAAGCCGGAATGCTGAAAAGAGAGAGCACTGAAGGTCGACATTAAGTATCACGTCACGAGTGAAATAATTTGTAACTGAAAGTGGAAGATATACAAGATGTGTCATGTATTTTATAGGTTAAAAGTGACAGACCGGAGCATGAATTTAACCTTTTCGTATGCTGAATTGAACTATTTTTTGTTATTTTTGCATGCGTCACGTGACAGTGATAGCTTCGTTCTTGCACCTCTCTTTCTATTATGGAAACTTCAAAACAAATGTGGACGTTACTTTTGTCTATAGGTATGTACATATACAGGCTGTTTCATTAAGCTTGGTACGCGGCCATATCTTGAAAACTATTGGGTATAGAAATTCGGGAAAACAAAATTTATTACTAAAACGGCTATGAGAAAATTCTGAAAATTATTTTCAAGTTCCGAATTTTACCGTAAGGCGGCGCAATTGACAGGGCGAGGCATAAAATTCAAGATTTCTCCGAAAATTTTCATATGAATAAGCTATGACTTTAATAACATCATTGGAAAGCCTGAATAATTCGCATAAGTTTTGTCTGAGGGTCATTGGCCTACCGACCCTAACAAGACAAGGAGAAGCCCCACAATGTCTAATAATTTAAATAACTGTATTTTCTAAATTACTTATCTGATTACAGCAAACTCAGGCTTGCTTGTAAGTGAAATTTTAGTGTTTTGTTTATTTTGCTAGAGGACACAGTTCGCAATAATAACAGCTTTTTCAATTTTGCCACAAAAATTCAAATTATACAGTATAATTTTGATGTCGCCCGTTTCAGAATTATTGTCAAAAGATTACATTTTTTGCTTATTCTAAACGTAAGATTGGAAAAGTAAACCTAACTTAAATTAAATATTTCACCAATTTGGTGATAGTAATATGTAATGTGATAGTGTAATATCCCACTAAACAAGAAACTTTAAATTAATGTATATAACATTTGAACAAAGTAACAAAATTAACATTTCATTTTAGATTGGTTCTAAATCACATCAAATTTGTTTATAAAAAGAATATTTGAACTTAAAAATAACATTACAAAAATATAATAAGTTGAACATATGTTAAACATTATTAGTACGACATTATAGTAAGTAATTATTTTGTGCAATACGGTTTAAAAGCTTTTCACGCAGAACTCCACATCGTTCCGATACTAACAAACATGTAAAAGAATATCAAACACTATCAGTGACAAAACATTTTGTTCGACAGATAAAAAAAAATGTATAACAGCGTTGCGTTACAACTAACAAAATTTTGAGAGAAACAGTGAAAAAACCTTTCCTTTCATGACTGTTTTTGTATATTGGAGATACCGTTAGAAGAATTGTAATGTCACGTGATTGTCAGGTTTCAGTAATTACATAGCGAATCAAAAAATAGTTTATGCAAAAGTTGTGTATAATAAAACGGTTTGAAAATATTCCAAGAATGGGGAGACCTATGCAGCTTAATTGCCCTTTTGGCCTGACAGATTATGCTCAAAATCGAATCGGATTTGCGCTTATAAATAAGACTCATACGCAAAGTTTCATAAAAACCGAACAGGTGGTTTCCTTGATATTTCCTCCCGGCCGTCCATCAACCAGACAAAATATACTCTAAAATAATTCGTCGGAGAAAAATTGAAAAAATGAGGATGTTAAAATTTTGGGTTTGGAAACCGTCGCATAACTCCCCAATCTTATTTATAAGATGTAGATTAATAACATTTTGCGTTCTTCTCATGTTTAAGTTACATTTTATTTTTACTTAAAATGAGGCAATTTAATGAAATTAAACGCCTTTTACTTTTGTAATTTCGATTCCAGTTGACGGCGAGAAATTATTTTGTATAGAGTCAATTTAAAAAAGGTAAATCAAGATTTACAACGACGTGATTATAATATAAATAGTTGTTTTATTATTGTACACATGTAGTTACTAGGCATTATTATTTTTTATGTTAACATTGCTACAACGTTGGTAATATGTTACAAAAGCAGCTAAATTAACATTATCACAATGTTTCCTTTTAAATGTAACAAGTGTTAACGTTTTTTACCTTGACCGTTGATTTTTCAATCAACGGTATAGCGCTCTCTAACATTAAACAAAAAACTAATTAATATTTGAGTTTCTTGTCATCAATATACCTAGTATGTAAAATTTTGACTAATTGGCATGTTAATTAATAAAAATATAAGCAAAAAACCAAATAAAATAGTTTTTTTTGGACGCCCTGTAATCTGAGAAACTGCCATTAGCCCTTTACGGAAAAGAATACACGCAAAAAATTTTAAAATTTGGAGAATGACTAAAAACCAATTCGGTAAACTCAATTAAAATATTTTCTACGTCAAATTTTAGAGTCACGTTGTATAACATTCCCTGTAGCTAGGAGTTATAGATTTCGAGATATTAATTTTTTTAGTAAAATTTTCACAGATTTTACAGACATTTCCGTGAACTCTTTTCACTGAAACTTTTTCGGGAACTCCATATCGGATTAATTTTTGGTTTTTATGAAGAGAATAGACTGTACCAAACGAAGATGTGTCCAAGAATAAAAAAATTAATACAAGTGTTTCATATTTGCTGTTACATTTTGACTTCTTCAAAGAGGGAAAGAGCAATAGATTTTTTAAGTCAAATGGAACACTCTGTATTTTTTTAGTTTGTCGGGTGCAGGTGAAATTCATTTCATAAGGTTAACAAAAAATTCCTCTTTCAAAAGGTATAAGAGTGTATATGCCTAAGTGTTATAGGTTTTGCGCAATTTACAATTTACTTACGCATACGTAATTTAATAAGTTACATTTGAAGACGTTACAGTCTGATCATCACGAGTAAAAAAAATCATGTTTCGTTACATATATGTCACATACAATATTTTTGAAATAAATAAGTTTAAAAAAGAAATTAAAACTATTTCGAATTCAAATACTATTCGGGTCCCAGATAGCATGTAACCTTATGACAACGTTGCCATTCGCTTGTTTGACGATTGTCACGACAACGATAAGAACAAAAACGTTGTAACAAGCTTGTCGTGTGCTTAATAAAGCTAATGCTGACGAATAACCTTGTAGCAACCTTTCGAAAAGGTGCCAGAAATACCTAAAACAAATTCAGACTTTCGATATCTAAAACGCTCTGATCCATCGCAGTTTTCGAACTTGTAGTTCGCAATCGTTACTTTAGAATACTCGCTTCATTTACTAAGTATTACATGGTATTACACGTTTAGGCATTAGTTTCACCTTTTGTGTGTGAATGTGAAAATTTTGTATTTCATTGTACGTAGTTTGTTTTAGTAGTATTACACTGTGGTAGTATCTTAAAATTTTCCGCGCGTATAAAATCCGCAAGCTTGTATTTTTTCTTTCAGGTACGCACAAACGCAATTACGCAGACGCCTTTAAGGTTTAAGCTAAGTTTTGGTTTAAGTTATACTGTTAGAGTTGCACGTGATTATATGTATTATTCTTTTATTCCTACAATACAGTGGAAAACAGTAATTTTAACAAGCTTGCTGCAGGCTTCAGTTGTAAGGTTTTTGTACAACCTTGTTGTTACGTTTAGTTTTAAGTATTTTATGCAGCCAGTTAGGCAACCCATTTTACTTCTTTTGTTGTAAATAGTTTGTAGTAGAAAACGTAATTTTAGGAAAAGCCACCCTATTTCGAGCAGCAGTCACCTATAAGTTGCGGCAGTAGGTGCTTGTCTGCAAGCTCAAGTTTATTTTATGTCGTTTAATTGTTTTGAGGCCACAGTTCGCCTGTTTGTGATTGGTGTTGTTAATATAGTGTTTTATAATCAAAATGCCTTTTTTTCGACGCATTTAAATTTATTTAAAATGAACCAGCTAATATGGATTACGCCGTATCCACTAGCATTTTTGAATATGGAGTGCGTTCAATACTTATGTTAGCCACTTCAAACATTGGTCCTTCGAACCTGATTTGTTTATTTCAACGCATTTTGATACATCGAAATTAATTGCAATTGGACAAAAGAAGCACGCAAGATTCAAGAATTACGTGGTACGGAAAATTCCATAAGCGCATAGTTTACTCGTTGTTGGCGGGCCTCAGCTACCTGAAGGGACCCCTTTGTTACCAACGATTGTTGCAAGTAAGACGCATGCTTCCTTTTCTAACCCGAGTCCTTTATATCCATTTAAGTTTACGTGGTCTCAAAAACATTTGGATAGAAATTTTATTTTTAGATACCGACTAGGTACCTTTTAACGGGTTTTATATATTTGAACGGCATTGTAACGGTTTTATTGTAATGCATTTGGTTGATTTTGAATTGAAATACATACAAATTTGCCTATTGGATTGATTTTTTTTAATACGCTTGATTGTAGTTTATAACGTTCATTTGAAAATTCTTTGTCTATTTTTGGCACTCGTGAGAATTATTGCGTTATTATAAAACATTTTTTCCTCTACAATCGTACTTACGTATTACGCATTTGATAGTTTTAAAACAATTCATGATGGCTCCAAATAAATCAAAAGAATTTAAGTTACTGGCATTCAAGGCCAAAAATATTTTAGATCAAACAAATAATTTTAACGAATTTATTAATTCATTTGACGATAGAAT
The DNA here is from genome assembly GCA_030710515.1 of Abscondita cerata. Lineage (NCBI taxonomy): Eukaryota > Metazoa > Arthropoda > Insecta > Coleoptera > Lampyridae > Abscondita > Abscondita cerata. Next base: position 924,445 of record JALBCR010000152.1, on the reverse strand, counting down.
ATCACAAATTGAGGTACAACAGTTAAAGCTTGAATTCGAATTATTCAAGCCAACTTTGAACGAATTCAAATCCGTTTCAGAGGAAATGTCTCTTTGTGACGTTCCGCACGATTTTCCAACAGTTTCGCAATTTTACAAAGATTTTGTGTCTATTTCAGTTATAGCTCAGTCCTTACTTGATAAATACGAACAAACAATCAGATCGGTTTCAAGCGAAAGTTTAAATAGTACGCGTACGACTTCAAGTAAATCAAAGGAAAACGTTAAGCTTCCTACGATAAATCTCCCGACTTTTCAGGAGAGTATCAAGATTTTAGGGCATTTTTCGAAACGTTTGAGGCTCTAGTTGACTCTAATGAAAATTTATCCCAAGTTGAGAAATTTTTGTATTTAAAAATTGTTTAAAGGGTTCGGCCTTGCAAATTTTGAGCGAAATTAAACCTTCCGAAGGAAATTATTCCATTGCTATCGACCTTCTAAAAGAAAGGTACGATAATCGAAAGCTGCTTATTTTTAGTCACTTTGACACCTTGTTTGAGACACCGAGAATTGTCAAAGATACACAATTACGTGAGTTTTATAATAAGTTTATAAAGCATTTGCGTACTATTGACAACGAGGGTATGTCTCCCGAAGAGTATAAAGATGCCGTTTTGGCATATCTCGTTAAAACAAAGTAGACTCCGTAACCGCAACGGATTTTTCCAAAACGTTTCCAAGGAAAATTCTAATGTTGAGCAAACATCCACATTTCTGGCTAACAAATGCAATATTATCGATGACACTTCTAAGGTCACAAATGCTGCTACTGCCAATTCTTTGAAAAGGGCCAGTCAAAAGGGTTCCTACACCTTGGCTCAAACTACATACCTTTGTGCTTTGTGCAAAGAGCAACATTTCTTGAACAGTTGTCCGTCTTTTCTGGCCTTATCGTCCAGAGCTCGTTTTCACAAAGCCAAATTCTTACGGTTGTGTCTTGTGTGTCTTCGTCATGACACCAAGTCTAAATGCACTTCTACAATGAATTGCAAGAATTGTAACCAACGTCACAACAGTTTGCTTTGTTTTAAAGCTGTGACTTCAAATAATTCAAGACAAGAATGTGCTCGGCCCGGTTCTCCTCGTCAGATAGAACTTAGTAGCTCGCCTGCATCTAATGTCGTTTCTCCTGCTCAGTCAGGTACTTCAGCTGTTGAGTCCCCTGAGGCTCCTAGCGCTTCTACTGTATGTGGTTTTCAAGATCCTCCGAGGTCTTATTATCCACTGTCCAAGTCAATGTTGTCAGTGGCACCAATTCCTTCACTGTTAAGGGTCTCCTGGATTCAGGGTCCCAAAATAACCTTATATCGGAAAACCTTCATAAAAGATTGAATTCTTCCTTTACATCAATAAACCTTACTCTTAAGGGCGTTAACGAGTCCGTATCAACCTGCTCAAAATACACTTCCGTAGAATTACACTCTACAACCGGACGTTTCAAGTCTGATATCGACTGTTTAGTGGTTCCTAAAATCACCGATCAGCTCCCTAGAGTAATGTTCAGTAAGGATCTTTTGGATATTCCTCCAAATCTCCGTCTGGCTGATCCGTCTTATTATCAGCCCGGCGACATTGATATCTTAATCGGTTCAGCTATGTATCACAAACTAACGTTGCCTCGAAAGATTTCCTTAGGCCCTTCAATGCCAACCTTACAAAATACCCTTCTTGGTTGGGTCGTGGCAGGCGATTTACCTAAAGATTTGCTTGCACCTTCAAATTCGTCAGTTTGTGGAGTCTCGGCAGCTTGTTACCACACTACTTTTGAGGTCAATGAACAAGATACGGAGATTCATCAATCGTTAACCAAATTTTGGGAGTTAGATAACCCCAAACCCATTTCAAGGTTATCTTTACTTTCGCCTCAAGAGAGATTCTGTGAAAGGCATTTTCTCGACAACATTCGTTCGGACGAAACTGGTCATCTCACCGTTTCGATTCCATTCAATTCAAGATTATTACTTTTAGGCGACTCAAAACAAATCGCCGAAGCACGTTTTCTCCACTTAGAGAAACGTCTGCATCAAAATCCCGATCTTCTAAGGGAATACTCGCAATTCATGTCAGAATATGAAACGTTGGGTCACATGACCAAGATTTCAGAAACTGAATGCAATTCTCCTTCTGGCATTCATTGCATAGAAACGCTTGATGGTCCTGTCAACATCTCGGAGATACCTCCACAGTTTTTTCCCCATCACGCCGTTGTTAAACAGTCCTCTTTGACTACTAAGTTACGCGTAGTTTTTGATGCCAGCACAAAAACGTCAACTAACATTTCGGTAAACGACACTCAGATTGTCGGCCCTCAAGTTCAGGACAACTTATTTGACGTATTGCTGCGTTTTCGCGCTCACGAAGTCGCCCTCTGCGGTGACATCGCTAAGATGTATCGTATGATCAACGTCGATGCTGCATCTCGTAAGTTTCAACATGTACTCTGGAGAGACAATCCAGAAAAATCCCTCGACATTTTCGTTTGAACACGATTACCTACGGAACTGCTTCTGCTAGTTACCTGGCTACTCGTTGTTTGACCCATATCGCAGACGCACATAAGGATTTCTTTCCTGAGTCTGCCGAAGTTATTTCAAAGAACTTCTATATGGACGATCTTTTATTTTCGACCGACCGTATAGAAAAAGCCATTCGTGTAAAGGAAGAACTGTCTTCTATTCTTTCTGCTGCAGGTCTGACGATCCGCAAATTTTTATCTAATAAACGGGAAGTTTTATCTTCACCTAACTCCGACGATTTTGAATTCCTTAGCGTTCCCATTGGTGAACGCTCTGATTCCAAAACTCTAGGTCTCCATTGGAATGCTGAGAATGATCTTTTATTTTGTAAGGTCGATGTACCAGACGATGACTCGGTTCCTACCAAAAGGAAAATTTTGTCCATCATTTCCAAGGTCTTTGATCCCTTAGGCTTCTATTCTCCTCTTATCATTCGAGGGAAACTTCTGATACAGAAGCTTTGGCAATCTGGCATTGCATGGGACGATCCCCTTCCTTCCGAAATGATGTCCCAATGGTCCGAGTTTAAGAATCAACTACGGCATTTAAATGTCATCAAAATTCCTCGTTGTGTTATTCCGAATTGTACTTCACAGATTTATCTTCACGGCTTTTGCGACAGTAGCGCAACTGCTTACGGTTGCTGTTTCTATCTACGTTGTTGCACTGCTAATAATGAAGTGAGTTGTACCTTGTTATTTTCTAAGTCCAAAGTAGCACCTCTGCGAACAGTGTCCATTCCGCGGTTAGAGCTTTGCGCGGCAGTATTGATGGCGGAATGGTGTTCAAAATCAGAAATGTTTTCGATATTAACTTCCAGGGCATTTTCTTATGGACAGATTCTAAAATTGTGCTAAACTGGATCAATTCCGCTCCAAACAAATACCATACATTCATTGCAAACCGCATTGCCGTCATACAGGAATGCACAAATATTAATGATTGGCATCACGTGCCAACCTCTGTTAACCCAGCTGACTTAGTGTCACGCGGGTTAAACCTTTTGACCTTAAAGGATAACCGTGTTTGGTTTCAAGGTCCCGAATTTCTCCTTTCTCATGATCTTGATTGGGTTCGCGACTTTGTCCCAGACAAACATGAGAGTACGGAACTCAAAAGCACCGTTGTCTTAGCTTCTACCAATTCAGTCGATGAATCTATTTTTGATCAATTTTCTTCTTATGGAAAGCTTCAAAGGGTTTTTGCGTATACCCTACGATTCCTGCATAATTGCAGAAACGAAAACAAACGAACTGGCAATTTGAAAATCACCGAACTCCAAAGTTCGTTGACGGCTCTTATTAAGCTATGTCAGGCTAATTCCTTTGCCAATGAGATCAAGTCTCTCATGAGTGACCGAGTTATTAAGAACTCGCGAATTCAAGTCCTCAATCCCTTTCTGGACGAAGCGGGTTGCTTACGCGTTGGTGGTAGACTGACAAACTCAGAATTTCCCTTTGCTAAAAGCACCCTATAATTCTCCCAAAGGATCATGCATTCTCTAAACTTATTATTTTAAATGGGCACAAGGAATTACTGCACGGCGGCGCGCAACTTCTTCTTGCGCACATGCGAGAACGTTTTGGCCCATCGGGGTCTTTCGTATATTAAAAACTTCTCCGAAAGTGTGTACCTTGCTTTAAAGCTAACCCTGTGTTCAAGCACCCGCTCATGGGTAGTTTACCTGAAACACGTTTAAAATACGTGTACCCTTTTCACAACGTTGGTCTAGACTATGCTGGACCGATTACCATAAGGACCGACGCACACGTGGTGCTCGATTATTAAAGGCCTACATATGTGTGTTCGTGTGTATGGTCACCCGCGCTATACATTTGGAACTTGTCACATCTTTGTCTACGGACGCCTTCTTGCATTGTTTGAAACGATTTATAGCGCGTAGAGGAATACCAAATTCTATATCAAGCGATAACGCCACTAACTTTCGTGGCGCTAAGACAAAGTTAGACTCTTTGTACTCGGTCTTACACAAAGAAGAGTCAAGTAAACAAATTGATAATTTCTTGAATTCGAAATCAATCAAATGGCAATTTATTAACCCTCGCTCTCCGCACGAAGGCGGAATTTGGGAAAGTGCGGTTAAATCTGTAAAAACCCATTTAAAACGGATTCTGGGTAACGCAAATCTCACATTCGAAGATTTGTATACGTCATTAACCATGATTGAATCAATATTAAATTCTAGACCACTGTCCATTATTTCCTCGGATCCTGACGACCTTGTCCCCCTTACCCCTGGACATTTTTTAGTGGGTAGACCGCTGACAGCACTACCTGATTACGACTACACATTCATGCAAGAAACCAGGTTGTCTGTTTTCCAACGAGCCCAGCAGATGGCTCAACATTTTTGGAGGCGCTGGAAGCGTGAAGTCGTTCCTGATCTCCAAAGACGCCTAAAATGGAGCAAGAATCTTCCTGATATTTTGAAGCTCAACTCCATCGTGCTTCTTCAGGACGACGACCTCCCCCCTCTTCAGTGGCGTCTCGGTGTAGTAAATAGTATACACCGCGGTGCAGACAATGTTCTACGTGCAGCATCAGTAAGACTGCCAGGAGGCTCAATAGTGAGACGCTCGGTGCATCGTTTGTGCGTGCTTCCTGTTAGTTAAGTATTTTTTTGTTGCCATTTGTATTAACTGAAGAATGTTGTTATTGTCCTAAAATAGCCTTGTTTGATGCTAGTTTGTAGGTTTTGTAGTTTTGTATTTAGATTTTGTGTTTTTGTAAACTTTTTTTGTTTGTTAGTTCACGTTATGTGTTTGGTATCGGTTGAAATCCCTAAGAGATTTCAAGGGGGTGTGTTACGTTTAGTTTTAAGTATTTTATGCAGCCAGTTAGGCAACCCATTTTACTTCTTTTGTTGTAAATAGTTTGTAGTAGAAAACGTAATTTTAGGAAAAGCCACCCTATTTCGAGCAGCAGTCACCTATAAGTTGCGGCAGTAGGTGCTTGTCTGCAAGCTCAAGTTTATTTTATGTCGTTTAATTGTTTTGAGGCCACAGTTCGCCTGTTTGTGATTGGTGTTGTTAATATAGTGTTTTATAATCAAAATGCCTTTTTTTCGACGCATTTAAATTTATTTAAAAATGAACCAGCTAATATGGATTACGCCGTATCCACTAGCATTTTTTTGAATATGGAGTGCGTTCAATACTTATGTTAGCCACTTCATACACTTGTCGTGTGTCAACTATTAGGAACCTTGACCCAAGCTTACAACATTTACATCAACAAGCATATGACAACCTTTGCAGGGTTTATAGACAAGGTTGGAGAATGCTTGTTATAACCTTAAATTGCTATTTGGGGTGTGACCGATGTTACCATGGTTACGATTTTTAAAACAAATGACGAAACAAACTCACAAGTGATGAAAAATTTAATAAAATGTAATAAAATGACATTAACTGATTATTTACGTATGCATTTTTTTCATCTTTCTTTTCGCTACCATTAATTTAAAGATAATTGTAAATTGCGCAAAAATTATAACACTTAGGCATAGGACACCCTTATCCCATTCGCAAGAGAACTTTTTGTTAACTTTATGAATTAATAAAATATATTAATCTAATAATTAACCTGTAAATTCTGAACACTCTGTAAAAAGATGTTTAATATTTAATCATGAAATACATTTACCTAATATCCAACTATTTAGACATAAGAGTAAAGTTATGAATTGTTGTATTAGAAGATATTTTTTTAATACTCCATATTTTAAGAAAAGTCGACGTAACTCTATTTAGGTACTATAGAGAACGTTTATGAAAGCATACCTTATTTTTTACGGGCATTTAAGAAAACGCAATAAAATACAGAGTGTTCTATAAGAAAAATATAACTTTGATGAGCCACACTTTTTTGGGACGTATTGAATAAAACAAAATAATTTTAAAATGTAAAATTTACCAATCTGTAAGCTACTAAAGTGACAAACTTTTACTGTTTTGCTATAAATCTTCGTCCCGTTGGTTAATCACCACAAACATATAAAAGATGTAAATTAATAAAAAGTGAGGATATATGTTTCAAAATTTGTCACATTTAGTACAGTTGCTTAGTACACCATTTAAAAACATTTTCGATTTTACAGAGTCGTGGTAGCATAAACTTACATTTTTTTAAATAGAACACACATATTTTTAAGGTTCAAAGATATCTCATCAAGGGCCTTCAAAAAATATAGCATGTCAATGTACTGAACAGGATATTTTAGAAGATACTCTAATTATATACTCTTTGTTGATACTAGCTAATTATCAGTAAAATGACAGAGTACTATTACATAGTGAGAACTAAAAGTCTGTGTCCCCCCTTTAATTTTAATTCAAAATGTACCAGAAATTTAATGGAAAATTTAAGATATCTTCGCACGTAAAATACGCAATATTTATCGGGTTTCATAAAATATTTAACGGTTCCCTTAACCTACACCCTACATATACTATATCGTTTAAAAGCTAATTAAATATACTAAATACTAACAATCCCTAAAAAGACATATAGGGTGATTCATTACAAATTTTCGAGATGGTTTGCATTTTGTTTCGCCTTGTGTTAATGAAGTGTCCGATAATAAAAGTAATTAATACTTTTGCGCCACCCTATATATATCACAGAGGTATAGAATCTATCACGATAAATAAATTCTTGAATGTTAATTAAAATATGGTTTTTATTATGGTCTGTGACACGAAAGAAAATGTAAACTGAAAGTTTTTTCAACTTAATTTTATTATTTTTCTAGTACTATAGCAAGAACTGTGGTGCTGAGTCAAAGTGCGTTAATTCGTTCTCGGGATAAACAAAGCTTGTTACATAACGTCATTGATTATAATTAATGATAATGTATTATATCTTTTGCAGTGACTAGAACGCTAAAAATTGGGAAGGGTCCTTATATTACCAATTATTCACAGATAAGAATTTCATTTAACAGCTTTATTCTAGACTTGGCAGTATTGTCCATGCATATTATGTAACGAACATGTATATTTAGTACAAAGGACAAAAAACTTCTATTTTTGAAATCGAAAAATAAAGTCCATTTCACGAACAAAATATAATAATCGAATGATTTTATTACAATACATAATAACAAGCTATACAGGAATACTAAATAAAGAACTAAAGTAAAAGTACCTTAATTGACAAACAAGACAATTAAGGAATTTATTAATTTCTAATGCTGTACAATATGCAATAGTGCTTATTTCATAGTACACAAAATTATAATTAACCCCTATTAAACATATGCCAAATTATCTTACAGTATAAGCCCAAAGTCACTGATTTAATTAGAATGAAAAAAAATATTTCGTCATACATTTAACTGGAGACTAAAAATCTACTGTTTTATTTAAGAAAGTCCTATTGCCAATGAAATAAAACATTCGTTACTTGATGGTGATGTAACGAAATGATGGAAGTATGATGTTAAATGATTTAACCCTCATATGGCAGAGCTTAGAAGGCAAACAGGAGCAAGAACGACATCATAAGACAAAATAGTCCCATAGCCTCGGATAACGCGAAACCTAAGATGGCATATGAGAAGAGTTGTTGTTTTAATGATGGGTTCCTTGCATAACCAATGATTAATGATCCGAACACTGTTCCAATACCAGCTCCTGTAAAATACAATAATTAAATTAAATTCTACCTAGCTTAAAAAATAAATTAGTAAGAAAGTAAAAACATACCGTTAGTTAAAATTTTAAAACCATTTAACAGTAAGTTAAAAATGTATTAAAATGCAAATAACATGAGGAAGGCGATCATAAGACAAAACAGCCCCATGGCCTCGGATAAAGCAAAACCAAGGATAGCATAGGAGAAAAGTTGTTGCTTTAGGGAGGGGTTTCTGGAATAACCAATAATTAAGCATCCAAAAACTGCACCAATTCCGACACCTACAAATTACTAATGTTATACTATAAGTAGTACAGTTAATTCAATTTCAACTTAAATCTGCAAGAGACGGGCCACTATAATTTTAGGATAAAGGAAATATATTTAATATGTAGTAATGCTCACCTGAACCTGCAACACCGACTGTGGCAGCTCCAGCACCAATGAATTTAGCTGCCGAGTCAATATCCCTTGTAGCCGCCGTAGTTTGGAAACTACGAATCGCTGGTAGAAGGGTTGGTTTTTGTGTTTGCTGTTGAACAGCTGGACTTTGAACTAATAATTGGCTACTTTGGCTAAGTGTACTGCTAAGTGGCCGTATGTAAGTTTTGGAACTGGAAAGAAGCTAAAAAAAGTTTGTTGTTAAATGTCAGACAGATTATATAAGTAAATGTTACATAACAAATAGAAGTATGTAAAGTACCTTATTTTAAAGAGGAAATGTGAATTGTTACTAAAGAAAAGCACAATGAATACTTACAGCATTTCTTGCAAGAGGTGCAATGACTTTAGCGCAGGCAAACATTTTTTTGAAGTTGATTTTAGGTTTCACAGACAACCTGACAAAAAAGAACACAATTAATTCAGATTATCGAACCATTTTTCTGTTATAAATTTAACTATTCAACTGCATTTACTTTACTAAAAGGTTACGTAACAACTTTTACCGACTGCAATGACAATTACGATTGAAAAACCTACAATTTCAAATATTGAAACGAATTCCTTTTGCTGTAAAGTTAATATATCGGACAATTGCTAAAATAAATGTAATTAAATGACAACTCCCGGGGTATTATGTCAACGAAAAATGGCCGAATCGCGAAACTTTTACATAATTCTCCACAATCACCAAAATTTTGAATGAAATACTTCGGTAAAAATCATTATCGACACAAATTTAATCATATTATTCATTTTTAACACTCGATGACTTGAAAAACGTACAAATAACTTTAGAATTTACTCACAGAACACAAATACGGCTACCTACCAAAGAACAGTGTTAGGAGGAGGAACACCCGGCGTAAACCTCTGGAATGTGACTGCAACTTACAACTGGCTACAGCGCAATGTATCAGCATAGGAGTTAAAAACGGCTTCGCCTACGGTCGTTTGCAGTTATTCTCGCAATCGAGCAAGCGACAAACAATAGCGAATTCTATTTTATCGGTTAATTTCGATCACATGAACGTAAGAATGAGCTACCGGCAACTTTAACATAACCTCATAAAAATTATGTAGTTTAATTTTATAAATAATACCTAATAATGGCTGTGTTTTTTAAAAATGACTGTAAATACAATGGCTGTGGTAAATCATTTTCAACTCTTTCTAGTCTAATCGAACACATCGAAGGGGCACATTTAGGTTAGCAAATAATTATTAGGTCAAAAGTCTTCCTTAACAAGATTCCTTGCAGATTTTGATCCAAAAATATTAGCTGGATTTGAAGTCCAAAGACCTTCGGCTCTACCTCTAAGCTATATATTGAAATACTCTCAGTGTAAATTTGGTAAAACTTCGAGTATTGATGTGAGGATGCGATTATTACAACATGCTAGTAAATCTTTGGAGAAATTGAATGAATACAGTAGGTACAAATTTTGCAATGTTGTGTTAAAATGCTTGCTTTTATAAAGCATTTCATTATCGTTTTGTCAAGATGTGTCAGATGGGGACAACTTCGATAATTATGCTTTTTATCCCAATAGTTTACTCTTTTTAAATGATCTAGGGTAGTTAACCATGAATATATTACATTATTATACTTTGTAAACATTCTTACTATTTGTAAGGAGAACCCAAAAAATTTTGCTCCTCAAATTATTTAAATAGTTTGGTTCTTGCTACCTATTTAATTAGGGCAGTAAAAGTTAAGTCTTGTCACTTAAATAATAATTAAGAAACTATGAGAGACCGATGATATTTTATTACTTAATTATTTATCACACTCATATAATAACTTTAATGTATTTGTTAATAACATCTTTACAATTATTTGAGTTTGCAACAAAGTCCGTCCTAAAAAACAATGTTTTTTATTCTTTACTGTTCATTGGTAGACTAATAAATCAAAATTACTGGATTGTGAAGTTTATTTGTTAGTTTTATTGTGTTTTATGCAAATCAAACGCAAAAAATTTTGTTTTCTTAATATTTCCGGAAAAAATGCCGGAAAACTGATATTTTTGAAAAGTCGTTATTTTCTTTTGAAAATCTGCACATAGACTTATAATCTAATTCTGAACAACTTTTCTCTTAGGCATTTTTCAATATCTTGTCATCTAACCTCACTTTTTACATATTTATGGGATATATTTTAAATTTGCCGCCATGACAGTGGTCACATGACCTTTGTCAAAGTGTCATTCGATATGCTGAATTCATTTGCCAAAAGAATTTTCGGATATCTCAATTACAAAAATTTTTCCATATATAGTGAGGACCAAAAAGCCTGTCGCGCTGCCTTTTAACTTCTGATAAGGATCAATTTTAGAATTTGACTACTTAAGTAAGTCAAAAACGATGGCAACAATTTTCTATCACAATTTGTGGTACGTTCCAAGTCTGTTCAGAATGAATTTTTAAATGTGTCATCAAACAAGGGAGTTGAAAACTAAATTTATCGTCATGTTATTCAAATGTTTTAAATTCCATGATTGATTTAAGAATGAAATTTCCTTTATTTTTCCATAACAACAATTTCTCAAAATGTCATCCAGCTGCCATTTTCACACCTCCGTCTGTCATTTTAGCGTCAAGAAATAGTATTTTTCTTGAAGCGACAATAAAACGGCATATTATTGAACTACTGGCAAACGCTAAAAACGCTTTTTACTGTCTAAACATTAAAAGTAATAGTTCTTTTGTTTTCACAACTATTTAGAGGTTGGTACCTCGGTTATGTCATATTATGAAAGTAAAGTAAAGTACCAACTTGATTCGTCGAGAATAAAACGTCACTATAACACTCGATAATCTCGAATATTTGAAAATAACGCATGAAAACTAGCAACTAGCTTGAAGAAAAAATAATATATTTCACTTGGAGTTAAAAAATATAATTGTTTCGCTTAATTTAACTTTTAAGCTCACCATTTATATTGTTTCACTCCTAGTAAAATAATCTACTATTTAACTCTTAGGCCGATTTTACGCAAGGCGTTTTGTGTTGCGCGATAGACGCGCCGCGTTCCTAGTCGTCTATTGAATCAAACCCACCCCCCCTCCATGTTTACGAATAAAACAAATCTCAAATAATGCACTAATTATGTAATCCGATCGCCGTTGGAACGAAATTTTGCACTCCGTTGGTGTGGCGTAAAAAAATAATTTTTGGTGGGGGGTTGGCGGCATGGGCACGCATTCCTGTCGATTAAATGTGAAATGAAAAAATAAAAATACGAGAATTATGCACCACCACGTTCAAATTCACCCTCGAACGTCCTCTACATACAGGGTGGCCCATTAGTGCGAGGAAGGTGGATACATCGGAAAATATTGGGGTTAGAAAAAAACTTTTGCAATAAAAGTTGTGCAAATCAATGAGCTACACATTTTAAAATTATTTTCGTTTATACAGGGTGTTCCATAAAAGTGCGACATACCAAAGTTATGGTTTTTTAAATGGAACTACCTATTTTTTTTATTACAAATTTGGATTCCTTGAGAAATTCTAATGTGACTTTATGCATTATACATATTATCTAAAATGGAGGGTTTCGCATTATTTCGCTTTTTCCGGAAAAATTGACTTTTCGAAAAATTATTAATATAAATTAATTAATATAATAATATTAAAGCTACGAAATTGCAGACGGATAAATTTCAGGGTAACTGGGTTATTGAATTTTTTCGAAAAGTCAATTTTTCCGGAAAAATGAAATAATGTGAAAACCATCCATTTTAACCAACAGAAAAACACCAAAAATTGCACCAAAAACTTGACTCGGACACGTGTTTCAACAGCTAAGCTGTTATCATCAGCGATACCGATACTAAAAATAAAAACAACGGGAAGCTTATATATACTATCTGCTTATCACGCATCGTTATACTTAATTGATTCTTAGATAAGCTTAAATAATTCCGAAAATCCTAATGGACCGTTATCATCATAATTCATAAGCAAATTTCTGTTTTTAATATTTTAGATAATATGTATAATGCATAAAGTCACATTAGAATTTCTCAAGGAATCCAAATTTGTAATAAAAAATGGGTGGTTCTAGTTTAAAAAAACATAACTTTGGTATGTCGCACTTTCATGGAACACCCTGTATAAACGAAAATAATATTAAAATATGCAGCTATTGAAACTAGTAGAATTGTCTATAGCTTTAACGACATTCTTCGTTAATTCTAGTATGTATATGCAACAGAGGTAGATGAAATGCATAAATTTTTGTTCTATCCATACTATTTCATTGACACTAAAATAACCTTCATATAAAATAAATGTCATTACAAAACACCAAAATATTTTCTTCAGCAAAATAATCTTGAAATTGAAAATCCCGTTTACGTTAAATCTGATGTGAAATCGTGAAATCAGTTAAGCTCGTGGCTTCCGTTTTTCTGAGGGCAATTTTTTCTTGGTTCCATTAACTTTTTAATTACAATTGCAAACCTTACTTCAACAAAACAATATTTTTCTTAGAAAAACAATAAAATACACTTTGCCTACAAAATATTGTCTTTTGCTTGGAGTACTTTTGCACATGTATGTAGTTTGTAATATTACTGAGTAGTAATTCTTTTTCTGCAAAAACTGGAAACTAATTTTGTTATTCAAAAACAGGCAAAAAGGTATTATTATTAGGTTTAATACAAAAAATTAAAATGTATTAATTATACCCCATCTGACACTAGTAGTAAGTAAAGGTTACTAATCTCAGACGTTTAGCCTTTTTAAATATAGGTTTCGTGCCAATTTTGGTAGCTGGCTTTAATATATGCACTTTTCATTTGCACAAAGAGTTTTTTTTTTCCAAATTTTATTTTAATTTAATATTACCCTTTCTATATAGCTCCTGTATCTTCAGTAGATGAAGCTGAAATAATTAGTGAGTCGGAGAGCAGTAATGATTCATGGACTCCTACTAAAGGAATTTCATTTAAGTATGTATTGTATGCTGTGCTTCATTTTATAACCATTGCTATATAGTAAGAAAGCTTTGAAGAAGTAATGCAATTACAAGGGATCTTACATCAACCTTTGAACTGCATATTAACTTTTATGTCATCAAAACTTTCTTAGTGGTGTCTTAAATTAATATTAATTATATGCTATTTTTTTCGTCGCAAGTATTAATACAAACGCTATAACATGACCTACACATTTTAAGCAATATAATGTTTTAAAATTGACGAATGCAGTCAGTATTTGTGTAGTTTATGTGTTTATGTTTATTTTCTATCTCATCTAATCTAATTTTTCTTTCTCCTTTCTCCTGAGATGTGATTGTGATCTCCATTTAGCTGAAAAAATAAGACCATTTTCGATTATTTGGTTGTCGGTTTTTTTTATTAAACGTTAATTGGTTTTACCCATCAAATCCTAAGTTTATTTATTCTGCACAGCAAATCACTTAAATATTGTAGAAATTCTTAGTCTTTCAAGGGAAGAGCGTCATTTAATTTGCCAGTTCTATTTAATTACATCTCAATTTTATGAAAAAAGTGGATTTTTTTCTAGAATTACTTTATCGATCGAAAATATGGCTTTACCTACCTTTTAAAATTACAAGTATTGCTACAATTGTTTGTTTTAGAAAAACTCCAAAACATTTGCCTTATAAGGAAAAACCCTATGGTTGTTCGGTGCCTGGTTGTAAAAAAAGATATAAAAACATTAATGGCATTAAATATCATTGCAAAAATGGACACAGACATTTTGAGAAGTAAGTGACGTTTAAAATTTTGATGGTTAATTAGTATTTATTATCTCTTAGCGAGTTTTAGAAAAGTGAAAATTGGTAGTGTCCATTTATCTCATCTTACTTATTGTATACCAAAAGATTTCCCAGAATTGCGTTTCCCAAAGCAAAATTCATTTTTTTTCTTATTAGTTGTGCAAACTCCTATAGAGAAATCATTGCCCGTTGTCTTGTCGTTACCAAAGATTGTTTGTTTGTTGAAAGTTCGTTATTAACAAATAACTAAACAATACAGCTAGGTGATTTTTGTTGTACTAAAATGTATTCTTTAAATTTTTAGGTTGAAGAAAGTAAATAAAAAAAGTAATTTAATTAATAATGGAAAAATAATTTCAAGAAAGGTAGATTACAACGGTAGCGTTCAACTTCCATCTACCTCGAGCTCTTTGACTTTCTTTTCTGAACCATCCATCGTGAATAACAGACGAGGAACTAACGAGAACGCAAAAAATCGTACCGTAGATAATGTTAAGGTGGAAAATCAACTATATTGCGACAATAGTAACATGTACTATCCGATTGATTTTGCACTAAGCTGCCAAAATGACATTAGCAAAAACGAACGAGTTAACGGCGTTTCAAGCAATAATGATTTGACAATAATAAGATCTAATTTAAAAAATACTGAAAGTTTCTAACCTTTAATGGTAGTTGATTTTGTATGTCTTTAATGCAACGTGATATGCTAGTCTTTATAAATGAGATATTGTAATGTTGAGTTTGTTTTGGGTGCTACTATTTTGTTCTTTGTCATTAAGAAAATTATGTTTAAGTTGATGTTGAACTGTTATATTTATTATGTATCATACTAAAAAGAATAAATTTTTAAAATGTTTAATTATCCAATTATTATTTATTGCAATTCAAGTAATATTTACTTTCAGAAATAGCTTGTAATTCTTCTGGGCTGTACTTCCGAATAGCCCCCAGGTCGGATCGGGCTGAAACCCGTACATTATACTATACGACTGACGGGAAGAACAATGACACTAGTCGCAACTCCCGCAAATGGGTAGTTTTGGAGATATAGTCCAAAACATTACAGGATACATTTATGCTAGTAACTGGTAGGATCTTTGAAAAATTCACTTGTGTGAATATCTGTGGAAAAGAGAGTGTGACCAAAGGAAGTGTGACAGATTCGAGCAATTGATAAGTAACATTGTAAAATTGTATCCTGGAGAATAAAAAACTTTTTTGTATTTTTCATTTATGTCACTGTTAGGTAAGGTTAGGTTAGGTTTAGGTTAGGTTAGGTTATGTTAGGTTAGGTTTAGGTTAGGTTAGTTTAGGTTAGGTTTAGGTTACGTTTAGGTAAGGTTTAGGTTAGGTTAGGTTTAGGTTATGTTTAGGTTACGTTAAGTTAGGTTAATATATACAATTCTTATTCTCATTTTTAATTTATACTTGTTATATCTCAATAACTAGACTTTTCCGGGCGATGGGACTAGTGCCATTGTTTTTCTCGTGATGAGTTTAGTATATATTATGAGTTTCATCCTGATCCGTCATGGGGGCTATTCGGTATTTTTTCCTTCTTCTGTTGCTTAATTATGATAAAATTGGAAATAATGGAAAATAAAATTTTTGATTTTAAAAATATTCGAAAGAATATATAGGGTTGACTTCGACTATGAAGAACACCTTGGTTCTACAAGTTAAATACGCATATCTACTTTAAAGATTATTAACCCTGCCTTTCATTCATTATTTACAATTTAACAAAAAATTGGTTGAACAGTTCAAGTAAACTTTCATGTATCTATATAATTGTTTTCTTGTATTCAATCCTGCCCGGAGGTTATTACTTCACGTTATTCATTTTATTTTTAATATTCAATGAATTTATCATACCGTGAAAACATTACTATTAATATCAAAGTGTGAACAATCCGGTACATGACAAATTTAATCACTACATATATTAACTACAAACCACATAAAATGTTTACCTGAACTGTAATTCTTTGTTTAATTCTAAACAATGTACCAAGGTCAGGTACTACATCCTAAAAACTGAAGTGCTTAACGTGTCGAACCAAGGTGTCTCATTTTTTGGTTTCTTAATGGTACATTTCGACGGAAACAACAACTTATCAAACACACATAAAATTGTGTTTCATTAAAATTTGATATCAATCGATTACAAACTATTTTACGTTTTTATAAATACGTTTTTGAACGTGAATCAAAATTATCTTTTAAAAATGGAGTTGAGTAGTTCCATTATAATTCAGAAAAAAATGAACAACTGTAGTTTTTCATCTTTTGCTGAAAAATAACAAAACATTTTATTGTTGTAATTAGATTAAATTTTAAACTTGAAGTCGTCCAATTTTATTGTCGATTTTCAGAAAGGAATGTAAGTCAATGCGTATTTCGCAAAGTAAGTGTATTGATTACGTAGGAGATTTCTTTCTTTGACTTTAACCGTCACGCTACCAAAGTTGATTAACCAATTAACTGATTTGAGTTATTTATTTTATACATTCACGTTGAACTCGGAAATGCAAAATTGTTTCTCGATTTTATACCAAGGATATTAGACTGTTCTTTCTATGAAGAATGACAAAAACATATTGGTTTGAGCTTTGTAATCTGACACGTACAAAACAGTCATGCTGCCCGTTTTGATATTTGTTTGTTAAAATCTAGTGGTACCATAAGCATTATATAGTGTTGGTGCGCGAAAAGGTGATATATAACTCCAAAAAAATTGTAAAGAAGTAATTATATCTGTGGAGAAGGAACGACTGGTTATCAAGAATGTACCAAAAAAGACGTCACGTTGAATGATGTGGTTTCAACTGCAGGAATACTTACTGGTACAAGTTTTATCCAACCACTTACGCCGTTAACTGAAATGTAATAATAAAGTCATCGACTGCTGAATGCCAAATTGTAGGGGAAGTATGTAAGTGGAACTAGTTGTCAAATTTCAGTGGAACTGTATGAGTGAAACTAGAATCTAGTTCTCAAACTTTTTTTTCGTGTACCATTCATTAAATTATATAGCCCTTGCGTACCTCTGAACTGTTAAAAATTCTAAAAATCTTTCAAAATTATAGAGAAATAAAAAGTTCCAAACTGTTAAGAATATTATGTTTATTTGTTTCTACAGAAAGTTAACACTTTGCTTACAATGTAAAATTTTCTCATTGTTTATTAGGAAGTAGTTAAAGCAAAACATGGTGATGCATGCTTTGTTGGACAGCGATGAATATTAATTTTTAACTCTTAGCCAAAATTCACTTAACTCTAGTTTGGTAAATTCCGCTTTTAAACCCCCATTGCAAAATAGTTCTATCAAAGACTGTTTTTCGCTAATACTTTGATTTTTAAGAATATTATTCGAATAATTAAAAATGAATAGCTTTCTTATCCAAAGGAATTGAAAGTAATCTTCTTTAAAACATTCTTTAAATGTGCTAGCAACCATTAGGCAATGCTTTTTTATGGTATTAATAACATTGTCGTTCACGTTTTAAATCCATTTTCAAATTAAGAAAAGACTCAAAAGGTTTTCATTCGTAATACTCTTGTTCATCATTTGAACCTTCTCAATAAATGTCATTTACTAAAAATCTATTTGTTGTTTACCTTGCAAACTTAGATTAAAGTCGTTGATGGGATTGAAAACATCCGATAAGTAGGGTAATGTTGTCATCCCTAGCTAGTGAAAGCCACCTTGCCTTCTTGTGTAACAGCAAAGAATATGAATATGATCACTGAGAGTTAATAACATTTACCACTTTGATGGCTTCCTAAAGGACATTTAAATTTTTCAGGCATACGTTTTACTGCCAAGGCTTTTCTGTGCATACTGCAATGCATGCAAGTGGAATTTTATGCAACAGTTTTTTCTTGTGTAGGAACACTTCCGAATATTCCTGTCATAGTTCGACCCCCATCAGAACAAAAACCAACGCAATTCATTCACTTTAATCCATTTTCAGCAAATACTACACTCAACTTCTTAAATATTTCATCCGCATCTATTATTGACATTTTATATGATGCTTGTGAACCACCTTCATGTACCACTGGTGGTCGCGTACCACCGTTTGAGAACCGCTATGGTGGCTTTAACTAAGGTTACTAGGTTGTAAATATTTATTTATTATATATTTACAGTTGTGTTCTAAAAGTCTAAAAGGATATTAATGAAGGCAAGACAATGATTATTTATTTATAATTCATTGAATCTTCTCGAGAACTACGACTGCTAGTGGTTGAAAATTTTCAACGCAAAATTGTTATTTTAAGGGATGTTAAAATACAACACGGCCATCTTCACCGGGAATAAGTGTTCTTTATCAGTAATGTTGTAAATACCGAACTGTGTTACGATTTTTGCAGATTTAGCTTTTGCTATCCTAAAAAAAATAAATATTTGTCGTATATAATTTATATTTTGTCTCACCTAAGGCTTCAGTTATCCTTCATTATAATTATTTGAAATTTAGGTATCTCATGTGAAAAAGTATGGAAAATTTCGTTTTTTACGGCAGCCATACTTTTTTGAGAAATATTTAGAAAAACTTCTAAAATTTAAAAGTCGGGTTTTCTCCAGCTATATTGTTCATACTCCATTTTAATACAGGTTCTGAAAGTTAATGCATTTTTAAGAATTCAATTTAGGCGATACGCTCTCTGTTCGAAATAGTCCGAAACATTTTGTTGTACAGAATACTCAATTTACAAAGTAAATGAAATATTTAATTCCGAAAAAATATCGAAAACCGCAACTCTATGGTTTTTGTTTTGGGGGCAGCTCGATGAGGCGCAACTTCCAGGCGGGCGGCGAGGTAGGCGGCGTGGTGGTTCCCGTTGCTGTGGGCGAGCGTATGGACATGGGTGCCGTCGTCTTCTGCGGCGATGGAGGTAACGGCGACACTAGCTCCGGTATGGGTGCGCGTCGAAGGAAGGCGCGCACGTCGCTCCGCTGTCGGCGTCGTTCTCGGCGCGACCCCTGAGGTGCCTTGATTGCTGCGGGGCATCGACCGACCCTCAGTTGTGTGGCGGCGTGATCCCTGGGCCAGGCGTGGCACTGGGCTAGACGCGCCAGTGGGTAGGCCGGGCTATACGAGCCGGTGGTTGTTCCGGGCTATACGCGCCGGTGGTTGTTCCGGGCTATACGCGCCGGTGGTTGTTCCGGGCTATACGCGCCGGTGGTTGCTTTCATTGGGCTATACGCGCCAGTTAGTGACTCTGTTAGTTTAAGGCCTAACTGAGAGTGTCTCTTTTCTGCGCGAGCCGTCTTCTTATAGGGGTTGTTGGCGTGATCGATCGGCTTCGCGCGTCCTCGGCTTGTAGGAGGGATGATTTTGCATGTGTGGGGATAGCCCATGTTTGTGGTCCTCACATACCACCTTGCTGGTGACGGAGTCACGTTTGGAATCGTATCGGTAAGCGGATCTTTCTTCCGACTCGGGTCGTTGCTGGGCCTGTGTTTGCTGAGTTTTGGGTTGTACCTCTGTATATGCCGGTTTTATCCTTTCTGCCGTCACAGTACAGGGTTGGCCGTTTTTGTTTATGGTAAACGTTCTATTGCTTTGCTTGATGACGGCGTAGGGTCCGTCGTACGGTCTCTGCAGTGGGCGTCTTACTGTGTCGTTTCTCACAAAACTAGGTTGGCGTTGTCGAGTTGTCGGAAAACGAAGCTCTTGCGTGCGCTGTGTGTTGCCGTTGGAACCGGTTTGAGTGTTTGCATGTGACGTCGTAACTGTGTCACATAGTTCTGCGGCTCCACGCTTCGGTCTGTTTGCTGTTCGCACAAGAATTCGCCTGGTAAGCGTATGCTTTCGCCGTATACCATTTCTGCTGCTGTCGCCGAAAGATCCTCTTTCCATGCCGTCCGTATGCCTAACAGTACGATGGGCAGTGTTTCGAACCAGTCTTCCGTATTGTGGCACGTCAAGGCTGCCTTCAGGTGACGGTGGAATCTTTCCACGGGTCCATTTGCTTGCGGATGATAGGCCGTTGTTCGGTTTCGCGTGAAACCGGCTACCTCCTCTAGGCGTTTGAAGAGTAGTATCTCGAACTGTCTGCCTTGGTCTGTCGTGACTTGTAGTGGTGTTCCGAATCTTGTTATCCAGTGGACAAAGAACGCGCGTGCAACGGTTTTGGCTTCGATGTTCTCCAGCGGTATGGCTTCTGGCCATCGGGTGAAACGGTCTATACACGTAAGTATGTATCTGTGTCAGCGCGATATTGGTAGAGGTCCGACTAGGTCGATGTGCACGTGGTCGAATCTAGCTGATGGTGCCTTGAATTGTATGGGATGTGGAACGTTGTGTCTTGTCACTTTGGAGCGTTGGCAATGTGTGCATTGTTGTGTCCATCTACGGCAGTCGTTTCGAATACCTGGCCATACAAATCTTTGAGATACGAGTTTTGCTGATGCTTTTGCTCCTGGGTGCGACAATTGGTGTAGGCTTTCGAAGGCTTGTCTTCTGAGTGCGCTTGTGACAAACGGTCTTGCCTATGCTGTGGACACGTCGCAGTAGACTTCGGTTGTGTGTCCTGGCATGTGTAACTTTTTGAGCTGTAGACTTGTGTTGTTTTGCTGCAGGACGTTCTGTAGTTCCCCGTCGTTTGCTTGGCTTCGCTCTAATTCGTCGAAGTATATATACATACTGTGAGCTGGTCGACTCTTGACAGTGCGTCGGCTACTATGTTGTCTCTGCTTGATATGTGCTGTATGTCTGTCGAGAATTGCCCTATGTAGTCCAGGTATCTGAACTGTCATGGTGAACCTTTTTCCAGTTTCTGCTTGAAGGCGAATGTTATCGGTTTGTGACCTGTATAGATCGTGAATTGACATCCTTGCAATAGGTGTTGGTAATGACGTATTGTGGAGTAAATGGCGAGCAGTTCTCTGTCGTAAGCGGCGTACTTCTGTTCTGCGTTTGACAACTTTCGTGACAGGAAGGCTAGCGGTTTCCAATCTCCGTTTTGGATTTGTTGTATGACACCTCCGATTGCAGTGTCTGATGCGTCAGTTGTGACTGATATTTGTGCGCCTGGTTGTGGGTGTGTAAGCAGCGCGGCTTCTGCGATGTGCTGTTTGCATTTCTCGAATGCTGATTGTGCTTCCTCGTTCCAGTGTATGGGTTGATTGCCTTTGAGTTTGCCTTTCAAGAGGTCGTTCAGCGGTGATTGCGTTTTGCTGCGTTTGGTATGAAACGTCGGTAGTAGTTGATCATGTCCAATACTTGTCGTAATTTTCTTGCTGTTTTGGGTGTTTCGAAATCTCGGATTGCTTTGACTTTGTCTGGTAGTGGTTGTGTTTCCTGCTCTGAGACGAGACAGCCAAGGAATTGGACTTGTGCTTCTCCGAATGTGCATTTTGCTGGGTTAATGATGATCCCATTGTCTTGCAGTCTTTGGAACAGTTGCCGTAGGTGTAACTCGTGTTCTTCCTCGGACGTTGATGCTACCAGTATGTCGTCGACGTAAGCGTAACAAAAATCCATGTCTCGTAATATTTCATCCATGAACCTTTGGAACGTCTGTGCTGCGTTACGTAACCCGAACGTCATGTAAGGGAATTCGTATAACCCGAACGGCGTTCTGATTGAAGTTTTGGGTATGTCTTCATCGGCGACTGGGATGTGGTGGTATGCTTTTACCAAATCTATTGTGGCAAAATACTTCTTTCCGTGCCGCGTTTGGGAGAAATCCTCGATGTGTGGGACTGGATATTTGTCGGGGAGTGTTCGTGCGTTTAACGCTCTGTAATCTCCGCACGGTCTCCATTCCGCGTTTTTCTTGAGCACTAGGTGTAGTGGCGCTGCCCAAGAGCTTTTTGATGGGCGAGCAATGCCCAGTTGGACCATGAGTCTGAACTCTTCCTTGGCTAGCTTCAGTTTGTCTGGCGCTAGTCTTCGTGGTCTGCTGGCTGCTGGTGGACCTTCTGTTGTTTGAATGTGGTGTTTTGTGCAATGTTGCGGATTTGTAGGTATTCCTGCTGGTTTTGTGATTGCTGGGAATTCTTTTAGCAACTCGTGGTATTTCTTGTTGTTGCAGATTGTGCTAATCCCTTTGTTTTGTGAGTCGTGAGTTGTGCGACCCTCTGCTGTTAGGTTTGTGGCCATGTCGTATAGCCTTTGTTTGCGTACGTCTACCAGTAGTGCGTAGTGTGATAGGAAGTCGGCTCCTATGATGGGTTTGTGTGTATCTGCTACTATGAATCTCCACGGGAAGCTTCTTCTTAACCGAAGAATAAGATCTAGGTTTATTGTTCCGTATGTGTTGATTTCGGTGTTGTTGGCTGCGTAGAGTTTGTACTGCGATGTTTGTCGTTTGTCTTTGAGTAATTTGCGCGGGAAAATGCACACGTCTGCCCCAGTGTCTATCAAGAATTCGATTTTAGATCTCTGGTCTGTGACGTAAAGACGGCGCGTTTGTTTTGAGCGTCGCTGGCCGTCATTAGCGACTGCTCTGGTTGTTTCTCCGATTGCTTGCTGCCTTGCATGGCGCTTGGCATTTCTTGGCTTTGCTGCCGAACTTATAGTGGTACCAGCACGTGTCGTATGTTTTGGATCTGGACCGACTTCGTGTTCTTGTATGCCCTGTTGCGCGATTTGGTGTTCTGCTTTGCATTTGCGTTTTGAGTTGTGCAATTTCGTTGACCAAATCTTTGATTGTGTCGTCTATCGTATTGACCGTAGGAGTAGTAACCGTAGTTGTGTTTAAGATTGCGTCGGCTAAGTCCGCTACGTCTGATAGGTTTGCCGTTTTCTGTGTTGCCAGGATTGCTTGGACGTTGGTCGGTAGTCGGCTGGACCAGATTGATCTTAGGAGTGTTTCCGGTACTGCTGTTCCTGCCAGATGCTGCAGGTGTCTTAAGAACTGGGATGGTTTGCGGTCTCCTAGCTCTTCTCGCTCTAGCAGCTGCTTAGTTTTCTGCTCCTGGCTGATGCTGAGTCTGCGTATTAACTCTGTTTTCAGCTTGTTGTATTTGTTTTCTGTGGGTGGTGCGGTGAGGACGTCTCGTACTTCGCTTGCGTACCGGGCCTCTAGGTTGCCTGCTACGTATCCGTACTTTGTTCCGTCTGAGGTGATGCCGCTTATGTGGAATTGATTCTCGATTTGTGCGAACCATAGTTCCGGGTCATCCGGCCAAAAGGTGGAATTCGTACTTGGATACGTTGTACCTGTGTTGGTTCGGAGTTTGTTTCTTGTTGATTCGGCATTGTAGTGTTGTTCATCTGCGCACTATTTCGATTGTTTGTTTCGCGGATCAATATTGTTTATTGCTGACGACATTCTCGGCACTTATTCGCGGAATTTTTTCACTTTAATTGTTTGTTCACTCGTCGTGGGTCACCAATTTGGGGGAGGGGGGGGGGGCTGCCCCACCGTTGATTTTATTTACGCGTGAACTTGAACATTTTATTACACTCTACATATTTACATTCTCGTTCTCGGCGCGACCCCTGTGGTGCCTTGATTGCTGCGGGGGAATCGACCGACCCTCAGTTGTGTGGCGGCGTGATCCCTGGGCCAGGCGTGGCACTGGGCTAGGCGCGCGCCAGTGGGTAGGCCGGGCTATACGCGCCGGCGGTTGTTCCGGCCATACGCGCCGGTGGTTGTTCCGGGCTATATGCGCCGGTGGTTGCTCCGGGCTATACGCGCCGGTGGTTGCTTTCACTGGGCTATACACGCCAGTTAGTGACTCTGTTAGTTTAAGGCCTGACTGAGAGTGTCTCTTTTCTGCGCGAGCCGTCTTCTTATAGGGGTTGTTGGCGTGATCGATCGGCTTCGCGCGTCCTCGGCTTGTAGGAGGGATGATTAAGCATATGTGGGGATTGCCCATGTTTGTGGTCCCCACATGTTTATTCTAAGATACCAACTAGCTTTAAAATTTGGCTGGCGATCATTTTTAATTGAGACCCGGTGATACAACAAAATAATTCGCGCAATGGCACTGATGCGGACTAAATTTGAAATAAATACAATAGTTTTAATGTTTTTCAGTATCTACTAGGCAGTAATACTTTTGATTATACAGGATTGTTGATAAATGCATGACTTACCAAAGTATTTTCAACGAACTTCGTTCGTTTATGAAATCGATTTGTCGTCCGTGTGTCCGTGTGTGCGTCCGTCCGAGGCCTTTCTAATGGTCGGACATCATTGTGTGATACATCAATCGATTCAGCTTGGTGTCCAAAGCTTAAGTTTTGATGTGCATTAAAATCGGGCAACGGGGACGCCGAGCCCCCGCGATATTCCGTCGAAAAATTAAAATTTCAAATACGTCCAAAATCAATGTGTGGCATATATTTAGACTCCTCTGGCATAGCTGAGTTGAAATATCCTATCCCCATAAAATCGGGCCACAGATACCCGATGCCCTCGGGAAATTAAGTTTATTTCAAAATCCAAATATGTCCAAAATCAATGTGTGGCACATATTTGGATAATAGAAAGTTAGCAATGACGGTCTATTGGCGCTAATTATAACTTTGCCATTCTTTCCATATTTGGATAATACGAAGTTCGTTGCGACAATGCCTTGCATTTTCAACTTGTTTTAAATAGAACAGCCAGTATATTATTTGATATTATGTTCAAGAATTGCATTCGGACCGAGAATCAATCTCCAAATTCAAGATTTCAAAGGTTTTCGTTTTCACAAAGTTGGTGGTAGAACCGGAAGACCAGTAACCGTTACAAATAAAAAAATTACAATGCATTGCAGGATTCTATAAAGTTATTATGGAAAGATAGAGCCAAAATTGTAACTTTGTCAACCATATTTTGTTTTCTGGCGAAGCTGCGTTGTGTTTGAATGAACAAACGAACAGACACAATTATATGCATTGGCCAGACAAAAGCCCACAAACCAACGACTACAAAAAGTAAATCTTTGATGTGGTATTTTTGGTGGGCATATCATAGGATCATATTTCACAAACTGTAAGTTTAAAGTTTGCTTGATATTTGGCACTTTTACACGAACTAGCTGTTCGAGACGTTAATTAGTTTTGGAACAAGAACGATCCAAATCTAACAGCGGAAGACATACGTTTTCAGCAGGATCGGGCACCCGCTCATTCTGTAATTGAGGTACGGGAATATCTGATTCAAACTGTGACAGTAATTTTTTTTACATCAATGCTCCTTAGGGTAGGCAGTCAAACGAACTTTTCGTATACATGGATTTTTCACACCTCCCATGAATCGTAAATTTTTGACAATCACCATTTTTCGTTCTTTTTCTTTTAGACATGGACGGTTTAAAGGTGTTCGTCTAAGTAATTACCATTTTTCTTATAAACAATCCTCTAAAATGTTTTAATGGACCGTAGGTATGTCCTTTTAAGGTGACAAACGATATGTAACATAATCACCGATATTTGGGAGTCCGTTATTTTGTTTAATCTTAAAAAAAAAATCAACATATGGCCATATCGCCATGTTTGAAAAATTTCAAAATATCTCCCCGGAAGATTTTAAACCTTCCTGCATCCTGAGTTGTACTTTCTCTACAATTTTCATTTCTACACCAATATTATTTTTGATGATATTTAAAGGAAGACAGGAAGTTGAAAGAAAAAAAGATATAGCAAGATTTAGATGTGGGAACGAAGAGTGGGAAAACAAATACTGGTGGGAGGACAGTGAAGAATGTGGAGAGGAGGGGAAAATGTGGAACACATGAGCTTGAGGTGCTCTGAATTAAGAGAATAGATGAGAGAACGACGGGTGATATTGTCAGAGAAAGGAGAAGGAACAAGTGGATGGAGCAGATACTGCAAAGAAGAAGGAAGGTAAGGAGAGTGAAAAAGAAGGAAAAAAAGTTGGTTTTATATTTGTTTTATTTTTTGTTTTTATATAAAGTGGGGTTAAGGTGTAAATACGAATCATTTGTAATATAAAAAGCAAATAAATACATACTACTATTATTTTGATGACTTCTTCGACGCCAATCTAAAATTCTGGTTACCGTGTATATCAGCTAGACCTGGTGCCGTATTAACGCTGTACTGGATCACAGTGCCAAGAAGGCCGTCAATACCTATTATCATGAATGATATCTATTCATATGCTGTATCTCATCGCAACTTTAGATTAAAGCCGTCACTGATATACTCAGCTAAGTTTTAGTTTAATCCTTTTCCTTCATTTAATTGCACGATTGAAACCTAATTACTTGTTTTTTTTAACTAAATCAAACGTTTTGTTTATGCATTTTATGCGAATTCAATTCTTATTAATAAGGTTATCTATTGTCAAACCCTTATAACTTAGTAGTATATCGCGTGTCGTTACTGTCCTTAAGTTAATTTCTGAGAATAATTACTAAGATCCTGTAGTTGGGGCCCGGTGCCGTTGTAGAAACAATTGATTAAGTTCATCGTTTAATCCCTGCGACCCACTCTATGACACTGAGCTAAAGGGTAGGTTGCTTTAGAGCTTTATCAGCATTAAATATTTTTTTTAATACTTCAACAACAAACCTGTATCAAAACCTTTCTTGGAAGATGAATAGGGGCCAGGGAAGCTAGGTTTCTCCGATATGACACCGCTTGACTTTTTGTTGGGGTCATGTTAAACATTTAAATTAAAAGTAGACCACATAAATCTAAGAGTTGCAAGCAAAGATATTGCATGGAATTAATAATATGTGTTGAACTCTAAACAATCACAACCAATATCACAATCGTTTCTTTTCAGAATTAGAAAATGTTTTTCATTCAAATAGATTTTAAAACAATATGTTTATTTTCAAAACTCGATAATCCGGAAACGATTATAAATTTAAGTACATTAGTTTTCGTAAAATTAGCTTAAAATTCAGAGAATAATTGGAATATCGAATATACAAAATGCAACTTTGGTGTGGACGCTTTTATAAGCAACTCAAACTACTGAGGAACTGTACAGGGTGGTGCTTTTGAAAACGGGTCACAGGATTTAGCATTGTGAACTGGTTTTTTCGAATTCCTGCTCGCCCTTTCAAAGTGACAAAAATGGTTTTGGTATCAAAACGCAGCTAAATAATTGCGCATAGCTTTGCTATCAGA
This sequence comes from Abscondita cerata, assembly GCA_030710515.1. Taxonomy (NCBI): domain Eukaryota; kingdom Metazoa; phylum Arthropoda; class Insecta; order Coleoptera; family Lampyridae; genus Abscondita; species Abscondita cerata. The sequence goes on along the minus strand of JALBCR010000152.1, from coordinate 896,971 downwards.
AATCAGCTGAATTACACGTTTTTTTTTGAAAATTCATCAATAAAATTAGTAATTTTGATGTTTATTTATTGTAACCTTCCTATTTAATTTAGTTCTAATATCATTCGAAACTGTTCCTTGGGAATAAAGCTTTTTATTTGCTTATTAATGACTTTCCTTTCAGCCTTATTGTCAAAACGTAGGAATGTTGATTGTTTAGGCAACCCAATACTATTTTTCTTTCATTATCAAAACTTACTTCTATTTTTGAAAACAACGTGAAATTTAGCTTACTCCTAATAGCAACATCTATACGGACTAATTTTAGTTTTGTTTTGATACCAAAACCATTAACCTATGACCCGTTTTCAAAAGCACCACCCTGTATAAATAGCAAAATTAACGGGTTCCATCAATACAAGTGTAACTGTTTTGAATAACAACATGTGCCGCTTATCAGAATCTGTATTACAAGGCATCCCTAAATGACCACCTGCGGCACGTATAGTAAAATAAAACATTTTTTTTACCTTGTGTAATGTTTGTTTGTCTTGTCATTTACTGCCAAGCGTGTCGCACCACGACCACAGTTGAGTAAGTTAATTACATCTAACAATTTGTAACCGTTGCAGTTTACAAATAATAAAAGAAAGCGACGGCTCTAGCGGTACAACCTAGAGAGAAGAACAAGACCATTTGGCTCGATGTAGGGCACTAAATTCGTGGAGGATCCAGTATTTGTAGTAGTTAGCACAGTGATTGAGTTGGGAAAGTCCTTGAGGAACTGTAAATAGACTGCTGCCTAACAAGGCGCCATCTGATGGGTAATAGAAAGAAATAAAACCGACCAACAGAAGTTCAACAGGTTTCACTAAAAGTCTAATACGCTAAAACGAACACAAATCAGAGAGACAAATAGACAATTCAATATAGCAAATAAAACTACGAGAATGTGACAGAAATAAGAGAGACTGTCGCATAAGATTACGGGCGTTAGCAACAACAACTTAATTAAAGCTCGCAAGTCATGTGTCGAATTTCAGGTAAGCTTTGTAGTTACACCCCAAAATACTGTTAAACTTTCCGGTTTTCGGATTTTTCCCGTTGGTTTGAAGGCAAGATCCATCGGGATGCCGAATTTTAAGTCTCTACGACGTTTAGAGAACCCGTTTAATTTCGGAGACAGACATGAAAAAAATAGGCGCTTTATTATATAGGATAATACTATTAGCTTTTGGGCTTAAAACGAAGGTATTAGACAAAAGAAACAAATTGGGCTATGTTGGCCGTGCTGAATTTGAAGTAGGTATGGCATAAAATTAAAAATGTTTTTCAAAATTCAACCTCTTCACGAGTGGAAATTTGAAGACCAAGAAAAGAAAACGGTTTCATAAAAATAATTTTACAATGTAATTCAACTTTTTAATTTGATTTTCTAAAAATAAATATATTGATAAATTTTGTTCTTAATAGTATATCTTATCCCTGCTTCTCATCATACTTAATCCTATAAAACACTAATTTCTTTGTTCCAAATAATACAAATACGTACGCTAGATCACAGTTAATAAAACACAAACTATATTAAAAAAACGTTTCTTAAAAATAAGTACAACTTTTATCATCATTCTGATCTGAAATATTACACATAGCTAAGTAACGTTGTGTAATTTCTAACAGTTTTAATTAATTAAACTAACCTAAACTTAATTTACGTATAATATTTAGCCAAAAAATGGTACACTTTATATGAGAAAAGAACTGGTAATTATTTTTTTTTAAATTTTAGACGAGGATTCATCATTTAGCTTCATCAAGCTTTTAGTTTCAAAAACACCTACTTATGATTAAATTTTGTATAAGAATAGAGATAATTTTTATGCGTGTAAATAATATTTGCATTTAAATATAATCATCAGGTAAGGGTGCTCTTAAAAGTACGCTCACCACTTTAAAATTTGATAAGCAAAACCCTGTTTATTATCTTCCGTTTCTTTATAAGCCTGTAAATTGTTTATAAAATACGTATTGATACGTACACATCTAATGGATATTATTTTTCTAGGGTCATATAATTTACAATGTCAAGGTAATCCCTGATTTTGATATTAAATTAACATGGTTCTTGGCATTGCATTTCTGTGCAATACGTTAATTTGAGATCACTATTCATTTATTGTCTGTAAATGAATTGGGGGCTATATAAGCTGATTGTTAACCCTTTCCATATACTGAGCCAGTTCAGAACTATTATACTCACTGTCGTCCATATCTTGAAGACTAGAATTACTGATTGTGTTTGTGCTTCTTGCACTTAAAGTACTTGCTTGTCTAGTAAAATTGTTATTGTTAGTTCCGTTTTGTCGAGAAAATAGTTTAAACATTCTATAACTAAGTATACCACGCTTCGAATGCTTTTCTTTTGATGATTCAATTCTTACAGACGTCTTTCTACTTGCGCTTCTTTGTAAAGAGTTTTTGCGACGACGACGAGTCTTCTTATCGACAACTATTGATTTACTTACATTAGTAAGAACCGTTACTTGACTAGTGTCTGAAGACATGCGAGGGCGAAAGTTGTGATTTCTTCCTTGAATTAAAACCGTTTCTTTCAAAACTGTCTGATTATCGGAAGATTTATCTTGTTTATTGTACCTTGAGTTGCAGCAAGCAACATCCCTGGTGTAAGCTTGAATGTTTTCTGTTGTTTGAGAATTTGCTCTGTACGTTTTGGAAGATTGATTATGTCGGAATATAGATGAATACATGTTCCTTTCATATCTTCTTTTGGAATTGGGCCGACACATTTGAGAAAAGGTATCCTGAAAAGAAATATACATAATTATTTCAGAAATTAATACAGTACAAATATTTTAATACCCTATTTTTTTCCTCTAAGAATTATATTACGCATTTTTGGTTGATACGAATTCATACAATTTTGCTCGTATATCTGTATAATAACAGCGAAGCAACATATTACAATTTTTGTATAAATAAACTGGATATGTTTCTAATTTAATCTTACAAATAATTTTATTAGATTATTTTTTTTTGCCTAATAAATTAATTAGATTGTTTTCGATAAATGCCACAAAATAAATTAAGCAAGAAACTTGATCAAATTAATCCAGGCAAAAACCACGACTAGTATTAGAATCACTACTTCATAAATAATTTCAATTGGGGCAGTTTTTGGTGTTTTTCTGTTGGTGAAGCAAAAGTGATTTTCGTATTGTAAGTTATTGATAAGTAATTCATTGTGGATAAAACACCACCTAATTCTTTTAAATTCTCAAGTAATCATGGTTCAAAGTTGTTTTATATGCGATTTAAATATCAGTCCTAGATCTCCTGCACTAAATGGTCATTCTTGTAAAAAATGGTTTCACGCTATTTGCGTTTCATTACCCGATCAGAAATTAGATTTTTTTCCTTGAAGAACCCAAAAAAACGATATCATAAAATCATTTTCTGCAATAATTATCGATCTCGAAAACAGATTCAGCAAACTTGAAGCTTGTATTTCCCAAATTTACAAAAACAGTACTTCGATGGCACATAATAGTGAATTAAATATAATGTGATTTTGTATAATGTTCCTGAGTCTAGTTCTCATTCACCAGAGGATAAGATTAATGATGATTTAAACACTATTAAAGATACACTTCGGTCTAGGAATGTTTCTGTTGTTCCACATAGTGTTTTGCTATTAGGTAAAAAAATCGATCCATCCCGTAACCGACCTATAAAACTTATTTTTGATAATGTGGATGATGCTAGATCTGTTTTGAAAACAAATGTAAACAAATCTAATTTAAGATTCTATTCTGATAAAACTAGAACTCAAAGAAAATAGTTCAACAAAATCAGAACCGAATTAAATGATCTAAGGGTCAATGGTAACACTACAACCTCAATAAGATACAACAACGATGTTCCTTACATTTTTAATCCCAAGTCGACTACTGCATCATCAAAAACTAAATATATATTTTCAAAATGTTGGTGGAATGAGAAGTAAAAGGATGGAATTTATGTTTTCTGTTAGTACTAATGATTACGATATTATTATAATTGTTGAAACAATTCTATGCTAGGTATAAAAAACTACAATGTTTTTGGAACTAATAGAACAATTAGTGGCGAAACACGAGGTGGAGGCACCTTTATTGCTATAAAAATCATACAAGTCATCACTGTCATTTATTATTGATAAACTCAAAGACATTTTTGTGCAGATATTTTTCGGAAGTCGGCCCCTTATCATTGGTAGAGTTTACATAACCTGAAATAATAACACTATTCTGGACTTCCATTGTCTATATTTTATTTTAATAGAATAAACACAACGTTTCAATTGTTATTGAATCTGCAATCGTCATTAAAATAAAATATAGACAATAGAAGTCCAGAATAGTGTTATTATTTCAAACATAACATTGTCTAAACCATTTAAACGTACGTTACATAACCTGGTTCACCATCGACATGTTATGCAGAAAATGCCACTACCGTTGAATATATTTACGATAACTTTAGTAATATGCAGCTTTTGGTTTGTGGCGTTTTAAATCTTCCGGGACTTACGTGAAATAATAGTAACTTAATATACGATTTATTAAAACCCTCTGATGTTAACAGTGAAATAGTGGTGGACTCATATTCATATGCCGGATGTCGTCCGATTAACTCAATCCCAAATGTAAGAGAGGTGTTTCTGGACTTATTTTTTACTAATAATGAAGAGTATGATGTATTTGAATGTCATGATCCGTTATTAAATACTTCAGTTCATCACAAAGCTTACAGAATTTACTTTAAAATAAATATAAGTTTTTCAAATATGACTATTTTTAAATCTATCTATTTATACGACTAGGCGGACTATAAACAATTTCTTAGCTACTATTGATTGGAATGATGTTCTGGTTTCTGGTAGTATCAATACAGCTGTTTCAAATTTTTACAATTATTTACTCCAAGATATTCACATGTTTGTACTTAAAAAACGTATACCGCAGACAAAAAATAAGTTCCCTAAACGGATGAACAGTGAATTAATCAATCTAATCCATATAAAAAAGCTGCCCATTCACAGTATAAACGAAAGTCCTTCCCTAATCAATGGAAATAGAGTAACGTAACTCTCATTTTCTAATCTGGTAAAAAAGTGTAATTGAGAACTATCGTGGAATTTCTATTCAATCTACTATTCCAAAGTTATTAGACAAATTAGTTGCAGATGAAATAATGTGGATATCCAAAGGTTTAATTTGTGATCAACAACATGGTTTTGTGCAAAGGAAATATACTCTAACAAATTTAATGGTGTTTAAGGAATTCTTGTCTAAAACTTTGGAAGACTGTAATCAAGCTGATGCCTTATACACGGACTTTGCTAAAGCGTTTGATCGCGTTATCCATGCAGTTTTACTACGTAAATTATGTACAATTGGTTTTCAAAGTGTACTGTGAACTGGATTTCGTCATTCCTGTGTAATCTTATTCGTTTAATATTTATTCTGGTGTTCCTCAAGGTTCGCATATTGGTCCCATATTATTTTTATTGTTTATAAATGATATATATCACATTTTACACATTGTAAATTCCTTCTTTTTGCTGATGATCTCAAAATTAATTCGATTGACGATTGTATCCGTTTTCAAAGTGACATAGATCGTTTATAAACTTGGTGCGTTGAAAATATATTTAAACGTTAAGAAATGGCAATGTATTTCGTTTTATAGAGGCCAAATAAACATTAATTTTGTATACAATATTAACAATATTGCGGTAAATAAAGTGGAAAATATTAAAGACCTTGGCATTGTATTCGACACCAAATTAAATTTTAGAAATAATATGTTAATGTTGTGTAATAGGGCTACTCGAATGTGGGGGTTTATTTCCCGCATATGTTGTTCATTTAATGTTGATTGTTTACGTGCACTTTATTTTACTTTAGTACGGTGTCATTTAGAATATGTCTCCCGTTTGGTCGCCATACTTGTGTTGCGACATCAGGGACCGTATTCTTTAACTTTCAACTAAAAACGTAACGTTTTGAAAACGCTAAGCGTATTGCTAATGATGAATTCGTATAGCACTTCGTTAAGCAAGTCGATTAGGTATTCTAAAGTGCCATACGTTTACATTACGACAGTTTGTTTTAAAAGCGACGTGCACTTGCTGGCAACAGTGTAAAAGTTTGCGATAACCAATAACAAATAATCAAGGTGTATAATGAGTTGCCTATCCACAAAAGATTTAAATTATAATTTCACAAATAAAGCATTTTAAAAGTATGATTTAATTTCTAACATTTTTTTACAATTATTGTACAACGTAACCTATAAAACGAATGTATTATTATTGTAATATTTACATTGATATATTACGTATTACTTTTTTATAATCATGAATTGCCGTGAAATTTGATGATGGGACTGTCCTGTTCAAATAGATCAAAATTAAGCCCCATCTAAAATAAATTTAGAGGGATTTGGAAGAATATAAACATGACAGTTGCGCATGCGCTGTTGGCTCAAGCTTGATTTGACTATAAATTAAATACCCATCAAATCTTTGGATAGCGGTTTAAAAAATACCTATCAATAACATGTATTTGAAAATTTTATGACATTTCACAAAAATAAGAAGTTTTCAAAAACTGACTACCGGTCAAATACTCGTCGTGAAAAAACGAATAGTTACCCTGGCATTATTAATTATTTCTGACATAAAGATGAGTTCTTCAAAAAGCATTATTCTGCTGTACAAAAGCAGTTGTTGAAATTTATTGAAGAAAATCCATCGATAGTTACGCAGAAAATATCAAATCAACATACGAGCGTAGATATGAAAAAGAAATGGATAGAAATAACACAAAAATTAAATAAAACACCCGGAGGTGTCCAAAAAACTTGGAAAGAATGGCGAAAGGTAAAAATATCAATATTTAATTTACTACATAAAGTCGATGCAGGTTGTCCATTAGAGATGTTCAACCTAAATTTTACAAAACACAGGAATCGTTTGTACTTATATGTAAGTATAGAACTTCGACTGTAGTTAGATGAAAATGAAGTCCACCTTAAAAAATATCAGACAAAAAGATTTGGTAATTATTGAGAAAAATAGGGTTGCAAGACCCAGTGGACAATTAAAACCTGCGTCGACTGTACACATATGAAAAATTATACAACTTGATGTTGTTGCATACAGAGTTGGAGCGACATTAAATGTCGCACCAAAAAGAAGCAGAGCCTGAACAATAGGGAGGCTGGAGCAACAGGAGGGGAGCCTCTTGTTTATGAAAAGATTGATGGTATCGAAGATAGGATTTTAAACACAATTGATTGGTTATGCATAAAATTGTGTTTAAAAGTAATTATTTTTATTTAATTAGGTGGAAAAACTATGATAGAAAGACATACCAATGTTGCCGAGCCAGGCATCAATATTGAAAGAATTATTACAGCAGAAAATACTGTAGAAGAAGAAGATACAGAGAGGTAATCTAAAAGTAGCAATAGATTAACTCATCCTCCAAGGAAACTAAAAGGGGGCGGCTCCATTCGAAAAAATAATTTATGAACTTCCATCAAACAATCTCATGAGAATACAAAAAGAAAAAATAGGAACAAGGCAGAATATTACAAGGAAAATTAGCACTTTTAAGAGAAGAGATTATGGTAAAACTGCGAATTGCTGTTGCTTTAGAGGATATAAGCCAAAGTTTGAAAATTTAATATTCTCAAAAATAACTGCCACTTCTGTTATTATTTTAATAAATTGTCATTAACCAATTACAATTATTATTATAAGTAAAATGTGTGTCGTACGACATCTCGTGTAAAACATTGACACGTATGAATAGTATAAACTAAGAAAAATGCCAACAGTTAATTGTAACGACATGTGTGCGTTTAAAGTGCATAGCGCTATCTAAGCGACAGCTTTAATGCTTGAAACACACGTGTGTCGATAAAACCAAGTAAAACTTGTACAGAAGCATAACACGCAACGAAAGAACACCAAATTCACGTTTTACAAGATCTCGCACAATATTTCGTTTAAAAACACATTTAACAAACTTCAGTCGTTTTCAATCAATTGATTAAATAATATGTCTAATAAACATAATTGGTTTGAATTATTTAATTCAAATATTAAAAAATTAAAATTGAGTTAGGACGGAACATTAATTTATATAAATGATGTATTTATTTAGATTTTTTTAATTGTAGCTTTTTTTGTGATTTAATTAGTGGGATATGTTAAGAGCATTAAGTATTTCTTTTGTGTATTATGTATCGTGGGGATTCCCGAAATAAATAAATAATGTCTACGCGAATGTTTAAATATACAAAAATTGTTATTTTAAGTTTATGTTTGTCACAGAAGTATGTTATATACTCATTTTAAATAAATGTTATTTTTAATTTGTTCAAATTTTTAATTAATTAATTTTAAAGTACGTTTTTATTCTCGTATTAATCTTTTAAAACTATTAATTTTTTTAATTTCATGCTCATTTTATGTCTGTACATTGTATTGTTCTCCTTATCTGAAATATAATATATAATTGATACAGTGTAATTAAATATTTTGAAATTTTTAGACATTAACAGAAGAAGCTTATAGCAAAACGTCTTAATTGGTTTTAAACAATCTGCGTCGCCGAAACACTAACATACAACAGCTGTAAAAACCAAAATCAATCATCTAAAATATATTAATAAAGTAGATTACCTGTCTATTACTATGAATACTATGATTTCACGAGTTTTTCATCAATTACATATGCTAATTTTCAAAAATTTTACGGTTCGATAGATTAAGGTTCATTCTGAACCTGTTCTGAGAAAGAAGTTCCGAATCTTGTGATTTCCGCTCCATGAATTATCAAAGTCAAAGGTAAACATTTTATAATATTTGATTTTCAAATTTTATGGACTAGAAGCAACAGGATTTAGGGACTAATTGGATTGTTCTTCATTGAGGAGGGGCACCAAAAAACCAATAAGACGTTTTTTCAGGCAACGTTTCGTGCAGCCGAATGTGCACTTCTTTAGGCCTCTGTTTATTAAAAGAAAGAATACATTTAACGGTAAGTTATATCCATAAACATCATATCCTTAATATATTAATCTAAATTATAGGTGATTGACTCGACTACTTACTTAAAACAAATAAATGGTCCGTCACTTGAATAAGTGTAAAAAACACATCGATGTTATAATTAATGTTATTATTGTTTTGATGATGTATATCATTTCAGCTATTAGACGTTTTTTATAATTCATTTCTACATTCAAAATCGTAGAATTATCAAAATTAAAATTATGAACCGTCTCAATATGGTGTACGGCTAACGCAGAGTCTGGTTTTATGTTTTTGCAATCGTACTTATGATTTTTAATCCTATTACGTGTTTTTGTTTGGTTTGGCCAACATAGCATTTATTACAGTCAAGACAGTCTATTTTATACATTACATTGTGTTTGTCATTCGGCTGCACGAAACGTTGCCTGAAAAACGTCTTAATTGGTTTTTGGTGCCCCTCTTCAACGAAGAACAATCTAATTAGTAATAACTTATAGGAGGAAATATTTACCTTTCTTCATGATTTAGGGACTTCGTTTTCAAAAACTATACGGAATAAATCTTCCCGCATCGATTCGTAAAAACCGCAAATCTCTATCTCATCCGGTGTCGAAGATATCGGTTGTAAACAGTGCCGAGTCGTATAGAGGGTTCGAGGGGTGCATAGCACCCGGGCGGCAAGTTAGAGGTTGTTTTATTAAATTAACAAAGCTGGCCACCAAAATATGCAACTACTCTATTAACTCCCAATTCCTTTGATGCCAGAATGGTCGAAACGTCGGCGAAAAAAAGAATTTCGAGTTTTCTTGAAAATTCTACTCCTACAGAAGTATAGGGAAACCATTTAAAAGCTTATTTTTAATTTCTATTATAACAAGTTATACGTGAACAAATGAAAGTGTGACAATTATAAAAAATCAAAAACATCGGTTATTAAGACAAAATTCTTCTATAATTAATTAATTTCATAATAAATGTCCACCGAAAGCATCAATACAGCATTGCCGACGATCTTCAAATTCTTTGCTGACATTTTTTAACATTTTTACATTTATACTATGAAATGCTTCTCGTATTCTATTTTTCATATCATCTTGAGTGGTTGGAGGTATTTGATAAACATGGTGCCACCAAAGAAGATACTTGCGTCATTATTTTCTGATGTACGAAATAACGTACCGATAAATGTTAGAATAATACATACATATGTGTAAAATAAAGAGGGAAGATGTACTATTTGCGTTATGAATAAAGTTACTCAATTGACTTCAATTTCATTTAAGTTGACGTTTTGTCAAATATCGGTCGCTGTCATTCTTGCTTCATTCTGTATTTATGGTTATTAATTACTGTCACTTGTTACTTTTTAAGGTTAGTATTTCAACTGACAACCACATATCTTGCCAGCACTGTTTTAGTTACTTTCTAATTTTAACCCGTAACTAAATAGTAAATGCTCAAATTGACTCAGAAGTTTTTAATATTGATTCATATGCACATACTTATGACGCAGGGATCTTCTTTTATGGCAAGAAGTATACACACGGTTTTTTACATAACCCCACTTGAAGAAGTCAATTTTACTTAACTCTGGTGAACGAGTTGGTCAGGAAAATGGGTATTTAGATAATTATGAATGACTCTAGTGTGATATACCGGAGCTCCATCGTGTAATAACGACATTCTTTGGCGAATGTTAAGAGGAACGTAATGGTAAGTGTGTTACAGTTTTACCGAGGAAAACGTGTGTCATGAGCAATATGTTACACGGAATATAAATATAGAAAACGTATGTCGCGATTAATACGTTGCGACGAAAGTCGTATTTTGCGCGCATTTTGCGAATTTTCGATTAGTTGAAAATAAATATCGATTTACATTTCCGAGACGAAGGCAGACATTTTTGTCTTTTACGTTCTTCTTGTTGCTAACGGGTGGTGTTTAGCGTTGATCGTTAATGAAAATTTTACAAATAGTTTAAATGTGTTTCAATAACAATTGATTAAGTTATATTCGTCTAAACCTACCGTAAGTACCCGTTCTTTTCTCTTTTTCTTTGTACAAATTTTAAATGCCACTTGCAATTTTTCTGGACGTTCCGATACGTTACGTTTTCTCTGCGTATTATATCTGGATAACTTTCTAGGATGTTTGAGTGGCCGATTAAGACCTTCTTTTTCGACTAAGTACCACACCACGGTTAGAGACATCAGACAGCTGCAGGCTATCAGTGGGTACCACGTCTACCAGATAAGGGGTGGCTATGCTTTATAGCTTAAACGAGGGAGTCTAACACCTTCTTCAAGAAGAATCCAGTTTACGCAATTAAGGAGCTGTTAATCTCGTCGCTAACTGAACATCCTACTCTCGGGACTTCGTTTACCTAATACAGCTATTTATTGCTAGTGCGTGTAAAGCTCATGTACATACGACATAAAATGGCTTTAATCTTTAGTTTTAAATAAAACCTTATTCGGTGGTACACTCAACAACCGAGAGATTTTAGTCAGCTCAATACGGGCTTGTGCGCTTCAATTTAAACGATTGTCGCGAAGTCAAAAGGCATTTTGGGTTTGTGGGAGGTACTTACCCCGTTAGATAAGTTTGTTTAAGCGTCAGTGTCTTTGCATGTTCGACCAGATAAATTGCCGTGTGTAAATGATATATGTACACCGAGTGTTCCTATCAGATAATACTCAATTGAAACGTTAACACTACGAATTGTGTCTGTAAATCCGGTGCGTTATTCATATAGATTGCTTGTTATTAAACGAGACTATTGCTAAATTACGTGACGACATCCGACAGTCTCTTTCTTTCTTACTCTCCTATTACTATAGAACTTTTAAATTGTCTGTCTTCTTTTTATGATTAATTATTGTGTCAATTTGTTCAATCTAGTGTATCTAGGATTAAGTAAAACCTGTTGATCTCGTGTTGGTCGACTTTGTTTGTCTCTCTTACCCAGCAGGTGGCGCCTTGTTAGGACAGCAATTTAATTTCTTCGAACTCCTTAAGGACCCCCCCACTCTACGACGACGCCGGAAAGCTGCTGCTCTACCTAAATAACATATTTTCTACCAACCTAATACGCTACACTGATCCGTATTTCCTTTTATTCTTTTTTTTAGTTTCATCTAGGACCGTCGTTTATTTTTAAACTTCAACCGTTATAAATGATTTTCCAAATAAACCTGATCAGTCACTATTCCATCGAAAAAATGTGGCCCTATTACGTAATCTCCAACTATACATAAATTCAAAGACCACCTAATTTGACCATGAGTTGCTATAAGGTAGGGATTACTTGTCGAGTAATAATGGAAATTCTGTCTATTCACAGGTCTATATTTATGAAACGGGGTTTCGTCTCCAAAGCATCTTACATCTTTGAGTAACTCTTGATGCAACTGGATATGGTATGTCTTATTTGACGCAAGATATCATGTGTACTAATACGTGGATTAACGTAACTTCAAGCATCACGTTTAATTCACTTTCCTCGTTAAGTACAGGTTTTGTCTTTTCTACTGAACCCGTACGATTAAAACGATTAACTAACCTTTCCTAAGTTATTTTCTCGAGTTGCCTGCGTGCGAGATATCGCTCTTTGTAAATTCTTTGTGCTAATAGACAATTTTTCATAGATTCTCCCAGTATCCATATCATGTCTGTTAATTCCTCAACAGGAAAGTTCATTTTAACTTTGTCGACAGATGTGTTAGTAGTTACATAGTCGATCCATCAATTATCATAGCCAACTAAGTGTTGGCAAAAATGACAATCTCGAATCGCCTGCTGTAAGTTCGTAAGAGATTGTACAATAGCAAACAAACACCGAGGATCACTCGACAGCTGTTTCGTCCTTTTGGGACTCTTCAGGAGCGAGAAAAACGAGTGTAAGTTCACTATTGTATAAATGCCTGCTATCGAATGTTATCGAATACATAAGATGTACAGTACAAATGTTAACAATTATTTATTATTGTAATAAGTAAATACAGTTAAAGTTAAAAAAGTTAGGAAAAATTTTTTTTAATACTTTATATTTATTAATAGGCAAGTATGGTGAGGTACGACAACAAGGATGAAGACCAGATTAAGGAACTAGAGAAAAAGGAAATAAAATAATAAGGGAGGTATGAGTATAGACGAAAGAATATTTGCAAAAGACTTGGAGAAAAGAAGATGGATATTTGAGAGAATACTAAAAGGTGTGTTGATGTATGGAGCAGAGGTGTGGGGATGGAGAGAATGGGAGAAACTGGAGAAGATACAGGAAAAGTATTGGAAGTGGACACTACGTTTGGAGAAGGAAACACCAGCTTATATAGTCGAAGAAGAATATAAACTGGAAAAAATAAGGATACAGACAGGAAAAACGGCAATACGGTATGAAGAAAAGATGGAAAGCAAGAAAGAAAATAAGATACTATATGAATGTTGAAAGGAAGTAGATGCGCAAAAGATAAAATATAGTGAAGATGCTAGAAGAAGATATTATGAAAGAGGACGGTATGCAAGGAAAGAAATAAAAAAGATAAAAGATGGGAGAAAAAGTATAGAAGAAAAAATAGCACAGAGAGATGGAAACACACAGGAACAAAAAAGAAAAGCGAGAATTAGAGAAGAAAAATACAACACAAAGTATGAAGAATTAATAACAGATGGAAAACCGAATTACATAACTGGAAGAATGGCATTGGAAGATAAAAGACTAATTGCAGGGTTTAGCGTAGAAAACGAAGAAAATGAAAATAATTAATGGTGGAAGAACAAAGATAGGAAGCGTAGAATGTGTAGGGAGGGGTGGGAAAATGTAAAGCATTTGAAACTAGAGTGCAGTGAAGTAAAAGCGGACGATAGAGTGAGAAAAGTGTTGTTGAAGAGAGAAAGAGAAGGAATTGTGTGGACGAGGAAGGTGGTGGAAAAAATAAAGTAGATGGAAGAAAAAAAGAGAAGTAATAAGAATAGAATGAAGAGAAGAGCAAAGAAAAATTTTTATTATTTTTTGTTGTTGTTGCTTTTAATGTATATTATTATGTATTTTAATAATCCAAATTGTATTTATTGTGGCCTTGTTGCTGTATACAGGCGTGTGAACTTGAATTATCGCTTGACCTGGTTTATTGATAGAAATATTTATTTATACAAACTTTTGTTCATGAAACACTAACCTCTGTTTTCTATTATTTTCCTTACCGTGGTCTTTTACCCTATTTTGTGTTGTATAAAGTCGCTTTGATTGACCCCTTAGCGTGAAATTTGTAGTTTCCCTGTAGAAATAGTCCTTTTCCTCGTTTTACGATATCATAATGGTTCTTAATTGTTTTAAAAGCCAACATTAGCCTTTGGTCTGAAGCGTTAAAATGTCATGGAAAATGTTCTAAATGGTATCATTGCGAATGTTTAGATGATACTATCGATATAATGGCATATTATTTAGAAGAAGCTAAAAAACGTGGCGGTGAAGCTTGGACTTGCCCAAATTGTCTGCCAGTTGATGAGAATATCAGTAAAAAGCAAAGTTCTTAATACTTCAATTATGGAATCCATAAAACTAGTCTTAAAAGAAGAATTGCCTTCTTTATTCAAAACTGAGTTTCAAAGCGCGTTAAAAGATATCAATAATGAAATTGATAGTATTAAAGACCGCTTGCATAAAATTGAAAATACTTTGTCCATGGCGTCGTTGTCTACATTGTCCACTAATGAAATCTTGGATGAATTCCAAGATAGGATGCGGAGATCAAAAATTTACTGGTTTTCAATGTGCCTGAACCTGAGGGTACATTAGAAAATAAAATAAGAAGTGATACATTGGCTATTGAAAATATAATACATCACTCGATCAAGTTTGAACCTGTTAAACTTATTAGACTTGGAAAGGTATCTAGCAAACCTAGACCTATAAAAGTTTGCTTTGCCGACAAAGATTCGGTTATCAATGTTTTAAAAGCTGTACGTGCCATGGACACCGGTAATATTAAATTTAGTTCGGATCGTACGCAAAGTCAACGTGATTATTTAAAATCTCTCAATGATGAACTCCAGAGACGCAAATCTGAAGGTGAGACTAACTTATTAATAAAGTACGTCAATGGCAACCCAGTGATTACGAAGTCTGATACTTTTCGGAATTCAAAAACTAAAACTAATAACTTAAAAATTTATTTTCAAAATGTAGGCGGTATGAGAAGCAAGCTTAAAAATTACATAAATCTGTTAATTGTTGTGATTATCATGTTTTGATTCTAGTTGAAACGTGGCTCGATAGTTATATTAGTGATGCTGAACTGAAAATACCAAATTTTAATATTTTTAGACTTGATAGATCTGCTCAATCAAGCTCTAAACTTAAAAGTGGTGGTGTCTTGATTGCTACAAATAAATTCTTAAGTTGTACCTTGTTAGAATCATCTTATTTAAATATTGAACGAATTTTTGTAAAAACTGAAAATGAATTAGTTATTGGAGCAGCTTATATTCCACCTCATTCACAATTCTCTTGTTACAGTGATCACTCATTAGCTATTGATGAAATATGTTTACTCAATCTTAATCTTGATTTTATATTTTGTGGTGATTATAATTTGCCTAGTGCAAAATGGGAACCTTGTAACAAAAATAGTAATTGTAATAATAATTGTCAACGTGCTCAGTCCTTAGGTGACTGCTTTAGTTTTAACTTATTAAAACAAAGAAATAGCATACCCAATAAACGGGGTGTCCTGCTTGACTTAGTATTCTCAAATTTGGAATTGCTAAATATAGAATCTGCTGATGATTTATTGTTTGAAAATAGTTTTCATCATATAGCCTATACTTTTTCCGCTTCCGTTTCTCCACTTACTGATACACTTTATACAGAATATGTTTTCTATGATTTCAAGTCTGCAAACTACTCCACTATTAACTACTATGTATCAGCAGTAAATTGGTTTGAAGTTTTGTCAAAACTTGACGTTAATATCATGGTGGAAGAATTTTACAATATATTAAATGTTGTTTTACATGAATTTATTGCTAAACGAATAAAAATACTGTCAACTTATCCCAAATCGTTTAATAGAAAACTTATTTATCTTGTTAAAGCAAAAAAGCAAGCAGATTGCGCATTTAAAAGTAGTGGTTTGCTTGAGGATTACAATAAATTTCAATCATTAAGATTTGAATGCAAAAATTAAGCGCTTCCCTTTATAGTGAATATATTAGAAAATGTGAAAATAATATCAAAGTTAACTCTAAAAGGTTTTGGTCATTTGTAAATGAGAGTAAAAACATTTATGGCTTTCCTAAACGCATGTTTTACAATAATAAGTATAGTAATTTAGGCGAAACGAGTGTTGATTTATTCGCTGATCATTTTAGTAGTGTTTATGGTAATTGTAATAAATCGGATGCAACCTTTCCTTATGATGGATCCATCTGTGTAAACTCAATTAGTATTTCTATGTCTGATATTTTTAATAGCTTGAATTGTTTATCTGACTCAATTCGGTCTGGGCCGGACGAGCTGCCCCCCTATTTTTTGAAAAGATGCGTATATTCACTCACTGTTCCTTTATCAATTTTATTTAGTAAATCCTTAAGCACTGGAGTTTTTCCTACTTGCTGGAAATACTCTTATATAAACCTGTTACATAAGAGTGGTACAAGAGAAGACATATCTAATTATAGAGGAATTACGGTTCAGTCAACTATACCTAAGATTCTAGACCAGTTAGTTTCAAAAGTTTTAATGTGGAAATGCAAACGAGTGATATGTGAGGAACAGCATGGTTTTCTTAAAGGTAGATCTACTATCACAAATTTGATGACATTTCAAATATACTTGCTGGAAGCTATGGAAAAGGGTTATCAAGTTGATGCTGTTTATACCGATTTTACAAAAGCCTTTGATCGGGTCTAAGGCTAGATTTAGTGACCTTGTTAATAAATGGTTAAGTAGTTTTTGTGTGAACGTATACAACATGTAAAAATTGGTAATTATTTATCCAAAGCTATACATGTGACGTCTGGTGTTCCCCAAGGATCCCATTGTGGTCAAATTTTATTTTTGCTCTTTATTAATGATTTAAGTAAAGTTATCAAACATTCTTCTTTTCTAATTTTTGCTGATGATTTCAAATTATTTACTACAATAAAAATAACTTTGATCGAGTTCAACTGCAAAATGATCTTAATAACTTATGGGAATGGTGTTGTTCAAATTATCTTGAACTCAATATTAAAAAGTGTTGTATTATTTCGTTTAGGAGAAAAAAAATAATTGAACCTAAATACTACCTTCATGGTTATGAGCTTCGTTCAGTATGTGAAATAAATGATCTAGGAGTTATATTTGATAATCGATTAACGTTTCTTCCTCATATTAATGATATCACAGCTAAAGCATTTAGGACACTAGGTTTTATTTATCGATTTTCTAAACCTTTTAGTATTGTTACTCTTAAAACTTTGTATATATCGTTGGTTAGAAGTCAACTTGAATATGCTTCTCAGATATGGTGTCCTAAATACAACAGTAATAGTTGCTTGCTCGAGAAGGTCCAAAATAAATTTTTATTAATGATTTCTTTTAAACTCAGTATTCCTCGTATAGAGTATAGTCATTCTCAAATGATATCATTAGTCAAATTGTACTCGCTTCATAATCGGAGAATATTTTTAGATTTGTGCTTCAGATACAAATTGATAAATGTGCTAACTGATAGTAGATTCTTACTGTCAAAAATAAATTTTAATTTCTGTTTCTTTAAGCCTAGTCGTGTTACTTCTAGACTGCTATTTAGATCTGACTTTTATTCAACAAACTAGGTGCTCATAATTGCATAACACGATTTATGAAATATTCTAACAAATTGGCGTTCGATCCTAATTTTGATCTTTTTGCAATTGTTTATTTAGTTTTAAAAAGAATTTATTACGTATTAATTTATCTATTTGTTCTAGTGTGTAAGCTACTTATAATGTTCTTTATCAATTCGTTGAAGAATTTATTTTAGTTTAGGTATTACTCATTTAATTAATTACCTAGTTTAATTTGTGTGTTTGTTATATTATATTTTATATTGTATTTGGAAAAGGTGTATACTGTAAATATATAAATAAATCTATAAATCTAGTGGTGGTTCTTACAATAGTATGGTAATTTTACTCCACATCTTATGAAGTAAGATGGGGAGTTATGCTGACGGTTTCCAAACCAAACTTTTTCCGACGAATTAGAATTAGTACGTTATAATAAAGCAAAATAAATTTTATGTCCGACGGCCGGCCGTCCGTCCATATGTAAACAATACATCAAGAAAATCACCAGTCCGATTTTTATAAAACTTTGTACATGGACCTTATTTATAATTCCGCAGTTCTGATTAAATTTTGGGCATATTCCATTTCTTTTGAAATATTTTTGTTTCAAATAAAAGTTGTTTTTAATTTAATTATACACAACATGTTAGTTGTTTAGTTTTAATTACTATGCACCGATTAGTGTGTGTATGTTCTTAACTAAATTAAATTTGTTCCCAACCAATTTGTTTTAGTAAATATGAGTTTTTAAGTGATATTATCGTAATGACATTTCAACGTGACAGCCAATTATACCGAGCTCGTAGTAAACTTAATTAAAAACACACTTTATTATAGTTCTGGTCGTTCATAATGAATCTGTTATTTTATTTAATTTTTCGACAAATGAATCTGTTATGTAAATACCTATTTATTCAGTATTTTGTATTCTCAAGAACCTTTGCACGTCATTGTTTCCACTAACCAACAATTTCGGATTTAGTGGTTTTGCAGTATAAACCAGCGATATGGGAGTAATTTTCCAAAGGAAACCTACTTTTTAAAATACGTAACGGTTTATACGTGTTTTTTTATATAAAGAACATTAAAAATTAGTTTAGAAATATAGTTGCATAATTTAATTTAAACTTTAGTTTGTTATGCACGTTCTACTCAAAGAGTAAGTTTTAATTGAGCTCATTAGTTTACACTAGATCTCAGAGGATAAGCTGTTCACAATACTTTCCATTAAACTAAATTTTCCTCTGTGTTAATACAAAGCAGAGGGAATAAAAGTAATTTATATTTGCTTTAATCTTTAAAGTCTCTTGGTATTCGTTTTTTTTTGTAATTACCTTTAAAATGTTATTAAATCATGTTAATTTTCTTTCAGAACGAGCGTGCTTAATTTTATTAAAGGACAAGTAAAATACTACTTTTTTCTCAGTGTATTCTTTTCATTTTATTGCCATTAATTTAAAAGTCTGATGCGCATATTCAAATAGCAAAGAATATAAAGTGTAGAGTTGAATCACTTTTCATGAAAAGCTGTAATAAAAAACGGTAATAATTTTATATACAACTTCACGTTCATAACTAATTAAAATATTCAGTAATTGTAAGTTAATTCAGAATTCAGTACTTTAAATATGACAAGAATTTAGAAATAGATTTCATTTTTTCGATAAAAAATAAAATGTTACACAACAGATTTAAAAGTTCTGCAACCGAAGTATGACAGCAAGTGGAAAACGAAAGGATATCATTTAAAAATAATCAAAATTAAAACAAAACATTCCATTGACAGACTTTAATTAAACCTGAAGAGTATTTATTGCGTCAATGTAAGAACATTTTCAAATTCTATATATAAATTTTTTTTTAATCTTGAACAAAATTATTAGGTTTAAAAATTATTAAATTGTTAATTTGACAAAACTTTCAGATGTGCCTCTCTCCTTAAGTTTTGAGTTTTCAAAATTAAGCATGTAATTGTTTATTAAATTCTGAATAGTTTAATGTTACTTTTAATAATTATTAACGTTGTATTTCCATATTAGATGATGTTTGTAATATTTTCTTAAAAACAGGTTAATTTTTGAAGCTTATAAACGAGTCAATGCTGAGTGCTGTATTATCATGAGGGATAAGGTCACAACAACAAGAAACGTAATACTTAATTGTAAACAAGTCTTCACCAAAGGCAAGAAGGACTTTGTAAGGAGTAATAAGAAGAAAAACACGAGATGTTTTTTGCTTTCGTTTCGCCTAATAAAACGTAAATAAAGCGTAGACAAAAAAGGACTTCGTGTTTTCTTTCTACAACTCCTTATGAAGGCCTCTTCCCTTTGGTGAAAACTTGCATTTACTATTAAAATAAATAAAAGAGAATTTATTTACTAATTAAACGTAATACTATTTGTCAATTTTGACTTCACCGCCAAGCTGCGCAGATGAAGAACAGAGACGACTGTTTATTAAAGGCATATTGCAGGTGTGACGTTTTACATTCAAATGTTTACATTAAAAATGTTGACAATTCTCATTTTGTATGAATTTAAGCTTGCGCGATCGTTGTCACTAAGATTGTTCCGTGTTCGTCCTTCCCTCCTTCATTCTCCGTTTGACGTTTCTCTAACCATGCTGTTAGCTTTCTTCCTGGATGTCCTAGCGAAACGAGATGATAACAACAAGTCGGCTCATAGTATATATCGTAAAAAAACATACACCGACCGATACCTCCATGCAACATCACACCATCAATCACAGCAGAAGCGGTATCTAATCAACACCTAACAAGATTCCTGATGAGGCTCATAAGCCAGAAGAACTTTGATGTCCGACAAGCCCTAATGAAGAACGTCTATACCAGAAGGGCAGTAAGAGCCGCCTGTCTCAAGAAACCCAAAAAAAAAAGGAACAGGTCACCTACGCTTGTTTATCATTCATTGCTAGAGTAACCGACAAATTAAGAAAATCGTTCAAGAAGAATAATATCAAGTTTAGAACGGCAAGAAAAATCCAGCAACTACTACCACCTAATAAAGATAACCTGCCGAAATTGAAGGAACATCACCAAAAATAGATAAATCAGCAATAGCAGAACACCTACACAAAAAAGGAAAACACATCATCAACTTCGAGGAAACCCACGGACCAACACCTATCCGAGGATAATCAGAGAATCCCTAAAAATTATGAAAAAACAAAATAACTTCAATCGAGAAGATGGTTACCGTTTAAGCAACACATGGAAACTAACTCTTCACAAAAAAAACAAACGTCACCACAAATATTAGTAAAAATCACACGGAAGATCAACCACCCGTCACTGATCGTCATCATCAACCAACCGTAGCAAAACATAGGTATATAACGGGGAGCAAAACACTTTAGTCTTTAGAGTAACTTTTTGAAGAAGGTAACAGCATGGATGGCGAAACGTCAAACGGAGAACGAATGAGGGAAGGACGAACACGGTTCAACCCGGAAGATAACAATCTTAATTTTCATATAAAAAAGTTACCAACCACTAGCGAATGTACTGTGAATTCATAAGGACTACAAAAATTACATTCTTGCACAATATTACTTCGAGCAACGACTAATGATAAAAGTGACTAGACATATAACAGTATTAGCGACCTATTCACCCCTGAACCTTAGGTTTATTGTTGGCGGAACTATAACAAAAAAGGCAATTATATCTGCATTGCAAAAAAAACTGGCCATCAGATAGACTAAATACAAATGCAAGAACAAATCAACCAAAAGGTAAGTGGGAGAGAAATGGACCACATTTTAAAAATGTTGCTGTAAAATCAAACTATCAAATTTATTTATAATAACACATAGTTTAAACATGTGTTTATACTCGCCGCTTGGGAATAGGCATTCTGCTTCATTGACGAGGATTATCCGACAAAGTTTCTGACGAATTTTTAACGGCCGAAGTGATTGTTTTAGCAACTTTCATTTTGTGCCCAATAGACTCTGATATGTAACCTTCCGCCACTGATGAAGAATCCCATCAACCGTGGCGTTTCAGATCTTCAATCGTAGCACCAGCATCCACAAAAATGGTGGAAGATGATCGCCTCATACAGTACCTCGTGCAAGATGCGGGTTCCTCTAAACAAAGGTAGTTAGCAATCAATTTTGGGATGCTACCTATCTTGTTGATTCTAACGGGCTGTTTAGTGCATTTGGCTTGCTGCTAATTAAAAAAAAGCGACGTTCAGACGTATTTGGTGTTGAAGGATCTTTGTTTATAGGAATGTACTTACTTTCTGTAACAAATATTTGCTGTCTGACGCTTCTTTTATGAATTTATTAACTTCTTCAGCAGTTAAAGTTCTCGATTTTTTCGGTTTGTATCCTTGCGACATTCTTTTCAGAAAGGCTTTCAATTTAGATATTGACTAATATTAATATTCTGGTAAACAATAAGCGTGCTTCTTATCATAGAAAATTGCGTTCATAATGTGCTTGGGTCAATTTTTTTTGACAGCTCTCGAAAATACGCAAGCAGGACGTTTTACAAAAACGAAGAATTTACCCTGTTTTGCTTTTGCCACTCCAGAAACTTGCTATAAGCTTCCTCATAGCGTTGCCGGGATTTAGGGAGCAACAACTTGAGGCTGGTTTCCTTTGCTGCTTCCAAAATACTATCTTCATCATTATCCATATTTCAGAGTTTACAGATCACTATCAATATTTTATCGTTTACAGTTTAGAGGAGATAACACACTTTTTAGAAATCCACAGCGAGAATAAGAAACAATTTATAATAATAAACAACATGACCATAGCAACGGTTTAAGGTATCCAGATTATAGAGGAATTTGTCTCCGATGGAATTGGAAATTAATAATTAGTTTCAGTTACGTTGTTCAAACCGTTAAAAAATAATTATTTTGTACTCGTCGGTTGGGAAATGACATTTGATATAAGTGTGTAGCCAATCAGGAAGCTATTTTTCCCGCATCAGTTCAGGAAACATTACAAAAAAACACTGGCATTCACAGACATTGAAATAATAACATCGTAATCCAAATATAATTTTTAGTTACTAAAAATCATTTTTGTTAATAAAAAACAAGAATTAACCTTGAAAAATCTACACAAAGTTATTAAAATTTATAGTGCTATCTATCCGTTCTGTAAATTACTACAACTAAAAACGTCAACTCATAGCACTCTACTAACTATATTAAAATTTGACATTTGACTCACTTCGTTCGCTCGATGCTTTAAATGCGATCATGTAAGAAAAGTTCTGCCCGAACTTGGTTCGTAAATAACTATTACAAATTAACAAAAAAGGAAATGAAATTCATTTAAACGCAAAATAATAAACACTATATTCTGAGTTGTAAAGTCCATCCTTTGTGCATCAATCAATCAGAAATAGTAGATTTTATCTAATCATCTGTCTTAATAAAATAAAAAAATACTTCACGAACTGAAGGAATAAAACGTCGGTCGACGTTTGTAATTTTGCGAACTTATGGTGGTGGTAATGATGACAATTTTACTTTACTCTTTAATATACTGACAGATATAAATCGAAAAGTATTCAACTAAATAACTAAAATATTTTTAAAGTTTAACAAAACGGTGTTTTCAATGATTTAAATGTGATAAGAAAATTTTTACTAAAAAAACTGAATAAAGAACATCAAGATAAAAATCCAGTTTTAAAATATGCTCTATTTAATTAAAACCTAGTTGTATAATAGAAAGGACACTTAATTAAATTGCTCTTGCTATTAACTCATTTACTGCGACGTAACAAATTTAGACAGAATCTGTTAAAAAGCTATACATTAATTTTACGTAATACTAGTAGTATTAAGCTCTACAAATCACTTTGCAGTATATGTGTGTTTCTTGAATTTTTATTGTTGAAGACCAATCGTCTGTTTTCACTACGTAAAGTTGATGTAGTGTTAGAAAGTTATTATTAAAATATATTGCAAAAAATAGATTGTCGTTTTTTATTAGTGTACTTAATGTCAAAAATCCATGAATGTTCTTTATCATTTTTATAAAGGGTCGTAGATTATGACACTAACCGAAATAATGATGCAGTTAACAACTGTTGTGTACTCTAGAGAGCAATTCATTCTAAAAAGCATAAATGAGGCAAAAAAAACGGTTTCCTATTAATCAAATACTGAAAAGCAAATCTATTTCGTGTTTGAGCTACATGTAGCTACGTTTAGGGGTAGTAATTAATATTACTAATACTATTGCAAATTGTGTAAGTAAATAATCATAACTGTTATACTTCTAACGAGTGTTTAAATAAGAAAGTAGCCTAGGTTGGTCTTGGAATTTTCTTTGACATTTGGTAAGTTTTTTAACAAAATTTAGGTAATATTTATATCACGCCATCACGCTTTATGTGGCTTTGAGTACACTGTAAAAATAATAAACTCAGTTTTTTATTGTTGTATTTAATAAAATCAAGGTTATAATATAAAACTATAAAATTCAATAATTTGACACCAATAAACGTTTTTGTGTGTTTTTCTGTTCAGATCAATGTCATAAATTGCTCTATTTCAAAGTTTTATTATTTAATCCTTTGTAAGAAAATTTATGAAAACTGTCAAAACATGTGTAAAAAATGGAGATTACTTATCCACTGAATTCTCGACAACCACAAATATTGGCATAAAAATAAACTCATATAATACTTACTATATTATTTTATCATCTCTAAAACTAGAACTCATTTTAACATTCAACTCAATTCATTAGTTGTTATCCGATTTTAGTATTACGTTCATTGTAAAAGTTTTTAAATAAACTTTCTACACTCCATAGTTCTGTCTTTATTGTTAGCTAAAGTTAACCGTCTTATTTTCTTAATTAGTTTACCAAGTATTCTTTGCAAAGAATTTTACTAAACTTCCGTAAGCAGTTTTTACGTTTCAACAAATAACAAACTCGTTAATTTTACAGATTTGGGCATATTTTTATCTGATATCCGAATAATAATCTCTAAATTTTAACATGACTTTTTTCGCAATTAAAGTAGGTGTCACGATGATCCATTTTTTGCTTTGTTTTGACAGCGGTTTTAAAAATGATAGCGATAGTAACATCTGTGACATTTGATTGAAGTTTAAATTCAAAATATGTTCAATTCCATGTTAATGCTTTTTCTTTAATTAGAAAAAATCTCGTTTGCATCAGGGGCATTCCATGCATGCCAACTCAGCAGTCGATCCCACATCACCCTCTCGGATTTTATTCAAATTTGGTACATCAATTAGTACTATCGAAAGAAGGATATTCCCAAATTTTCAGCCCGAAAGACCGCTCCCTGTTCACAAGGGCCCATGTTGAAGTTTTCCGGCATCATTTCACCTCCAGGTGCCCTAGATCGGTTTTTCCTGTACAGATAAAAAAATGACCAAAAATACATTGAAGATGCCAAATTTCCTGTAGAATACAATGCCGTCATCCGTTTCCTCGTTACCCAGCAACAGGGGTGCAATTCTCGAGTTCGTCCGAATTATTTCGTATACGACAAGTTTCGTAAACATGGTGCCGCCAAAGAAGATACTTGCGTCATTATTTTCTGATGTACGAAATAACGTACCGATAAATGTTAGAATAATACATAGATATGTGTAAAATAAAGAGGGAAGATGTACTATTTGCGTTACGAATAAAGTTACTCAATTGACTTCAATTTCATTTAAGTTGACGTTTTGTCAAATATCGGTCGCTGTCATTCTTGCTTCATTGCATTATGATGTGAAAAACAACAAATTTAAACTTTATTCGTCGATGATGTATTTCTACACAACTTTAACGTAATTAATATGGATCCCATTTTCAAGTAACCTGCCGTACATCCTGTTTGTATAAAAATATAAAACATGTATTAATTATTAATGTTTTTAACAATTTGTAAAGCTACCCATCACATATTAATGTATATGTGCATATCAAATACAAGGTGTATCGCAGTTTTTTCTTATAATTGTGCAATATACAACAAGTTATGAATTTATTTAATATACCCTACTCCTATGTAATATTGAACATAGTGTAATAAAGCAGCCTCAGTTAATTGCCGAGCAGTTTTCTAAGAAAACTATTGACTTTTTGTAAGTTTTCTTACATAGAAGTAATATAACAAAAAGCTAATCGAATTTTCTGCAGTATTGAGGTTTTTTATCGGAAAGAACTGCAAAGTAATCAATTCATTGAGGAATGAACTATATTTTTTCCTCCAAAAGACTCGTGTTTGTTGACATAAGATTTTGTTTTGTGTTGGTATTAACTTTCTAATTAATTGCTTCTTGCAAAAATCAATAAATCAAGTGGTATTTCGCAGAATAGTTTTCCTAAAAACTTTGTAAAAAGATAAAAATAGAGCGAAATAAGAACATTTATTGTATGAATGATCCCATTGTTTTTCTTCAATGTAATTTGTTACTTTCGATATAACCATTTCTCTGATTGTGTTGAAAGGGTTTCTTCTTCAATTTCTCAAAGTTGACCTACTACACCTAAATATTAAATAAATGCATTTTCCCATAAAAACATGCCATATTAACTATATTGTGTCATTAAACTGCTAATGCAAAGTGTACTTTTTGTGGCACATACAGGTGTACTAGAAGCTATTCTTATAACAAAATCGGTCCAAAAACTACTTTTTTTTACTTTTCTGTTAGCTACACACATATTACAAAATATAATTATGTTTTTTTATAAAATAGTATCTAATTAAATTAAGTATTAAAATACCAACTTTTAAATTTCTCGAAACTATTAGAGTTAGGTGTAGGTAATAGGTAATACCAGCTAAAGGTAATTAATTAGTTTCACCCTAGTTTCACTCTCTATATCTACCTTAAGCCACGACTACCATGGTCACCTGTTTAGAAAAGTGATGCTCTTTGGTACCACAACATAAAACCGTATGATTTAAGTTGCCCCCGATCACGAAAAAATCCGGGTCCAGCTCTATATTTTTAAAACAATTTTATTTATAATCAATTTAGTCGATTTATTAAAAAAAAAATTTCAATATTAATTTGCAATGTAGCCTTCCCACCATTTCTGTCAGACTTTGATAATTTTACTTATTTGTGGTTCTTCTTTCCTCGGTACATTTTTATGTATCTTTTAATGTATTCCTTGATTCAAAATCGTATTTTTCTTGCTTTCCTCTATTCTGATTTACATTTAAAGTCATTTTCATTTAATTTTCCATCCATAACTTTTTTATTCCTTCTGTAGTTTGCTTTCTCGTTTCAATTTTTTTACCTTCCACCGGGAACGCCATTAATACATTATAGGAAAACCGAAAGTGACACCATCTTGAAAATATTTTAGCGGAACTGCCCCCTGTCGATGTTAGCATACTACCAAATTTTCAAATTTTTTCCATGTACAGTTTTTCTATAATCTATCGATGGCGTTCGGTGGGTTGGACACCTGTATATGTATTTCCCTTTTATATCTCGATAATTTTTTTTGTAATCAATCACCCCTTTATTAATTTCGTGTAATACATAGAGAGTTTATATAATTTTCTCTTTAAAATTTTCTTCCGATATGCTCAATTTGTGTTCCAATTCTACTCTTATATTGGATTCCATATGGTCTAAAAACTTTATATTTTTGTTAAATTAGGCTTCTACTTATGTTCTCTAAGATCATGCAGTATTGCTATCATATCATTCTTTGTTTCTCGCTTAAAGTCGTCCTTAATTTCCAGAAATTCTTCCTTTAATGCCTTTATGTTTCTACTCATGTTCTCTAATTATTTTGTCATCTCCTTTTCTTTCTTTTCTTTTCTTGGTGTTCGATCTAGATCAGTGGTTCCCATACTTTTTTTTCTCATAGACCACTTTAAACATTTTGCTGGATCTGGTGGACCTGCAGCTATTACATTTACTAACTTACTTCCAAAACCCGAAAAAGTATATGTCTATGTAAATCTGTGTTGTGGCTATTTTTGAATCAACTATGAGTTGAAAGTTTTCGAAAAAAGGTGAGAATTTATATTGCTTTGATTATGCTGTGAGTATTGTCATTCAAGCTAAGTTTCAAAGCCAGTCTAAAAGCGTCTTCATCCAACAGTTGGATTCCTACTTTACTTTTTGTATTCTAAGATTGACTCACAGTACAAGAAACCAATAATCTCCCACTTCGGAGTGGTAAAAGTAAAAATAAATATTTTCTTTGTTTTGTAGCTATTTATTCAAACACAAAAATTACTACACTTTTAATTATGTTGTTATAACAGTCTTAGTAGAATCAAAATTTAACATCAAAACTAATAATGATTATTATTTTTGATGTTATCTTTATCTCAGATTACCATTGTAATCTGGAGATAAAAGTTATAATTTTAATGGGAGGGATGTACTTGGTGAATTGACAGCAAATTATCAATATTTGGCTTGAGTTTAGTTAAGCATAACCGTAAATCTCTCGCTCTGTAATATTTAATCTGCTCCGTTTTTTTGTCAACAAGTTTGTTACGGCACTAAAACTGCGTTCGACAAGATATGACGAAGGAAACGCTATGAGAAATTTTTGCACAATTCCCCACAGTCCTGGATATTTTCAGGTATTTGTGCCTGCAGCCAAAATGATTGATACCCTCTTTTGAATGCTACTTTGAGCTCCTCATTAGTGCTAAGCTCGAGTAGCTCTTCTTGCAGTACCACATTTTCCACTTCAGTTTCATCATATGGATTTATTATCCATGGTGGTATATCCATCAGACAGAATGTCTTCAAATCTGATTTTAAAATCATCATACAGGGCAATCAAATGTTGAACATACGTCTGAATATCTTCGTCGAGGCATTCTACCTGCGATAAGTCTGGAAACTGGGAAAATTCACGTCGACCAATATTTTGCTTCATAAGTTTCAGTTTACCAAGAAAAGCTAAAATTTCACTCTTTGTTTTTATCAAATTGAGGCTGTCCCCTTTGTAACTGTAGGTTGAGGTCATTGAATTTTTGAACAAATCTGTCAAATCCGCAATGTCTGCTTTGAAATTCATGAGGTTTTCTTTTTA
The DNA here is from genome assembly GCA_030710515.1 of Abscondita cerata. NCBI lineage: Eukaryota > Metazoa > Arthropoda > Insecta > Coleoptera > Lampyridae > Abscondita > Abscondita cerata. Next base: position 868,020 of record JALBCR010000152.1, on the reverse strand, counting down.
AAACAGGATCTTTAGTGTTCAGAAACTCTAAAACAGAGTCGAAAAGCAAATAGAATCTTGATAGACATGCACCTTTCGACAACCAGCGTACTTTCGGTATGTAGCAGCAATCGTTAATGCATTGCTTCTTATTTTGTTAACTGCATTAATCACAAATTGAAGCGCTTGGTGCAATCTATCACTCAATTTTTCTGCTACTAGATGTTGTCGGTGGATGACACAGTGAATTGCAATTACCTCTGGTATAATCCTTTTAAGATGACTTATAAACCCAATGATATCGCCCGACCATGGCAGGAGCTCCATCTGTTGCCACCGAAATAATGTTTGTAGAATGCAATTGATTTTTCCGTAAAAATCATTCAGAACATTAAAAATTGATTCACCTTTAGTGTCAGTCTTCAAAGTTTTCGCGAATAGTAACTCTTCAAACATTTGTTCGCCTTTGATAAATCGAACATATGCCAATAATAATGCTTCATTGCCAGGTAAAGTTGACTCGTCCAGTTGAATAGAAAATGAGTTGTTTGCAGATAATTACACAAGAAACTTTCAACATCAGAGCTCATTTCATCAATACGTCTTTGTACAGTGTTGTTACTCAAAGGAATTCTTTTAAGTATGTCAAATGAAGATTTGTGCAGGACAGTTTTTAAGACCTCTTCAACAGCAGGCAAAATTAACTCCTCTCCAATGGTATGCGGTTTCCCAGATTTTGCTATAAGTAATGAGATATTGTAAGATGCCCGCAAGCCATCGTCGTTGCTTTCAGACGTTGAAGCGAACATACTATGCACGGTGGGTCTCTTTCATACTTTTCCTTCAATGTTTGGAAATATTTCAAATCCTTACCTATTTTGTCAGGATGACACCTTCTTAGATGATCTTCCAGCTTCGATGGTTTCATAGAGTCATTGCTCAAGACTTTGTTGCATAAAAGACACATGGGCAATCGCTTGTCTGTATTTGATGGAAGAAAACCAAATTTCAAATATTCAACACTGTACTGTCGACACTTCTTCTTAGATTCAGCCATGTTTCGTATCAATTACTTACCTGTAAATATGAAAAATGTTTGTTAAGTAATCTTAAAATGATTTAACAAACATAATAGAAGTGGCTTTTTAAGATACAAGTTGCTAACAAATAGATAGGTAGGTACTTACTTTTCCAACACTGGCAAACAATAATATCAATTCACTTTAATTTTCAAAAGTCTGAAAACTACTTCCGTCACTGGTGAACACTTATATAGGTACACTTTCTTTTTGAAATTCCGGAAACAACTGAGTAATGTTTATCATTCGCATTCGTATTTATATTAAAGAAAAATCCAACAAGTTCATGCAAGTTCAGACACGACTTTAACTAGGCGGGCGGGCGGCGCGGCATCGGCGAGTCTTGACACGCTCTTTCTGAATATGGAATATGCAAGTTCTTACAAAAACAATTGCTGAGCTTCTTATAATATTGTCTTCCTATATTCATAGGAGAAGTCAAGCTTCTTATAATATTGTCTGCCTATATATATTATTGTCTCCTTATTCATAGGAGAAGTCAAGTCGGGTCACCTAATACATTTTTATAGACCCCCGTTAACGAGTTGTGGACCCCTATTTTTTCCACGCAAGCGTAGACCCCTATCGGGCTCCCCGTGGACCCTGGGGTCCACCTGACCACTTTGGGAATCTAGGATCTAGATCTTACTAACTCTTCTTCTACCATTTTACCAGATTCCTTTTTTTTTAAATTTTATTTATAGGGTTCTTATTTTCGCCCCACGTTGACGTGCGCCAATTTGTAATGTTACAAACTTAGCTTTTTTTTTACAAAACTTGTTTTTATTATAAATTATTTTTAAAATTAAGTTTCAATACAATACCTTTTACTTTTTAGTAATTTTCTACAAAATAATGGAAATAAATATTTGCCATTTCATTTCATATTAGACAAAGTATGTTAGGCACTAGTCGCCATGTCATGATATAAAGTTTAAATCTAAAAATGAGTCAATGTCAATGTTTTGGTTTTGACGATTTTCTTCAAAAAATATTTCACTGCACACGGTTTCGCCACTACACTTTACATTTATAGTGCAACAAAACATTGCACCACAATAAAAAATGATTTAAAAAATAAGTTCATACAATTATAACAACATAATTTTAAAATTTCCAGTTAAATGGTATATTAGCAGGTTCCTTTTTAGGATCTTTCTGGGTGGAAGTAAAATAAAACTGATTTTGTAGATGTAATATTGCCGACGTTTCGACTCAAAGAAATGTGGCCTTGATAACACCTCCATTTGTTTAAAAGTTTAAAATTTGTCGTTCTTCACAAAAATTTAATCAACAATTTTCGTTACAAATTAACCCACAAATAATTAATTTAGATAATCATCTAAAAATTTTACAATCAATTACCTGTACAGTGATCAGTTGATATTCTTAGTTGGCTATTTATATGTTCCTCGTATACTGGATATCGTTAAGACACATATTTCAAACTGTTAAATTCATCTTTATCGCCAGAAAAAGTTTAATAAAACTACGTTTGATTCATTCATAAATTAATTAAATTCAAAGCACTCACATTTAATACCATGCGCAAAACTAAATTTACATTAACCGGCCGAGCATTAATGATTACTATTCGGGTTGTTTATGCCCTAGGGCCGAAACAATGCAATCCACTGAACTTATGAAATATGTCAAGGTCAATCCATTATCAAATTTTGATTAAATTCTATTTGAATAAGTCATTACCATAAAACTACAGCAAGCATATATTAATAATAAAATTATAAAATTAGACAAACATAAATTGTTTTATCACTTCGATGACGATATTGCAAATAACAATCAATTACCTGTTAGGAGTGAACCACTCAATGAACTATTGGCATTCATAGTTAGATATAAATTTTTATTAAGTTTTTACAAATTCATTCTTGCATTAACTATTCTTTTCAGCTCTTAATAAGTAAATAGTTATTTTGCAACAAATATATTTTTATAAAAAAATATCAATTTCATATCCGACAAAACAGAGTTGAGGCTAAAAACATTTTTTCCTTGAAGTTTACAGTTGTAAACACATAAAAGTCGACATAAATAAAAATTTGTTTTGTTTTCAGTTTCTCATCAATACAATCTTCGATTTGTTGTAACACATTCGGTTTTATATGTTTCAGTTTATTATTAGAATTTCCCTCGACATTCAGAAAAACTTACTTGTACAAAATTTATTTAAAAAATGTTGCACTTCGTCATGTGATTGATTGATAAATTTTCAGTTGAACAAATTATATTGAATAGTTTAAATTATAGTCAAATTTGTTTAATAAAATTTACTTTTAAAATAAATAATCTATAAATAAAAAGTTTTTAAGGAGCCCTTCTTTGTGGAGGTAGGAAGGACAAACAACTCAAAAGTCTGTGTTTGCCGACGCTTCTGCCCTCGTTGTGAGTGAGGTTTCAAGGCTTACACAAGTATAGTTGGACAACAACACCATAATTGTGTAAGCCTTGAAATAAACCTCAAGCAAATGAAAGTAATAAATATTAAAATATAAACAAAATTAAACAATTTAAATGTTTGCAAATTAATACTTCGATAATTAAAATACAACAAAACTTTTTTTAACAATTCTAATTCCATTCTACTTACTACTTTGTGTAGATTTTATATTCAAACCGTCTGTCCAATTTTTAATATTAGTTATATTTTTCATGAATTACATTTCTGTGTATATACTATCATTGTATTACTTTATTAAATGTGATATAATAACTATTTTAATTTAAATGATATCTATGAAATTCCTTTGAAAAGTTAAACTGTTATTTCGAAAATTAAGGTACGACTATAAGTTACTTTAATTTTAATAAATTTTTATTTTACATTCCATAATCATATAATACATAATATAATTTATTGAATTTTTTTACATAAAGTGTGCCCGGAACCGAAAATTTTGCTCGAAAATATTAATAAAATTTCTTTGTAAAAATAATAGAACAGCGGCAAATCAAGTTTGAAGACGAGAAAGGTTGATTCCCCCGCTATCGACTACTTCGCACAAAAATAAAATAAAAAATATCTTATATTCTACATTTGTGGAAAATTGTAATATGTACTAGATATGGTAGCCACCATAAAGTTTTAGTGATCAAAGAAGAAAAGTGCAATGTTACAGTCGAACCGTGCAAACTTTTTTGTTTCCAAAGAGAATCCTTATTGAAATAAAACGTCTATCAAATACTGCAAGTCAAATTTGCTACTCTTTCAGAAAATGGAGAAATGGTTTTGAAAGAGAAAAACAAATATTTTCTCAAATTCAGAAACAGCTTCATAACGAAAAAAGAATTTAGACCCATTTTATATTTCAAATTTAATATAGGCTAAAATTTTGGGTAAGCAATGTGGTGAATCAATTGAAACACTGTTATTATGAAAACTTATTATCAGAATTAATTGTAGTTTGCCATTTAGATTTCTTATAATTAAGACATAAACATAAATTCTACAGCAACCAAATAGAAAATTCTACATAATATGTAGCGATTTGAAGTTATTAATTTCTCTACTTGCAAGAATTTTGTATTTTCCATCTTATGCATCTTTAAATAACTAAGATGGGTACCCAGGCTACGAAATTCCGACAGATTGGAGTTAGTAATTTGTAATAACTGAAACAAATCTTGAAGGCCGGCCATCCATTCCTAGATGCATGTAATTGGAACAATTTATTTACTTATCACGTTTATGATTTTATTACCAAATGGGGAAAAAAGCCTCTACGCTACCATGTTTTCCATGGCCGATTTTTGTTTATTTAAATAAAGTAATTTACAATTTAAAGTGACTCATTAGTCCAGAAAATTATGCTAGCAATTCTTTCAAAATGCATTACTTAAAAATTTGACAGGTAGGGAATAGCCCAAGAATCATAATCTATCACCCTGGGGGTGATTGCCATCCCATCTCGGAGATGGAATTATTTTTAAATTTTAATTAAATGAATCAATAGAAAACTAAGCAAAAATGTTCTATACATTTTTTTTGCAAAATTCACGTTTTTCCAGTTATTCACGATTGAAGGTATAAGTTCTTTATAGAAAAAAATCAACGTAGAGGGCAAAATTATAGCTTACAAAAAATTAAGAAAACGCTTAATTTATAAATATTCTACCACCAATATGTTGTTAAATGTTAGCTCATGTTCGTGGTTAAGTCTAAATTTGAGAGATTCAAAGTCAAACAACGAGAAAACTATCATATTTTCTAGGTCTTCCTACAGAATCTTTTGCAAAGTATTTAACGAGACTTTTTTTTTAAAAATAAAAAAGTTTCTATAATAAAAAAATTTAGCGAGTTATGGTAAAAATAATGTCGGTTCATACTTTATTCAGTTAAAAAATCACGGAAAAAATTATCTAATTAAAATTAGATCTTACCCTTTGCAATTCTCTGTATTTATGTATTATCACTAAGTTCTAGAAGTTAGACCAGTTTAAATGCTTTATTTTGAGAAAAAATAGAGCTAAAACTGAAAAACAAATTTCTGCTATTTCGTACAAAATGCAATTTTCTTCCAAATAACAACAAAAAAACAACAAAAGTACTAGAAAATCTCGGAAAATTAAATTGTAGATTTTTAAATTTTAACCGTTTTGCTATTGCCTAAATTTTTGTACAATAAATATTAAATGAGATATGGCAGTTTAAAACCTGTAACGATACATATTAGCTACGGATTAATTTTTTTAATTATCCTGTATAGTAATGATACCATTAGTAAGTGTATGTAATATAGTTTAAGTGGGGAGTGCTCAGACGCATAAAAAGAGAGTCGTTGCGCGGCACCGAAAAGAGAACATCCGAAGGTGCGAAGTTTAGTACGGACGTAATTAAGAAAGTGCGTGAGCCAAAAAAAGGGATATCGTCATTTTCCCATTGGGCGACTTCAGAAAATAGGTGGAAAAGTGCGAACTTTAATTGTTGTTTTATGTTTTAAACAAGAATCCATCGACGAAATATAGATATATATCACCCATCGCGTATTCTATGCAAGATTTGGAACGCGGATAGCGCGTACTCGTTGAAGAAGACCAGGGTAGTTACTCAGAAGAAATCTTAAAATCAGTGTCAACAAAGAACTCCAGCTCCAGCTTGTGAGGTTCTGGGCAAGCAATCTCGATTTCAGCTGAAGCCAAGAACGTGTTAATGATCTTGATCGGCCTCCCCAATTCAGAATAAAAGGTTAGCGTGTTTTATTAGAATTAGTTAGTTTGTAGTTTGTATTTTTTGAATTCATTGTTCACCGTTTTACATGAATATATTATCTTTAAATATTATTCTTTCTTTGACGATCATTTCGGTATGCATCCCAGAAGTCCTAGAAAATAAATCTTATTTCTACCGCGAGTAAATTCTAAGAGCCAGGGTAACACAGCAAACCTAAATTTACGAGCAAACTCAACCATTCTAAAACGAATGTGTTTAAAAAAGTTTATATATTCTTATAGCCCTTAAAACCTAGTGAACTTCTACCTTTAAAAATGAAGAAGTTCTGAGTCAAAAACTAAACAAATTTTTTTTTTGAACAATTCGAAAAGCAAAAAAGAACTATTGAAAATGATTGTTGGTTGTTGCGACTAAGTTGCTACCTAAGACACCGTAGGTTGCTGTCGGAAAGTTGCGCCTTATTGCAACTTAACTTATTCAGGATGTTCTGGCGAGGTATATCATGGCGATGATGTTACCAATGAAGAGTTTTAAAAAATAACTACTGTTTTTTATTGTTTCTATTTGGCAAATGCGCTTTCGTCCGCGCCGGGAAGTCGAAGGAAGTGGTGTCTCGATAATGGTGCGTCTGCACACTTTTCGTGCGAAAAGAACGATTTTGTCAAATTAAATGACATTGTTGGTGCACAATTAAATTTGGCTAACAGCACTACAACCGAAATCAAAGCCAAAGGTACTGCTGAATTAAGTGCGAACATTTCTGGCGAAACGACAAAAATCACATTAAATGACACCTCGTTCGTGCTAGATTTACGTACGAATCTAATTTCTGTCGGAAAAATCGCGGAAAAAGGGTTTAAAGTAATTTTCGAAAAGAACCATGCGTTTGTTTATTCAAAAAATGGTGAAATGGTTTTAATCGCGGATAAAACAAATGACTTGTATTATGTGCGTAAAAATACGGAAGAAAAGACAAGGTGCGCGGAAGCAAAGGCTATTATGCAGAATAGTGGCATCGAAAATTGGGTCACCTGAATTCGAAAGACTTAACCGAAGAAGATTCCAAACTTCTAGAATAGTGAAGAGAGGTTTGGAACGACCAAGAATAATAAGGTCTGGAGCAAGGGAAGACTTAGAAAACAATACCGTGAGGCGGAACATGAACCAATAGAAATTTTGGAAGAATACAAAGATGACCTAGATCGAAAGCCTTCGGGAACAAACCAAGAAGATCAAGCATTCATCACAGAAATTCCAATGAAAAAGGCGCTAGACAGTCCAGAAGCCAACGAATGGTACGAGGTTATCATCAACGAAATTGGGTCAGTCATTCGAAATGACAAATGGGAAATCGTTGACAGACCGAAAGATCAAGAAGTCATCGGGAGCAGAATAATTTTAAGAAACAAGTTCAACCCTGACGGAACCGTTGATAGAAGAAAGGCTAGACTAGTAGCACAGGGTTTCTCTCAACGTCCTGGGATCGAATTCTACCAAACTTTCGCTCCTGTGGCGATGATGAGTTCAATTCGTCTGCTTATGGCGCTATTGACTCGCCTTAATATGACTATTCGACAAATTGACGTCGCTACTGCTTATCTTAACGGAGAGCTGGAAGAGAACATTTACATGCAACCACCGAAGTTGTTGGAGAAGACTCTCACCAAGATCGTAGAAGACGACTCGTTGGATATTGAAACAGTCTCAAAAGCTAAAAAAATGTTGAACGAAATTAAAGGCGTTAACAAGGTATGTCTCCTTAAGAAATCGATTTATGGACTACGGCAATCCGGAAGAAGTTGGTACCTCAAACTAGATAATGTTCTTTGTAAATTGGGTGCTGAACCAACGAAAAGTGACCCGTGTCTGTATCGGATGTGGAATGAAACATACTTACTTTAATTGCCATATTCGTTGACGACATCGTGATCGCTTCTCAAGATCTGAACGTCGTAACTGCATTGAAAATCACATCGGTAAACAGTTCCAAGTCAAGATGCTAGGCGAAATCAGATACTGTTTAGGAATAGAATTTGTCAGGAAGAACAGCGGCTTATTTTATGCATCAAAAAGGGTACATATTGGTAACCCTTGACCGATTTGGAATGTCAAGACTCCAATAGATTCGAACGTAAAGTTAACTAAGTCGAACGATGAAACTACTAATGAGGACGACGAAAAGCTACCGTATCGTGAACTGGTTGGTGCTTTAACATACCTGGCTGTCACATCCAGACCTGACATTAGTTATGCTGTAAGTAGTCTTGGCCAGTTTAACAACTGTTACAACAGATTACATTGAACGCGGAGAAACGCGTGCTTCGTTGCCTCAAAGGAACAATTTAAATTGGATTAGAATACTCAGAGAAAATTTGCCTATGAAGGGTTACGTAGACGCCGATTGGGGCAGTAGTATCGACGACAGAAGATCTTATACTGTCTATACGTTTATCTTAAATGGTGGACCTATTTCCTGGGAATCGAAGAAACAGCGTACTGTTGCGCTATCGTCACACGCGAGGCTGAGTACATGGCGTTAGCGGATGCAACAAAGGAAGCGATGTATTTGAGAAAATTGTTCGACGAAATAGGAATATCGTTGTTTATTGTGATAACTTGGGTGCCATAAAATTGGCGGAAAATGCTGTTTTCCATGGTCGCAGTAAGCACATTGATCTGAGACATTACTTTGTGCGTGATGCGTTGAAGGAAGGAACGATTCAACTAGAACATGTATCGACAGAGGAAATGGTTGCAGATATTCTGACAAAGGGTCTTCCAGGGACGAAGCATGAGAAGTGTATGGAATTTTTAAAACTCCTGAAGGTTCCGAAAATGAGCTTGAGTGACGATCATGCATCGAGAGGAAGTGTTAGCGTAAATCGTGCTTTAGAGCGATCCAAGATCGTGTCCGCGCGTGCAATAATAAATAACGTGTCAATTGCGTAAATGGCATGAACAATGATCGTACGCGATAGCTCGTAGTTGGCATACATGTTTGTTTTCTTACTTTCAATGGTATTTGTATACTTATGTACTTTATAATCAAACGTATATCTATCATTTATTTATAAAATGAAATTTTTTGTCTAATATTTATGATATTATTTTATAAGAAAAATGCCAACAGTTAACTGTAACGGCATGTGTATGTTAAAGTGCAAAGCGCTATCTAAGCGATAGCTTTAATGCTTGTAATACACGTTGCCGATAAAGCCAAGTATAACTTGTGCAGAGCAGACACGCAACAAAGAACACCCAATGCAGCATTTCGCTCTTATTGTGAGCTCATCAGAGGTGTATACTTAATCGGGTGTTCTTTTGTTGCTTGTCTGCCTCTGTACAAGTTATTTACTTGGCTTTATCGGTAACGTGTATTACAAGCATTAAAGCTATCGCTTAGATAGCGCTTTGCACTTTAACACACACATGCCGTTACAGTTAACTGTTAGCATTTTTCTTAGTTTATACTATTCACACGTGTCAATGTTTACACGAGATGTCGCAAGACACACATTTTACTTATGTATTATTTTATGTACCTATCAATAGGCAATTATATTTTTGTGTAAATACATTTTTGTGTGATTTTTTTTCTATTTTAATCTATTAAAGTAGTTGTTAAGCGTTACATTGTTATAAAGGGTGGTTTTTAAAGGTTGAAAAGTTGCAAAGTGAAATTAATAACATTTTAAAGCAATAACATTGTTAAACTTAATTAGTTTATAAATTGAGCTATAATAGCGGTTGATTATTAAGACTTGAAAGGAAAAATAAACTTAAGATCATTTTAAACAATATTTTTTTTTATTCAAGCTCTTTGATTAAATCATCATTGGGTTATCATTTAGAGCTTAATTTCTTGGACTACAGGTCTTAATACCTTAATAAATAAAATGTTTTACTACTCTACAATTACATTTAATTTGTTACAGCAATGTTCCTTATTTTATTGTTTTATAGTTTTCTGAAAAAAGGGTTACAAGAACGATATTTTTAATTTTAAACTCCTCGCAAACAAATGAAAAAGAATATATGATTTCTAAAAAACAGTTTTTTAACTTAAAATTGAAAACTATTGAAATATTAATTGAAACCAATAATATGCATTCCAACTTATAATAATAAAATTCGTGGATAATATTCTCAAATCTTGTTTATCCAACAAGATAAGCAAACAATGAATAAGTTTTGTTATGTACAAAAATGTTACTTTAACCCCTCGTCATCGCCATCTCCGATATAATAGCTGAACTTGCACTGATATAGTTTTGTATGGAAACATAGCGGGCGTTACTTAAAAATTTTATTATTTTATCTTTTTTGTAATAGTCCTTTCAAATAATCACCTAAAATTTTAAAATGTTTGAATGAATATTTCTACCAAATATTTTACAATTTTGTACGACTTCAAACGGCTATTTTATTGTCGATATTGTATAAATTATAAAACAAAGTAGACCTCTCTATTCGTTGAGCATTGTTATTATTAAGCAACTTTTGGTTTAATTTTATTAATTTTATACCGTTAAGACAAAATGATGAAATAAATCACATTAAATTAACTATCATTGCGCCATCTTATAACTCATCTTCAACAACTAAAAATCTTGCGGGCCCCTCTTAAGGCGTATTTTACTAAAAAAATCAGTAAAATAAGTAATTTTTTTGAATTTTTGTTTATTAACCTATTGGATTTTTATTATCATATTAAACGGCCTTCGCAAACAAATTGATTGTTTTATTGCATAGTAATGTTTTTGCGCTTTCTAACTAAGGGTGCGATTACCATTGCAGTATTTTTTAATTAACAATACACTTTTATAAAATGAATTTAACATTTTGAAAAAAGATTAAACTCATTTTATAAAAATTGTATAAATAATAACATCTATTATAATTTTATTAATAAAAAAAATAGCAACAATCGGGACCGAACCCGAATTTTATTATAAACATTTTACTGTTTTTTTAATTAAAATTCGCTTTAAACACTTACATTACTACATAAATTTATATGTCTAACAAAATATGTTGCTATATTGTGCTCAAATTATGCGAGAAAAAGATATTCATTAATTTCGAATTCAAGATAGAAAACGTCATGTCAACTTTTCCGTGGGACAAACGTTATGTAAGATTTTATTTCTTTACAATATCAATGTTATAAGTAGATTGTTGATTTGGATCTCATTAAATTTTTATTTACTTTTACCCTTCTTTAAACAAGTAAAAAACTTGCCCCATTTTAATGTTACTTATACGCTATTGTTAGATCAAAATAAAATATGAAAAAAATTCTTTCAAAATTATGAAACATACAGTTTAGTTAACAAGTTGATTACCTGCCACTTAGTTGTCAACCTTTGTTTGTTTCAAATTTCTCGTCCTGATAATGTCCCTTACTAAAGTTGACAACTACGGTTTACCTTTTCAAAACGATCAAATCCTGGAAAACATTAGTTTTTTTCAAATATGAACAAAATTAAATTTAGAATTCTGAAAGTTTCTATTCCTTAATTAATTAAAATGAGCTTGTAAACGGTATATGACACAATCACAACAAGATGAGTGATTTATTTCGATACCTAGGTTTTTCGGTAATTGGTATTTCCTGTTTAGCAATAAAAGTCTTTAAAATGTTAGTAGACTCAAAATGAACAGCGCAAATATATTTTGCTGTGTTTTTTGATTTTATGTAGTTTGTATATCATGTATATTTTGAGTTTTAAAAATTAAAAGTGGAATCAGAGATTAATTGCCAGTTGAAAAAATAAATTTGTTTTTTAAAATAATTACATGAACAATGTATTAATAAAAACATACACCGATGAAAAGAAACAAGGAATTTTGTTCCAGTCATAATTTGAGAAAATGGAGTTAAATCAAAACAAATTTAGATAAAAGCAAATGTGACACTTTCAACACAAATTAAAGCTGTTTTAAGCTCGAGAGCTCTTTCTCTTCTAAATGAAAATCCTAACAACCTAAATTCTCTCATCTTAGATCAGTTAACAAACACAGAAGTGCCGCACTAATAATATAGTATACAAGAAACATTGGACCGTATAAATCGCCACTTTTAAAAAAAAAGTCAAAGTAAAGGTACTTTCAGAATTAATATTAATTTTGAACTATTCACCGCTATATTTGCAAAAATGTTAATTCGCGAATAGGGGAAATAGTAAAATTACATACACGTTATGATAGTATGTACTAAAGTGTACTTTCAGAAGACTAATAAATTTGTGTCCTATCCGTAAGATAAAATACCTCTACAACTAATTATAGTTTCGTTAAAAGAGACATAATGTAATTTTAATTTAAGCCAGCGAAAAAAAAAAAAGATTCAAATCTCAGATTTACGTTTCGCTTTTATTGAAGTGGTATACTTGCTTGACTTTAAGAAGATACATTTGAAACGACCATTAGGCAATCATTCATCATGTGAAAGGGACGTAAGCTTGTTTTTCATTTAATAGATATAAACTTTAACTTAATTAAAAATATACACTAATTGAATTTAATAATAAATTACTGCATCAATATTGTTATTTTTGAAATTCTAACTTCACTAATTGAATTTTTACAATAAATTAACAAACAATTAAATAAAAAGTTTCCTTTTGACCCAAGTTCATATTGAATCGTTTTGAAAGAAGTGCTAAATAAAAGTACTAAGATATGACAATAGTCAAAAAATGTACTAAACATACACTCATCCATTTTTTGTTTTAAATGTCTTGCAAAACTTGTAATAAAAAAAAAACTATAACTTTACACATTAATATATTTAAGATTAAGATTCAAGATTCAAAATCTAATAATTTATTCTTCTAGGTTCTGTTTTAGACTATCAATCCTTCTGTGTTCTCTCTTACTAACAAACAGTTATCTTCATTTTTTACATTTGTTTTCTGTTCATAAACCTCGGGCTTCTTAATATTTAATTTATTTTCTTTTAATTCAACTTAGACTTCTTTAACAACTATTATTGCTTTCTGACACCTCATAACTAGTTTATTTTTATTAAATTCTTATTGCATTTATTGTTCAATTTTCTTTTTTTTATTTTGTTCATAATCTGCTAGTTTCTTTTGAACATTTTTCAACCCTTTCAAACGTTATTTCGTTGGTGTTTACCTATATTTTTACTCAAAAATTATCTGGTAACAATCTATTTTAAAGGTTAGGTATTTAATTTTTATATTTTATTTCCATGAAACGGTTCTTTAAAATTTTCGACCTCAACTTCAGAACCAATATAATAATCACATTTTACGTACTGTGTGTTTTTCTGAACTGATAACATAGAGAATTCAATGCAATCTAGTCCTAAATTTGTACCCAGTTATGGGTTTTGACAAATATTAGTATCAAATAAAAACACCATTTTCTGCAAAAATTATTGAAGGTGAAAATAAAACTTACATCAAATAAAATACAAACATTAGTCATATTATCTGGTCCTTTGTAATTTGTGGGTCTTGGTTCTGTGGTACGATGTTTAGCTGTTACCCGGGATGCGAGTTCAAATCTAGCTAAAGTTTGTTTTCTACAATATATTAGTATTAAAAATAGTAAATAAGTTGCTCAAATGCACATTCATAGAAAGTAACTAAAGGCATTTCCAAATTGCTTTTACCACTTTTCCATTTTCTCAAGACTACTAGAATGTAAGTAAATATTAAGTAGTAGTGGGAATAACTTGCCACATTCTGAATCTACCTTGCATATTTCATTCACCCCCAGTGGTTGAAAATTCATGTCATGAAAGCGAATCAACACAAATACCATGGCAATTATTAATTTTGGTTTATATGATCTGAATCAACTAAGATTTCATTATGAGTAAACAACAAAAAGAGAATTATGAAAATTAACACCGATTAAATTTTAGACACCTGACTATCTAAACCGGGAGTGACACAACTCTAACCTTTGTCTATGTCCAATTAATACCTAAAACGCGTTTATAATATTTTAGTAAATAATCTGTTTAGGGTGCTACTTATGCTGTCATCTCTGCAATTCTTAGGCCACTTCATATAAATACAGATTAGTAAAGATGTTCTCCATTTATCTATTCTTCTATTTATCATTTTTGGTCAGTTATCTCTTCTATTGTAATTATGATTTCATCTCCTGCCTCTCTCATTAGACGGAAATCAGGTAACGTAATGTTCCTTCGGTTTTTATTTAATTACTAGTAGAAACCCCGACCTGTCAACCAGTTGGTAGAAATGCAACTTATGTAAAAAAAAATTTCAACCACATAAGTCCCCTGGTAGACTCCCCCCACACCAAATGCCTTATTTTCCATCGCCATTCAATGCCGATTCCAATTATATAGTTAGTTTTGCGTAAGACCTACATTGGCTAAGTTTATAAAGGACTTAACAAACTCACAATTTTGGATGTTAGTATATAGATTATTCTGTAGTCTATAACACATTGGGCGCATTCAGCGAACTTCAGTGCTGCTAAATACATTTTTAAATGTCAATGTTTGAAGCGATTTGCTAAAGCAATGTGCCATAGATCAACAATTACTTCACCATGTACGTAGGCTGTGATGAGGTGAGGATTTGAGGGTATAATCTTTGAGGTTAATGACCTAGTTACGGTCAAAGAAGAACACGATGATACAGGTGCGTGTTTTTTTCAGAGTGTTTGTTATGTTGTTGGTTTATCAATGTACACTATTTCTTTCGGATTAACTGTCAAATGACATATGGCGACTAATAACGCAAAGACAACGTTTAGCCATGAAACCTATTTCCCTGAATGCTCCCATTTGCTTTACAAGTAAATAGGTGTTCATTTTTAATTTTTGCTTGAAATGTCGGATTACTCGTTATTTTTTTACACTTTGCACTTGCATTTCGATCAATCGCTATGATTATTTTTAGTGTGGTTTCATAGGTATATTTAATGTTGTACCTATATAGGTTTAAATATTTGTTGTATCAGAACTGTTTATTGCAGTCTAAGTCTGAGGCTTGGTGTTTTATTCTGAAAGTTCTGATTTTGAGGGCTCTAGACCAGCCATGTCAAACTCAAAGTCACTGGTGGGCCAAAAGCATGAAGACCATAGACTAGGTGGGCCGCAAAACCTAATCTTAAAGAAGACAAACTACTGAAAATCTTAACGAAAAAGTACTATTATGTTAGAAGTATATTTATTAAATTTCCCAATAAAAGAGGACATTACAAAAACTTACAAACATTAACTTCTTTTGCCATATATTTGACATCTTTTGTCTTTAATTAAGTTGTCTATTTGTGGCGTGAATTTATCGGCGGAAATAACTTTTCCAAAACTGTGTCCAAGTGTGCGTCCGCTCAATCGCGATCTTGCAGAGACTTGTTTCCTTTCATCAAAGAAAATAATTGTTCACACTTATAGGTAGGGGGGAGCGTGGGGAATGACGACCATCTAAGCAAAATTGTTCGTAATTTCAAAATCTTTTTACTTTTACTTTGCATGACATGCATTTAATTCGTTGTTAAGTTTTTTTCTATATTTGCCTATAAATCTCATAAAAGGTTTACGTTTTTAAGAAAAATTCAAACTTTATATATGCTTTTGGGTTGTAATTACCCGCATGTATGGGGTAATTACGACCAAGGTGTAGGTAGTTACAAACACAATACAAATTTACTTAAAATACTTTTTTATTAATAGGTAACATGAAACCAAAATAAACAAATTATCAAAATTAAAATTTAAACGTCGAACATTTGGTTTTGGCCATGAGCAGAAGTCACAGCAGTAGTTTGTTGGTGAGTTAGCACCACTACATTCGCGATGAGCCCAACGACCGCAACTTCTGCATCGGTACCATGTTTCAGTTTTGCCATATTCTTCACACACCTAAGCATGGTACCTCATCATTATCTTCCATGTCATCAAGGCTATCATCATCAACAAGTTGGTTTTCGTCAAAATCTTCTGATTCTGATGAATCAAAGGATTCTCTTCTGACTTTCTTCGGTTTGGTGTATGCCTTCGTTTTAGCTTCTTTCGCAGTTCTTTTGGATTGTCTCTTTGTCTTTCTATCTTCTTTATCAAGTAATACTTGCTTCGTGGAGTTGCAGTTAGAATTTCTGAATGCTGTTTTCGACAAAGAATTTTTGCAGAGTTTTTGGACGTTGACGGTGTTGGTAGTGGAGAGATATCTTGAAATGAGGCCGACGTGGAAGGTACTGCTGGGTCTTCAACTGGTATGGGTGCTGTTGTATTTAAATGAATGTCATTAATGTTATTTTTTGTTTGGATTTTCTTGATTCTGTTCCAGCAACACATCAGCTGGAAGGAAGTCTTCTTCACCAAACACACCAGGTTTTATTGGATGGATACCTGTTGCCTTAAATCCCGAAACAGCCTTTTCAATTGTTGCCACATTGGAGTAGGCCCGATTAAATAATAATGCCATGTCGTAGTGTGTAATTTTTGAAACTTATTAGATTTAAGAAATAAATCGCATTTCGTTTTTAAATGCTTTTTAAAAGGTCCAAAAATGTTACGTCCAAAGGTTGGACCCTGTGGGACGTATGAGGAGGAATTGATAACATTATGATGCCATTAGTTTTGCAATGATCATATATCTGAATTGGAGATATGGCTACAGTGATTGTCAAGAATCAGCAAAACTGGTTCTTCAACAGTAGGCTTCACTTGGCTGCTAAAATGTTGAAGCCTATCGTAGAAAGAGGGTTTCATTACTCCAACCATTCTTTGAGACGCCGTAAATAGCATCTGCTGGACCATCTTTCTGCAAATGTGGTGACATTCGCTGTCTGGGGAAAACAAACATAGGGGGATATACCTCCCTGATGCTGACATAGCACAAATTATGGTAACAGTTTTTCCCCTTTCTCCACTTGTTACCGCACCAATTCTTTTTGACCTCTTTCTGCTAATATATTTTCAGGTTGCTGCACATTGAGATTCCGGTCTCATCAACATTAAAAATTTTTCCGTTGAAATTTCCATTTTGCCATTAATATTTCAAGGCATTAAAAAAAAGGGCTCACCTCTAACCTATTAAAAGCAGTCACTCTATTAAGACTAGTTCCTTCACGTTTGCGTTTACTAATGGTAGGATTTCTGGTCATAAAATTATAATACCATTCTCTTCCCGCAATCTGAGAGGTTCTATTGAAGTTATGGCTAATCTTATTTTTTTCTGCGTATTGAAATGCTGCCTGACGCAGTTCTCTAGGAGTTAACCCATAAAACAGTTTAGCTAACATCTTTAGATGATCAGCGATTTCCTTCTCTTGTTCATCAGAAAAATGATTTTCGCCCCATTCTTGGCTTTGCTGTATTATTTTCTCTTTTTCCGCAATCTGGTTTGTAAAGAGCCATAAGGTATGCCAAACCTTCTAGCTGAAGAACGGATTTGTGTGCCAGATTGTAGCAGCAGCAATAGCCTGTTCTAGATTCTCTTGAGTCCATTGCGCTTTTGGGTCTTACGCGTGTAGTGACGGGGCATCATGGAAATCAAAATGAAAAACAAACCTAGTGATAATAGTACTATGATGCTAATGCTGTAAGGGTAATTGCGACCAATACGGTCGCCATTGCCCAACGCATTTAGTTGCAATTACCCGCAGTCACATGTAAACTATTTCTTGTAGTTAGAATTTTCCATTAAAAGAATTGAAAAGTTTTATTCTATAATTCGTAAAATACATTGTTTACATACCTTTAATATAACTTCTCATCAATAAAACACTTGTACTTTTGTTTCTATGCCTTCGGCGATTCAGTAAGAAAATTAGAAGCACTAACATCAACACACCAACTGATTATTTTTGTAGTAGTATTACAGTTACCAATACAAACACTATTGTAATTATATTACATATTCGTCCACTAGAGGGTGATTATATCACTAATTTGAGATTCAAGCCGGAAAGTTAAAAATTGTGTGGTCGCAATTACCCGCTGGTCGTCATTCCCCCATGCTCCCCTACTTCCAAACATTGACAGGATTTTACAGGCAAGTTCTCTCATTTCTTGGTATTGAAAAGGCAAGTACTTATAAAATCGAATGTACCAACACTATCAAAGTTTTCTTTTAAATGGGTTTGACACTGAATCTCAATCACTTCCATCTGCAAGTGAGGGGAACTTTATCAATATCGATAGTGAAAAGACCAGTAAATAAAGAAAAATTGTTTTCTTGGGACTTAAAAATCCTGAAAACGCTTTTCAAATTCTGACAGAAGGCTTCCCATTTTCTCTGTATACATTTTGTATGATATTGGGCCACTTATACTTTCCTGATACGCCTTGCAAGTCGGAAAATGTGACAGATTATCCACCGCTAACTGGTTTTTCCACAGCATCATCTTACACTCTGAAAGCTTTAACATGATCATGCATATCTGTTATAACTTGACGTGGTCCTTGCAATTTCGTATTTAAGTCCGACAAGTGTTTTGTGATGTCTACCATAAATGAAAGATCTTGTAAAAAAGGTACGTCGGATAATAAGCTGACATCTTGTTCTTTACTTCCATAAAAAGGCGTATTTCTTCTTTGAGTTTCCAAACCGATCGAGAACCATAGAACACGAAAGCCATCGCACTTCTGCATAATAAGGTAAACCAGTGTACTCACTTTCTAAATCACGTAAAAACGCACAAAACTGTCGCTGATTCAAGCCACGTGACCTTATGAAGTTTATCATTTTTCACTGACTTTAAAACGCTTTCCAACTTGATCACTTTTGAGCATAAAACTTCTTGGTGGATTATGCAATGAACATGATGAAAATCTGGTTTGTCACTGCCCGTTTCTCTGATATTTGTTTGTAATATTTTAATGAAGCCATTATTTACTCCAGTCATTGAAGGAGCTCCATCTGTTGCAACGGAATACAGTTTTGACAAATCTAAATTGTACTTTTGCAGAAGTCCATAAACAGCATTGAAAATATCCTCCCCAGTTGTTGTATCATGCAATGGTACTAATTCCATCAATTCTTCATAAACGTTGATATCTCTATCAACAGCACGAAGAAAACAGCGAGTTGCGCCACACCACACACATCTGTACTTTCGTCACAGGCAATAGAAAATGCAATGAAAGAGTCTGATTTTGTTTTTATCTGTTCGCTTATATTGGCAGCCAACTCGGTAACTCTTTCAGCGACAGTATTCCGGGACAAGGATATATTTTGAAAAGCCTTCACGCCTCGGGACTTACAATTTCCGCGGCCTTTACAAGGCACTCTTTTATAAATTCACCTTCAACAAATGGTTTTGAGTGTTTTGCGATCAACTCCGACAATACGTAGCTCACTTGAACGGCAGATTCATTTTCTTGCTTTGGACGTGTAAACATAAGCTGTTGATCTTTTAACCGTGATTTTAACTCTTTTAACTTTTCGTTTCTAATCATGCCTGTATACTTGTCAAACTTAGTTTTATGACTATCATAGTGACGTTTTATATTATATAATTTTGGGACACCGACTGTACTGTTACAAATCAAGCAAATAATTTTGTCTTTCACTTCACAGCAAAAAACTCTAATTCCCACTTTTCTTGAAAGATACGATGCTCATCTCCAAGTTTCCTTACTTCCACTTGGTTTTGAAACAGACATGTAAAAACTTTTACCCGAAATAAATAACAATAAGTACTGTTACGTGTTGTAACAATAAGTACGCAACTAAACTCTGCAATTCTATCGCAACTGACTCATAACTGACTGAACAACTGAACTGAATCGAGCGGTATTGGCTTATATACGGATTGTGATTTCTCGACAGTTCTTTCCAGAATGTTCAGGTAGCGTCATCTGTGTTCACGCGCGATAGAACTTTCCGGAACAAGCCAGGCTTTTAGGTTGAGCGCATCTTAGTTCATCATCACAGTATTTTATTTTCGGTTTTTAACAGGCTCGCGGGCCGCATTACATGACTGTTTTCAAAATTGATTCGGGGCCGCAGGAAAATGCTCAGTGGGCCGCATGCGGCCCGCGGGCCGCGTGTTTGACATGGCTGCTCTAGACTTACTCGTTGAAATAATAAGATCAAATCATACAATACAAGAAGAGGAAATTTAGACAAAATGTTCGTTAATTTGCGCAGTTAGTAGGTTCAACATTAAATATCTCTAGAAAAAACCGTACAATTGATTCTATAAGCTGCTTTTTTTATCCGTAACGTAAGAGAGTGGTTAGATGCACACCACTCAAATATATGGATGTAACTATTTTGTTTAAAATTTCATTAAAGAGAAATTTTAAGCAACAGCTACTCAAGATGCTGATGAAGATGGGCTCGATATTAGTAACTACACTAAAAAGACTAAAAAGAGAAATATAGAAGACAATTTCTTGATTGCAAACTATGTTTCTTACTCTTCTTGTACCCCTCCCCCATATTCCTTGGAACAGACCAACATTTTCTTGTTCGTCTGGGATTACGCTCAAACCACTTAAGAATTCTTTTTGAAAGTCGATCTTTGCATCTTAAAGAGGGTTTGCCGTACTCTACTGGCCTGGAGTTGGTTGTGGTATAGATAGGAAATTTAACGAGGTTTGGACATGCTTTTGATCGGATGCGGCATGAGACAAAAGCATCGCTCGCGTAGGCAGGGGCGCTTCCCTGAAGCAGACCTATCTTCTGTTATATGAGAGTGTCTGCCCGCTACCGCAAAGCTATGTTTAGGAGTAGATTAATTTCAATTCAAACAATGTTTTAGGCATTAATTTAGTAATACTGATTGATGTTCAGATGACAAGCATGCAACCTATATTATTATTATTTTTTTTATTATTATATATTTCGAGAGCTAAAATAAACAAGTTGTGGTAGAAAATATATACAGTGTTTATCAATTGACAGAAGCTTGACCGTAACTAAAATTGGTGGATGGCAACCCTCGTCGTAACCAAAGCTTATGTCGAAAGAGCAAATCCAGAGGTTAAATGCGTTGCATTCAGATATAATAAGTATTTCCCTACAAAACCATGTTCGACATAGAGCCTCCAGTAGGTTTACTTCCAAAACAACGTTAGATTGGAAACAACGTTAAGATTTAGAAAATTGCAAGAATTCATCAAGAGTATAAAAAGCATTTAATATTAAAATATTTTTTTTAAATTAATTTTAAAAGTGTCATTCCAATTGGTAAAGCATTGTATAGTTTTGAAGCACCATAAATAGAAGATTTTTATAGTTAGTTAAAAATAATGAATGTTTATTACGTGTTGAGTAGTTGCGAATATCACAGTGCTCTTAAGATTTTGTGCATTGGCATGTATGTAACTAAGTATTTTGAAAATATATATGCAATAATATGTTAAAATCTTATATTGTCTAAAATACTGTCTACAAGTTTGTCGGTAGTCCAGGTTTAAGATGAGGCGGATAATACCCTTTTGAATTATAAATACTCTTAGCACATTATTTGAACTTCCCCATACATGTATATTATAAGATAACACTGGATATACAGTACCGTAATAAATTTGTATCAGCTGTTCTTCTGATGTTAGCGAATTTTTAAAGTTTACAAACAGATGCTGTTCAACTTATTGTATATTGTTTTCAAGTTGTTCATTCCAGTGTAAGGTAGAATCAACTAACTTACCTAAAAATTTTGCAGTATTTGTAAAAGTAATTTTTAAATCATTTATAAAAAACTGATGGTTTGACTGCTGCCTAGCTTGAGTGCGAAAATCGATGTATTGAGTTTTTTCAGGATTAATAATTAATTTGTTTTCTTTAATCCAAATTGTAAAATTGCTGTATAAACTTTGTTACTTATTTCTAGTTCTAATTCACATGTAACTACTATTGTCGTATCATCAGCAAATATAAAAACTTTACCATCCCAAATATCATCTAGCAAATCGTTAACATATCAAAGAAAATATTATAGGACCTAATATACTACCCTGTGGTGTACCATATTGTAAATGAAATTATTCTCACGTAATGTAGTATAATTTTACTTTGAAGTTACCATCCAACAAGAATGACTTTAATCAGTTGTTAAGGTTGCCCTAATACCTAAATTGTACAATTTTTGTGATTTGTAAATTGCATTTCTAACCAGAGAGGAAAAGTAATTTTGTGAAAATTTTAAATATATAAATCTAAAACAATTTCACCGCAGCAGCTACAAATCATTAGAAAGAATACAGAAATATACAAAGTACCAAAGTTTCGCATATCTTTATATTATTTTCTTGTAAAAACAACAAGCATACCCAGTACTGGGCCAGTGTTAAGTATATCGAAGCGTGCTGTTGCATCGGTAGGATAAGCAAGGCACTTGAGGGAACGGTGTTACTTCGTTCGTGAGGCTCCTATGGGCCTAGTAGTTTTATAAACAACTTTTGTCCCAAATTAGTGTTAAATACTTTAAGAAATCAACAAGAATAATGGATATTGATTTGTATCTAAGGAATTTGGATAATCTGCCAAAAATATATCCCTAACCTTGTTTTCATTTTTAGGAAATTCCGATTTTGTGGGAGCTGAGATGAAAAATATAAAAACTGCTAGGTACGTTGTTAAACGATTTTAAAACGAGTGTGCTAACTTCAGACTTAACCATCAAACAAATACTGAAGTTTACATTGTTTTTAGATCAGCTCGTGCGAATTATGGTGATAAAATTTTTATTTTATTCATTAGGTAACGAAAGTTACACTTTGAACAGTCAAAAAAAATACAACACAATAAAAACATTTTACATAATAAAAATAACTTACTTTATAAAATATTTAATTACTCCCAGGGTAATACATCGTATAAATAATCATTTGTTTTGTAATATCCTTTAGTAAATAGTTTATTTTTAATAAATTTTTAAACTTATGTAAAGATAAACTTGGAATATTTTCTGAGACCTTGTTGTAAAATGTACACATTGCCCTTTAAATGACTTGTCAATTTTATTAAGTCGACTCTTATACGGTACTAATTTATTCTTAGTTCTAGTGTTAAATCTATGTCTATCGCAATTTTTTAAAATTGATTTTTATGTATATATATATATTGAGATATCAACGTTAAAATTTAATTTTTTTAAATAGTTCACGTATCAAAGCTTTATTATTCAGTGACTCCTAAAATTCTAGCAGTGGATATATCCAGAAACATCCCTAATCTTCTTTACTACGTAAGCTGCAAAACTAAGTCTTACAGCTAGTTTATCTATATGAAGATCCCATTGTAGCTTACTATCTAACCTAGAAAAACAGTGGAATTTACAAGATGCATTATTTCATTTTTTATTAAAATGGTTTTATTCCTATTGAGTACATTAGATAGTGTAAAATTAATGCATGTAGTTTTTGTTTTGTTTAGTAATAGATTGTTTGCCGTAAACCATTCTACAACTTTATTCATGAAATGATTAACGTTGTTGTAATCTAATAATTTCATATCTAATTTAAAAATAGGAAATGTATCATCGGCAAAAACTATAGCATTATGAATCTGATTTACCATATAAGGTAGATCATAAATATAAACTAGGAATAGGAATGGTCCAAGTATTAACCTTGCGGCACTCCCATGCAAATAATTGACCCCGAAGACCTCTCTCCCCCAACTTCAAATGTTTGAACTCTGTTTTTTAAGTAATTTTTAATAAGGTTTAAAGCTCTCAACTTGACTCTGTAGTGTTCTAATTTGCTAGCCAAAATATCGTTATGAAAGCAGTCACATGCTTTAGAAAGATCGCAAAAAATACCTATGATATCCTTTGAATCTTCCCATGCACTAAAAATTTGATGGATAAGATTAACACCTGCGTCAATAGTTGGTCGTCCACGTCTGAAACCATATTGTTTACTGTTCATTAACTTTATACTATAAAATAGGTGTGTAATTGATTTAAAATAATATTTTCAAAATTTTTTAAAATTTTTTAAAAAATTACGTATTCAACGACTTCCTTATTTCTATTGCACGACTTTTTACCGTATAAATCAAAAAAGCTTTGTCCTATCCATATAAATCTCAAGTGTCGCCCAATCACAAAATTTTGCAAAACTTGTAATAGTTAAAATCTTTGAACACGATGTTGGCTATGTGCAACATAAAAGGAAATCCGAATTGTGGACTATAAAAGGCAAAGTAACTCCTGAACCCAAAGTCAAGAAAAAAAGCCTACAATGTTGTGGTGATATTTGATGAGAGTGATGAGAAAATTCTAAACGTTAGCTGTGAAGATTGTGCTGCTTCACTTGGTGAGTTATAACATTATGCTTATGAGTATACTTAATTTTTATATTGAAGTAAACCAAACACAAAGTAGTGTTTAGCATTTAGTATTTAAATTTTTGAGAGCCTATGAACTTTTTTTTGTTTAACGGTGTAAAGTTAAACAACCATAGACATTAGCATGAAACAAATATAATTACAGTAAATTATATTGTAGAGTAATGATGTATGTAGCTTGTAAAAACTCCGATGGGGGTGGGATTTATGCCTTAGATTCTGGGACTACTGGTCTTAGAGCAGTAGTTCTAGTACATCAGTACCATTGTAAACTTAACATAAACCTTTGCAATAGTATTGTGGTAGCGTGTAAATAAATATCATAAAGAGACAACAGTTGTGTTCTTTGTAGTCCACCAAACCGCGTATAGCTTTTTTAGTAAATGAAGTGGCTGTAAACATTGCATTTCTAATGTAGTTACATCGTCGAAGCTGAGAGCCAGCACCTACTTCTGTGACATGTTATTGGAAAAAGTCAAAGCTGTCAGCGGTTAGAACATCCTTAAAGTTTATTAGAGGACGAGATTTGAGAAGACAGGCAATGCCAACAATCACCTCGAGGGATGATTCATTTCTGCAGACTGTAATAAGCTTAAGCCAAGAATGAAATCAAAATGAAAATGTAATAGGAAAATAACAGTTTGGCCCTTCAGAAAAACTTTCACTGCGTTACATATGTGAAAGTTATTTCGAAAGTCTGAAAATAAGTGCCCAATGTTGACAATTTTATGCACTTTTGTAAAAATAGCATGCCAATATACTCAATCAGATTAACTGAGGAGAATACCCGAGAACAAGCTAAATATCCACTTTGGCATGAGGGTCGCTACCGTCGAATTACATCGTCACAGGCATATGAAGCTCAGCACTGCAAGACATTGGACGGAACTCTGGTTGAAAGTTTGTTTGGAGCGCGGGAACTAAAGACAGTGTTGCAATGAAATGTGTCGAATAAGCTTAGAACCTTGAGCTTCAAGATAGTGTGTGATATTACTAAATCCTCTATCTGCCATTATTGCCATTTTATTTTAAAAAACCACATTCTTTAAAAATAGTTTCATCAGAAGCTCTACCTCCAACACTTTCCGATACATAATTGACCAGTCCATCTAGTATACATGAAATAAAAAAATTTAACGTGTTACATTTATAATACTCGGACCATGTTAAAGCTTGATGAACAGCGTTGCTGGGCCTTTCAATTTCGATCGCCAAACAATCTACAATAGCAACTACATTCATGTATCTTGCACAAAACGGTATAGACAAATGTAATCGAATTTGTTTTCTAGAGGGCCACAAGATTAATTGTTGGATTAAAACGGACAATTTTCCAATCACGTTGGAAAATATTCTGCTGGCTGTTGTTGTTGAAATTCCAAACTTTACTCCTAGTAAACTAAACGGCTTATTTAACAAAGTTTTTCGAAAAACTAAAAAAATATGATAGACTGGAACGTTAAGTTTTGTGCATAACAAGATGGTTATATAAAAACTTCTCTTTTGGAGTCCTGTGAAACACCTTGGTTCTCTTTGGATAGCAGTTTCCATGGCCTTTAGCATTAATATTTTGAATTCGTACTTTGCTTCATTTTCTTCTTCAGAATAACTGTCCGATCCAGAATCATTTTTGGTTTCTTTATAAGCACTTTCTTCACTCTCATTAAATTCTGATGATAAGCTTTGCTCTGAAGGTGGTTAAAAAGTTCTTCTAAGTTCCTCTAACTAATTTTTTTAAATGAAGAAGTGGCCTGATTCATAAACGAAATGGCAAACGGAGATGAAGCAACTGTCTTACCTAGAGTAACTGTCATAGTAGATTTGCTACGGTAAGACGATCAAATATCCACTTGCACCTTCTTTCAATTGAAAACATTAATATTACACGAGCGAGAACTTAACTGGTTGCTGTTGGTAGTAACAATTCACTAGTAGTAGCTTCCATTTAAATATTCCAACAAGTGACCTCCTTCGGTCGAAACTGCATTCTCTTAAGTCGTCTACTGATGAACATCGGTATCTGCAAAACCCTTCTATCTGGTTCTATCCTCAATCAATGTCCAGAAACTATTTCTACAGTGTTGACCCTTCATTGGTGGTCGTTTCTTCCTTCAATGCTATTTTCACTTTTTTTTACAAAACTTAGTCGTCCTTCGATCACATGCCTGTGTCTTTTCGTCGGTTTTTAACATTTATTTTTAATCGGCCTTTTTACCACGTCTCTTTTGTAATTTAGATTGACAAATTCTTTAAGACTTTTATGCTTTCCAGAGAAAGAAACAAAAAGGAGTAAGTCTTAAAGAATGATTGGAATAAAGATGGACAATTAGTTTTACAAAATTAAAGTAACAAACAGTGCTCAGGAGTGATTAACCTATTAAGTTACTAGAAGTTTTTGTTAATACTTAAGACATTCCTTACTGAAAGATCATTTCTATTGCCACTTTAGATCTGTGCATTTTTATGGGTAAGTGAACAATATTTGAAATATTTATATAAAAATAAAACCGAATTTATATGTGATTGAAATGCTTATTACAGAACAATTGTTATCAAGTATCATTTTCTTCGGGAATTCGCAATGGACATTGGATTATTCTTTTCAAAACCGACACATAGTTTCAAGAACAGTTTTCCGATGTAGTAATTCGATATAAACCTCTTACACATTTTTGTGGTATAGTGGAAAGGCTTTTAATAGTACAGGTAGTGTTACGAAAAGCAAACCCACAATTCTGGCTGACAAATTGTTGAAGATATTCATCAAAGAAATCTTTAAAACAATTATTATCATCATCAAGCCGTTCAATCTTCAGATTATGGCTGACGTAACGTGTCTTAAAAGCCTATTCTTGAGAGAGATTCCTCCTCTTGTTTTGTTTATAGCTCCTTGTTTTGTCTTGATTTCAAACGTTATTTTTTTATTACTTCTTTTTCTAACATTTTTGTTTTTATCCTATTATTCTTAAGATTCTTGCATCTTCCTCTACTAATTTCATCCATTATTTTTTTCAGAATTTCGAACGGGGTCCTTTTCATAATATGTCCCGCCGGTTAAGTCGTTGTACAGAGTTATTCACTATAAATTACCCACTCCTTATTATCTTTATTATTGCTCGTATAAAAAAAAAGTTATACATGGAAGTTATATGGTTCTCCCTGAATTGTCTTAAAACGCTATCATTAGTTCAAGTATTTGCCGTTTACAGGGCAAAATAAATATATGATGTGTTTTTTTAATGTAACACCCTGTATATTACCACATTTTTGAAGAGATCTTTCTTTTTCCGACTTTAAAAATATATCACATGTTGTCTTTATCTTGAGCCGTTATTGAGTTATTAATCGTAGAATAACACAGTTACTTAATACGGAATTGTTAATAATAAAATAATAAAAAGTGGGTAACTTATAGTGAATAACCCCTACACCTTCATGAAGCTTATAATATTTGTAACGTGCAAATCTCTTATTAATCGTTAATCTTCTATCTACATTGTCTGTTATATTGAGTCCCAATATAGTTCTTATTATTATTTTTTCTTTTTGTTATGTTTCTCCCTAATACCTTTTCTATCGTTCTCCTATATTTTGTTTTATCTCTCTCTATACTGTTTCTATGTCTGTTGTATTTGTTGATATAATTTGTCCGTTTTTTGTGTACGTCTCTTGGAATTTTTTTCTCGTTTTCACGCATTAAAAGCTTCTAAGTTCGTTCTTGTTACTGCCATTTTAGTTCCATAGTGCTGCCTTGTACCTATGTTTCTCAGCTTTGCTATTACTAAATAATAAATGATAATAAGTGAAAAGTGTGCCTTATGACATCTCGTGTATAAAGAACACGTAAATAATAGCAAACAGTTAACTGTAACCACAATTGAATGTTAATTTGCAATATCGTCATCAAAGCGATAACTTCAAATATAAAACAAAGCTCATAATAAGAGGGAAATGTACATCAAGTGTTCTTTCGTGCGTGTATGCTACTGTAAAGAAAAACTTGACTTGTATATTTGTTACGAGTGTTTTGCATTTGAAGTTATCGCTTTGATGACGATATTGAAAATTAAGATTCAATTGTCGTTACAGTTAACTGTTTCTTAGTTAATAATAAATAATCTGATTCGGCTAGTGCGCCGCCGTACGTTCGTGTGTATATTGTGTTGTGACTTACCTCTTTCTTGGCTAATAGTGATCAATTTATCTACTGTGCCTTCTGGATGTCTTTATGTTACTTTTGGTTTTCTAGGGTGTTCAAACTTTGTAGAGACTAATTTTAAATTCTTCTGCTATCTGACACAATATATGCCCATCATCGTTCGTTGCTTCATGTATTGTTCCATTTTTATTCCCCCTAATTTTGTTTGGATTCTTCTTATTATTTTTCTTATTTGGGCGTTTGCGTCTCCCAAGATTATAATTTCATCATTTTTATCTTGTAATGCGGTTTCCGTAGCTGAAAAAAGTAGCAATTCTTATTTGTTTTTTCTTTTTCTGCTTTGTTCCTTTTTTTTCTTGGTTTGTGCTTATTTGTTTGCTTGTTTGCATTGCCGTTAACCTAGCCAGTTCTACTTTTTGATTTGTTCGTTGAATAAGTTGGATAAATTTTATGGTTTATATGTGCTGGTTTTCGTTATTTTTATCATTTCTTTCCTTCTTGACAATCCTTAACCAAGCGGAGATTCTTCTGGTTTTACAAAGCTTCCTCTTTATTCTTGGATTTCGTGGTTTTCTAATTCTTCTAGGGAATATGTGGTACCGTTTACCACGAGTTTATTATATGTGATTGTCGCTTTGTGGCAATTTTCTCTTGCTTTTTTCATGTGTTTCAGTAGTTCTTTTCTATAATTCTTTAGGGTAGTGTTCGCTTATCCTCCAATTTGTGTTTTTCACGTTTTTAGTGGACTTTATTATCTCGAATTTATTTCCGTTTTTTATTATTATTAGTGTTTCTTTATTCCCTTCGTTTTTCCCTATTCTTTTGATATCCGTTATCTTGTGGTGCGATTTAGCTCCTACTTTGTTTTTAATTTTTATCATCTGTTGATGACTTTTCAAATTCTCGTTTTCAGTTTTCTTTGTAGCAAAAATCAGTAGATTTTTCTTTCTTGTTTGTTAATTTTACCTTGTAATTGGTTGTTTTTTAGTTCTCTCTCTTGGATTCAATTTTTAAGTTCGTACTCCCCGACTGTATTGAATCCAGTTGGTTTTCTATTCAATTATCCTGTTCCTCGGCATTCCTTCCCTTTTCTCTCGGAATATTTATTTTATTCTAATTTCATTAAAAATTGCTTCCTTGCATAATTTTGTGTGTTTGAAAAATAGTATTTTTGAATTTGTTTGGTTTTAGAGTTATCAGCGACCGGCAACAATTATCACAACAAACAAATACATCATTCAGAACAAAGCGATAAACTTACAAAAAATCTTACATTTACACTAATGCCAAATTATGTGGACAAGAATTACTACTTCCCGATTTTTGATTTGCAAACTACCATAATAGTCGCATATCGTTTTAGAAAATCCTCAGACTTTGGTAGAAACTTAATCCTTAGAAGATTGAAGTGTAGTTGAAGATGGAAGACGCAGTTCCAATTTTAATAAAATTGATGTGAATCCGTAATTAAGTATACAGGGTGTAACAAAAAGTAAGTTATAAATTAAACCACATATTCTGGGGCTAAAAACAACTCGATTGAACCTAACTTACCTCAGTACAAATGTGCATGCAAAAAAAGTTACAGGGTGTCAAAGTTATAATTTTTTTAAAAGTTTTTTGGTAATATTTCCCTTAATAAAGGCACGATTTCAACAAAATTTGGTATTCAGCAGTTTTTCAGCATGAGATATCTAAAGCTGATCACAGTTTTGATGTACATTGTTGAGAGCGCCACTCAGCAGCACTTTGCGTACATTAAAATGTTCATAACTTTTTTGCCCCTCGGTATATAGTATTGTTGTTCGAAGATTTTCATTCCTTGACGTAATAAGCTCAAAAGTATACTTAAAAGATGTCGATTTGGCCAACCGTTTCCAAGAAAATCGACCTCTTTTTCATTATTCCACAAAAATTCCGAATAACAAAAATAAAGTATAAAATGAATTTTGAAGTTATTCGCAGGTCCCAAAATTTTTATTTTATCTTACTTATTTACAAAAAAATATATAACTTTGACACCCTGCAACTTTTTGCATGCACATTTGTATTGAGGTAAGTTAGGTTCAATCGAGTTATTTTTAGCCTCAGAATATGTGGTTTAATTTATGATTTACCTTTTTGGTATACCCTGTATAACGATGAAGTACAAGAAGGTTATTTTCAACAAGATGACTTTGGGGTACTGCAATTAAGAATAAATAATTAAAAGAGTCTCATGTTCATGTACAGGGTGTCCTGTTTTCGACACTTTTGCAGGGTATCTCTGTTATTATTGCAGTTCGAGTTTTGGGGTTTTCGCGAACCTGTGTCACTTTTTTTGTAAAACAAACATAGCGCAAACAGATTTATTATGGCCCTCTTCGTTTTTGAAATACAAATACAGAGTGAAATTGAAAGTGTGCATTTCAGACACCCTCTGTAATTCGGGTATCTGATAAGTTATCGACTAGGTAAAACGGATCTTACACATTTTTTATGCAGAATCCAGTGACGTGCTTAGTTTTTTCTAGGTGTCCCCATTTTTAAGAAAGTTACCAAAAGTTGGGGATTTTTAAATGGGACACCCTGTATATCAATTTGTATTTACATTCCACTCATTAAGAGATTTCCAGAAATGTATAATAATCGGCACTTTGTCCCCAATCGAAGGTTAGAATCTCCTTTTTTTTAAATAAGCCTAGAAACTAAGAGCCAAACAGATTTATTTTTTATTAAACTTATAGTAAAACCAATAACCAATAACGCGTATATATATTTATAGGTGTTGTTCAAAATGGTTGCCATTTTCCCTAATGCAAAATTGGCACTTTTGCGAAATTTTGTTCAAGGCATTTAAAATTATTATGGGGTGACCTATAAATATATATATATACGCGTTATTGGTTATTGGTTTTTACTATAAGTTTAATAAAAATAAATCTGTTTGGCTTTTAGTTTCTAGGCTTATTTAAAAAAATAGGAGATTCTAACCTTCGATTGGAAACAAAGTGCCGACTATTATACATTTCTGGAAAGCCCTTATTGAGTAGAATGTAAATACAAATTGATACATAGGGTGTCACATTTAAAAAATCCTAACTTTGGCAACTTTCTCAAAAATGTGGACACCTAGAAAAAAACTAAGCACTTCACTGGATTCTGCATAAAAAATGTGTAAGATTCCGTTTTTACCTAGTCGATAACTTATCAGATACCTGAATTACAGAGGTGTCTGAAAATGCTCATTTTTCAACTTCACTCTGTATTTCAAAACGAAGAGAGCGATGATAAATCTGTCTGCGCCATCGTTTGTTTTACAAAAGTGACACAGGTTCGCGAAAACCCCAAAACTCGAACTGCAATAATAACGGAGATACCCTGCAAAAGTGTCGAAAACAGGACACCCTGTACATGAACATGAGACTCTTTTAATTATTTATTCTTAATTGCAGTACCCCAAAGTCATGGATTCATAAATTTAACAAAATTTTATTATCCAAAAATTAAAACAGCGCTTTACAAATATTAATAGATTATTTAGAACGTTTCGTGCACGACTTTACGCAACTAAAGCTAATTTGCTGCAAAGAAATAAAAACTTTGACATACAGAACTTGATAATCAACGTTACCCTATACAACCTACAAGTTGTATACTTTCTGACGTAAGAGAAACTTGTTTCTTTGTTATAGAAAATTTAGTAGTTCATCAAACTGTTTTGAAAACTTCGGTCATGTATAAACTTTTTCAAGATATAGATGCTCATTAATTAATACCAGTGGGTACAAAGCTGCAAATTGTTATTTAATAGTTTGAAACTGTTACTTAAGAATTTAACTGATAAACACGTTCTAATTTAATTTTAGTGGAAAATCTACTTAAAACTGAAACTTCGAAATAATTTATAACGTTCAAAAAGGTAAATTCAACCACTACAAATAAATTAAAACTTAATACGCAAGATACAAGAACAACACAATGATTCTACGAAAGCAACATTTTATTAAATTGCGTGCTAGCGTTACAATTTAATATTTATAAAATGTGCTGCAGTACATATTCATCTCTTACAAACATAAAAAAAGTAAATAACAAGAAATTTAATAAAACATCAAAACCCTGAAAAAGAAAATTGATCGACAAATATGGAACTCACAATGACGTTCCTTGATTTCATACCAAATATGATTATCTATTTTGCAACTAGTGCATTCTTCATATGAATTTTTTTGTAGTATACTATCATTTTTTTGTACATTGCGTTGGTTCTCAATATTAAAACGGAAAAGGAGAGACCGGAAGGCTAATTCACAATTCATATTTGATTTAATGCGCACTCATATAAAAATTCGTTCGGCACAAAAAAAAAGATATCAAAATACAATATTTAAAATTTCGTAGAACGTTAGCAGAATTTTATTACAAACATTTCTTAATTCCATGTAGACATTTATTAAATTTTTCAATTTAAGTCCGTATTTTTGCGATTAAAGGTTTTTTCAACTTTTTCGTTTATTTTAAAATTAATGAATGTTTATTCAGTATCTGTTTGAATGGTTCTGCATTTTTATTGGAAAATAAAAATAGATAAATGATTTTCAGTGCTTTTATTTTAATGTAATTACAAATTTCAAATTGATAATAATAAATAAGTCATCAACAGACTAACTGCGTTTAAATCACAACATAATCTTACATATAAACAAATGAGAACAAGGGTTACAGATTGTCAAATTTAAAAGCTCCATCTTATGAGTTGTAGTGATTCATCTCAAGTAGTAGGGATACAAAAAACAAACTGTTAACGAAAGAAACATATAATGTATAGAGCTTACCACTTGTGCCACAGGTATACAAGCATAAAACATATAAATAAATATAGTTAACAAATAGGATATGCAAATACTATAGATGGTATCACAGATAAATTGATTAGCATCTGGCAGTAATACAGTTTTCCCAAAAAATTATAAAAAAAGTGCTTCGGGCGCCATCCTATGAGTTGAAGTACATCGTATCACAGATAAATCGACTAGTATCTAGTAGCCCCCAAGAAAAATATAATACGGCAAAGCCAAATAAGTATTCCACATCTCAAGAAGTTATATTTATCATAAAAACGCAAATTAAATAATAAATAAATTACGTTGTCTTCCCGAATTATATACCTAACCAATTTTTCATTTAAATCTAGTACTGAAATACTGGTGCAAAAATGGGACCTCCCTCTGTAAGGGATATTTTAAAATAAAAATGGGGCTTTCTCTCTGTAAGAGATAATTGTTAGGGAAATCTCTGCTTCGCCGATTGAAAATTATAACGTCGCCACCTTTATTTTGTTAGAGCACCCTGTATTATCCAAACGGTACACTATAAAGTCAATTGAAACATAGCACAAGTAATTACTATGCTTCTAAATAAATAATACCAGAGTCCATATTCTCATTAAAGTTTTTGAAGTAGTGACTACCCCTGTTCGAGGTATGATTATTATCGTATTCTAGTTTTGTAACGGTTGTAGTTTACAAAATATCATAGAAGCGACGGCTGTAGCGGTACAACCTAGAAAGAAAATTTAAGGGAATTTGGCTCGATTTAGTGGAAGATAAAAAATATTTATAGTAGTTAGAGCAGCAGCGTTCGACTTCGTCGGAGAGTTGCGTGGATTCATGAATAGCTATAAGAATTCTGACTGCTGGTCTAACAAGGCGTCACCTGCTGGGCGAAGAAAGAAATAAAACCGACCAACAGGAAATCAACAGGTTTTACTTAAAAATTAATAGGCTAAATCGAACACAAACCAGAGAGAGAGAGAGAGAGAGAGAGACATCAACATAGTATCACAAACAAATCTTAAAAATAAAAAAAGTAGTAGGATGATGTGACAGAGATAAAAAGACTGTCGCATATAGTTACGTGCGGCCGCTTGCAATAAATCAGGCTTTTAGTTAAGACGTCGAGTTGCAGGTAAACTTTAGTGAAACGCTTAAGTTACGAGTTCGCATTCAAATTAAACCGAAAAAATAGCTGCTATTAAGGCTCTGCGTACACATATCTTTTACACACAACTAGTTACACTAACGCTAAACAACAAAAAAATAGTAAGTACCTCCCGCAAACCCAAAAGGCCTTTTGTGTCCGCGACAAACGCTCTAAATTAAGCACCCCAGCCTTTATTAAGCTGATTTAAACAAACTTACGGTTGACGAGGATACACCAAATAAAGGTTACTTAAATATTAACTATCGAGCTGTTTATGTCATCTGTACTCGAGCTTCATGCGCCTTATTATTTATGAGTAAGTGACTCCCTCGCTAGAAGTATGCAACATAGCCAACCTCTGACGACGTGGTATTCACCGTTGGTCTGCGGCTTAATTAATGCAAAGCCGTGGTGTTGTCGTGCATTAATAGGGATGGTTCTTAGTTAGCTATTCCAGCACCCTCGAGAGTTATCCCAGTATTGTATATAACGAGTATAAGATGCCGAACACAACGTGCTAAAAGCATTAGTAGCAATCAGAATTAAAACAAATAGAAAAGAAACCCAAATACTCACGGTGAATGTAGACAGATTAACGTAAACGCCAATTTATATTGGAAATGGTGAAACCCACATTAAATAGTTTTTGGTGAAAATTTCACTTCAGAGAAGATGCTAAAACACCCACGTGTAACAACGAGAAAAGAGAAAATGTCCGCGATCCGTCTCGAAAATTTGTTTATCGGAGTGTCCCTTTAGACTTAGAATGAAAAGAGATAATATAATAAGATCTCAAAGTAGACGGAATTGATGTAAAGGACGAAATTTCATAAATTTTCATTTCGGTTTTAATTTTTTGTGTTATCAAGGCTATGTAAACGGTAGCACAAAGTGAACAAACAACAGTGAAATTTTCTGAGAGCTTCCATTCTTAGTAACAAAGAACCATTTCTTTCTAATAATGAAAACAAACAGTGTTTTATAATCATGCTTGAAAAACACATACAGCAAATGGCCACAGTGAAACAGTTATTGCTGATGACACCGATTCTTGTACTTTTAATTTACCATAATAGTTTGCATTGGTTTGCAGTCGTTCAGATTCAATGAAAAAAATTAAATTAAAAATATGTAAAAGGGTTGCAAAATTATTCTCTTTTCACATGCTGTAACGAGATGTAATACCACTAACTCTTTATATAGGAAAAGTGAAAAGGTTACTCATTATACTCTCTGTTTTAATCAATAAATGCAACCAACTGAACCAATTACGACATGACTTCTACTTAAAAAAAAATCTAGTGCTAAAAGTGAATTTATTATTGCACCTACAGAAGATACTGCTGTTCAACATTTTCGATAGGTGAATTTTTTCTTAAGTTTTAATATGGCGGTCAAAAAACTTAAAAAAATTTTGTGAAGTTTACAAACCTCAACCAAGAGCCTTCACAAGATGTAATTGAACCCGGTTTCATATAGACTGCGTAATTTTACTCCGTCTCTTCAACGAAAATAATAACTCCTCTGCTAATAAAACTACTGCCAAAAATTCTTGTCAGAAATAGAAATACCCATTGCGAAAAATCTGTCCTACAAGAATTTATACAAGAAATGTTAAATAGACTCCATCAAAAAGCATTTAAGGAATAGTTTTAAAACGCTAATTGGAAACAAAATACGTCAAAAGTGACAGCTCAAGTGAAAGTAGTGATGAAAATGTTGATGACGATTATGATGCAGAGTGCATTAAAAGTTATTCTTCAGATACTTCGAAAAGACTGCGGTGACAAAAAATAAGTTTAGCTGCTTAAATTTCCCATACGTAGAAGACATTTTATATCATTCAAAATGAATCGCGTTGTTTATACAAAATCAGCTACCCAAAGATGTAGTTCTAAACAGCTAGCGTTTTTTCAAACCAGTGAAGAGTAAAATATATCAAGAAAAAAACTCATTATATGAAAATAAAGCGCGACAGAACCCAATTTTTTGGACAGTTTACCACTGTTTGAACATTGGTAGATTTGACTACACTGCCCTTAGTTGTGGCCAGGTAGAAGTTACAGTATGTTCTATTTAAAACAAAGACATCAATAAAAATTAAAATTATCGAAGTTTGACCTTCTTTTTTGTGTACAATTAGAAACATTTCTAGTATATCCACAAATAAATTCCACCTCGCTTAAACGTATGAGAAAAAAATTATCTACTGGAAGTTACCATTTGGGGAGATACTAATTTTCAAATCAGGATTACCATTTGGAATTAAAAATATTAATTTTAGACATTGTAAAAGTATTAACAGTTTCTTAAAAAATATTTAATGTTATTTAAAATAAGGAAGTTGGGGTCAACTTCTGGTGCTTCACAAAGTGCTACTACAGTGTCATTATTTTCATTAAATAGAACACCTCAAAACCCCCTATACACCAGAAATAGTCACTTTTTGCATGATTGAAGAAAAACTATTTTTTTTACATGTTAATATTTGAATGTGGAATGTATAGTGTTTTGTGTTTTAGACAGTTTTAGGCTTAATTACAAAATAAAATTATATTGGCAGCTTATAATTTTGAGCTTAAGTGCATTTGCAGGTTATTACAATGTTTTTAGAGTAAAAGTAAAACTGCACAAAAAAGATATTTGATGAGGATTCACTGATTATTTTATTTAAAGTTTTCTTACCAATTTCAATAATAGATCCTTTCAATTTTTAAAATAAAAATAAACTAATTACACCGTGCAACAAATTTCAAAGTTTGGATTGTTTACATGCTTTTTATGTATGGATTTGCTCCTTTTTGATTTAATTTAGTGGTCTGTATTAATTTTATGACCCCACATATTCGATTTTAAAAGTTGAAATTTCCCTTGTCAATATGTTCGTCATACCCTATGTAAAATAAATATTGTTCTCCAGTTCCTTGAATAATAGAGGACTAGGGATGGATGAAGACATTATTAATTTTATAATAGAAATAAATGATCTCAAATAAGTTTATTTCATACATATCGAATTTCAAATTTTCAAAATGTGTGCTAGATCTATTTTTCGTCTTGTGAATACAAGTGTTTTCACGCACCAATCCCCACACGTAATCACTCATCATCGACATATTCCATTTGCCTTCATATCGTTTTTCCATGAGCTGAATATCCTGGTGGAATCTCTCACCATGTTTTTCGCTTACGGCGCCCAAGTTATCGCGAAAGAAATTCAGATGCGCGTGCAAGAAATGCATCTTGATTGACATGCGATATCCCATTATCCTAAAATTCTCGATCATATTTTCTACGTTTTCTTTAAAGTCATTGCTTCTTTCATTTCCAAGAAAACCTTTTATTATCTTTCTAAAATAGTGGCAAGCAGCCTTTTCGTTATTGGAAAATTTTGATTCATGTGCAGTAGATTCCAACATTTTCTTTACTTGAGGGCCAGTGAAAATGCCTCCTTCGGCTTTTGGAGCAGACAACTTTGGGAACATGAACCTGATATGAAGGAATTTTATTTCTATCAACAAGTGCAGGATGACGAACATTGTTCTGTTCAAGAATCAAATATTGCCTGGCGGCCCAATCACGTTTCACGTACTGTTCTTTGTCAGCTCGACTATCCCAAAGACATAAGAAGCAGGAGTACTTTGTATATACGCCTTGAAGTCCCAAGAAAAATGCAAGCATTTTGAAATCACCGCAGACATTCCAATTGTATCGAGCATATTGAAACTTTTCAAGCAGCGCTTTCACGTTGAAGTAGTCTTCTTTCAGTAGGACCGAGTGACCGACAGGAATCAAAGGTAATACATTGCCGTTATAAAGAAGAACCGCTTTTAGACTTTTCGTGGAACTGTCGATAAAGAGACGCCATTCAGACGGCTCATGTGGTACACCAATTTCGTCGAAAAGTCCGGATACATCACTGCAGTAGCACATACGCATTTCCTCATCCATAGCATAATATCCAGAATAATGTTGATGCCTTTTTCTATAAAGTGAAGTTCGGTAGTTTGGTTGCAATAAATTCCATTGTCTTAAGCGAGATCCAAGAATTTATGCATTTTCCTTTGGCAAATTCAAATCTCATACTAAATCGTTAAGGTCATCTTGATTCAAAAGTGTGGTTCTCCTCGGGCACATACAATTCATCTCCCGATGTTTCAAATTCAGCTCCCTCAGAAGAGACGGTAGAAAGCATTTGAGGTGAAGGTAGAACAGGAAGTGTTGCTGAATAAGGAATCGGTGAGCTTGTTGAAGGAAGATCGGGATATCTAATTTTGAAGCGATCTTGGGGTTTCTTGTACAGTGAAACATCGACTATAGAGAAATAGCAATTTGTATGATGATCTCGGGGTTCTCTCCATTTTCGTGGTATTCCGAAAGACATCTTTCGACCAGAGCCGCGGTACCAACTTTCAAGTGTGGATCTGCAACTTCCGCAAACAACATGTGGAGCTCATTTAACATCTTGGTTGGACACCCGCGTTCCAAAATAGGCTTCATAAGCACTAGTAAACTTTGTGTTTTCTCTTATTTTATGTTTTACTTGCTTTGGAGCAATATAACATCCGCACACATAACAGAAGTCGACACTAGAACATTTACAATTACGCATTCTTGATCAAAAAGTGAAAACTGTCAAAATGTGACAGCTATGAAAAACAATTGCCACATACTTTGTTTTGTACACAAACTACGTGGTTTGACGCAAAAATACATACATAAACAGAACCTTTGTTACATAGTGTTATTAGTGAGTACAGTGTATCCTATTTTCATTGTAATTGCAGCGTATCTCCGTTGTTAGTGAAGAAATTGCGGTTTTTTTCTTGGTTTAAGAGATACCGGGTAAATTTGAAAACTCATTTAGCTGTTAAATTTATTTATTTTCTCTAGACCTACTAGGTTGAGAAAGCAAATTACAAAAAATGAATACAAGTTCATTGTTGAAAATAAATATCAAGTATGCTATATTTTTGAGTAGCTAAAATTAAAACAAATCACATTCTAAAATAATATACCGAGTGTTCGATTAAAAAAACATAAGTTTAATTAATATCTCATAAACGATGTAAGATAAAATAATCTAATTAGACGACTGGATTCTACGTAAAAAATTATACAACACCCATTTTTTATCTTTTTGATATATTAAAGTATAACAGAGATACAGGAAATAGTAGAAAAGTTTATATTTTCATTTTCACACTGTATCTCTTACACCAAGAAAGCTATGGAAGTTTTGTAAGAGCCATCTTTCGATTCTCAAAAAAGTGGCACAGATTTACGAAAACCGCAACCTTCTATCTTCACTAACAACGGATATATCCTGAAATTACAACGAAAAATGGGACACACGGTACATAATCAAAGATACTAGCGTTAACAGTAAAGGTTTAAAAAAAAACTGGAAATGTGTATATCACATATAAATGAAATAAAATTTAATTACTATTAACACCATTTTCTTCATTTCTATTTTTATTTTGTTTCATAATTGTCATAATATTAAAACAGGCATTTAAAATTAAATTACTTTAAAGAAGCTTACAAAATTACATTAAAAAAAATATAAATGAAATTATCTGATTAAAATTAATTAATTAAAACTATTTTTACGAAATTGCTTTTGAATTCCAAAACTTTATTTTCTTCTGCAGTTGTCCTTTTTGGAAATATAAACATTTTTGTGAAGTTTTTGACGAAAAAATTCAAAATATATATATTAAACATCAATATCTCCAAATTCATCACTTCCTGTAGCTTACGGTAGTTTGGGAATTCGATCAGTAACTAAATTATCTTTAGTAGAATTCCTTGCTTCTATTCATTCAAGATGTTGGGACGATCCACTTATTAAGAAGAAGTTTCAAGAACCTTTATATTTATGTGATCTTTGCAACAAAGTTAGACTTCTACCTGTTTTTGAACCTGAATCTGGTTCATAGCTTAAAGCACTGTCCTCTGCTAATTTCTGAAACTTATTGGACAATCAAGTACTTCACTTAGAATTGGCTGTGAAATTTGTCAAACTCACACTTGCATTTGTGGTTCTCAGGTTGATAAATGGGGTCAGCATTGACTTTTGTCTTTAAAAGCGCTGATAGAATGTCTTGCCATTGTGCTTTAAATGATTTATTAAAGCGGATTTTCACCTCAGTTAACATCCCTTGTACTCTCAAACCTCAAGGATTAGTACGGGAAGATGGCAAAAGACCAGATGGTATTACCTTAATTCCTTGAAACGAAGCAGCATACTTGTCTGAGAAGTTACCTGTGTCGATACCATACCTTTGATACATACATAGATGGCTCTTCAAAACATCTTGGTTTTGCTGCAATTTCAAAGGAAAAATTGAAGTACGCCAAATATTCCACCATTAAAGGAAATTACGTTTTCCTTGCTTTCTCCATTTAAACGTTTAGACCTTT
The DNA here is from genome assembly GCA_030710515.1 of Abscondita cerata. NCBI lineage: Eukaryota > Metazoa > Arthropoda > Insecta > Coleoptera > Lampyridae > Abscondita > Abscondita cerata. Next base: position 826,956 of record JALBCR010000152.1, on the reverse strand, counting down.
ATAAGTATTTAACAAACTATTAGTAGAAAAATCCGGATTTTTTCAGTCGCCAAACTATTTTCAACAACGAATTAGTAAATTGCTGCCCAACGTGGAAATGTTGCCAGCGTATTAAGGACTGTGGGCAATACTTATTCTAGAATTTTTAAAATTTTTATTCCATATCTTATAAATTAAATTGGGGAGTTATGCGACTTGTTTCCAAACCGAAAATTTTAGCACTCTGATTAAATTTTGGGCATTATATGTAACCTAAAGGGCCATTAAGCTACACAGTTTAAAAATATTTAGAAAAATATTCATTTTACACATTATTGTTTCAAATAAAAGTTGTTTATAATTTAATTCACAACTTTTGTTTAAACTATCTTTTGATTCGATAAGTAATTACTGAAATATAACAATCACGTCCCAATAATTGCTCTAACAATATCTCCACCAATATCAATTCAAAAAGTTGAGGGATAAAAGTTGTTAGGAAATTCTATTGTCTATAGCTTTTGTTTGAAACATTTTTTTCTAAAACGCAATTTTACTTTCGCTTATCGGGGCGATGTGGAGTTTTGCGGTAAACGCTTATTTTAATTAATTCTGTGTTATCAACAAAGAACTATAACTAAAGTAAAAAAAAAAAGATAAATGATAATAGAGGTAGTAATGTATGTAATAACAACAGTTACAATTTTAGGAAAAATATGTAACATTTACATTTGAAAAAATCTTTAGATAATGTTATCCTCAAATTGAAGATATTTTTGTATCTACAATATTAGAGAATTTGAAAGTTTGTTAAAGTTATTTATTTACGACATTAAATTCTAAAACAGCTTGCCATATATCTGCGTCATTCTCACGAACATGTACAATTCATTTTTTTCAAATCTTGTGTCATGTATGAAAATATAAACTAGAGTTTAAATTTATTTAGGTACTTATATAATTTAAATACATATAAATTGGTACACGTCAGTGAGATACAAATTAAATTACTGCTTAGTTTGCAGTTTGAAGATTTATTACGGTCCAATCTCACAATGTTTATTGCTCTAATAATTACAATTATTATAAAAAAGTTAAGAAGAACTATGTATATTATGATTTTTAGTTTATCGTATTCTAATGTATATTTATTTAAACTAATTTTCAGATAAAATAAAATTAAGCAATCTTAAATACCAGCATGCTCAAGTGTGAGATAAACTGAATACAAAAAATATACATTTTGTATTCGAGAATTGTAAAAGAACTGTAGAAGAAAAGCGAATTTAGAAACCATGAAATGAATTCTTATTCGTTTTAAGCACTAAAACACATTAAAATTTTCAGAGTTGCTCCAAAGTTCATTGCATTAAAAAAATTAAACAAGAGTCTAGGAAAAATACCTACAGGTACTATTTCACATTAATTAACAAAATTGTAATTAATTAACCTTGCTAAAAATGTGTAGTACAGCTATTTATTTTATTCAAGGATTTTTAAACTACGTAGTAACTACATCATTCTTACTTTAAATTTATAAATGGTATAAAAGATGAGTATGTCAAATATGAAAATTCGTTTTTTCTTCATTTATCATATAAAATCTGAACGACACCTAAAATGCGTTTTTTTATTAAACCTCTTACGCACGACCTCAATCTTGAATAAATAAAAATAGTTTGATACTTAATTTTGACAAACTTTTATACAAAAAAAAGGTTAATTTCGGGTACATTCATTTTCTTAAATTTCATCCAAAATGTCGTGCTTTTATCTAAACCACCTATAAGTGGAATTAATAAAATTGTATTATTTTAATTTCATTATTATCTACGTCGATTGTGTTATTCATATTTATGTTTGTGTTTGTAAACCAAACGAAAGCGCATAAACGGTTGTGATTGACATGTAAATAAAATGAGCTGACATTTCATTTAAATTTGCATTTAAGTATGAGGTATTCTTGGAAAATTGCTTCTCTCCAGTCATATGAGTAAACTAAATCCAAATATTTAATACTGAAATCGATCACTTCTAAAAAATGGTTCAATGTATACAGGGTGATTCTATTCGATCGCCTATTATTTTGGTTTTCTTTTTTGTACTTCTACCCTTAATTTTTGTTATCTATTTCATGAAAACATTTTTACTTGATCGACACTTTCTCTACAGCGGAAGCAGCTGTCAAGGTCGTTACATAAATGGAACACCTTGTATAGTATCTCATTTATAACTAACCAATAACACTTTGGTGTGTTTTTCAAAATTGAAATTATAATTGAAATATTTTGTTACTGATTTTATTGTATATTCCGAAAAAGCAAAGATTTAATAAAAACAAATAAAATTGAGTTCGATTACTAGAAGGTGTTTGCACAAATTAAAAGAAAAGAAAAAGAAAACTTAATGACAATACACAGAAATTAAGTTAAAAAAAGCTTGTGTTCTGGGACCGGCGCGGTTTTTGCTGTTGGAGTTTATGCCAAAAGGAATGACAACTCTACAGAAGCTCCGAAGAGTAATAAAAACAAACGGCGCGGTACGCTGTCAAAAGGAATTTTGCTGCTCCACGACAAAATAAGGCCTCACATTTTTCGAACGATTCCTGACTTAATCAAATCTTTTGGTTGCGAAGTTTTCGACCATGCACGATACAATTTCGACCTTGCTCCCGGTGATAAGTATCCACCTATTCCTTCAGTGACAATGGAGAAGTGAAAGTGGGCATAAACTCTTGGCTGTCTGAGCAGGAGGCAAATTTCTTTGAAGAGGGTTGACAAAACTTAATTCCAAGGTATGAAAAGTGTATTGGTACCCTCCTGTAGGAAATGTAGTCGACAGCACGCATTTGTACAATAGTTTTCTCACTCCTGAAGAGTCCTAAAAGGACAAAACAGCTGACGAGTGATTCTCGGTGTTTGTTTGTTGCTGTTGCCAAATTACAGCAAGCGACTCGAGATTGTTATTTTTGCCAACACTTATGTAACTGCTTACACATCTACCAACAAAGTTGCTTTAATGCAATTGCATTAATAAACTAAGAAACTATGTAGAAAAATAAGCAAAAGTATGTAGAATCATAAACTAAACCAATTTTATTTTCGTTTTGTGAAAGCTAGAATTTTCAAGTCGTCTTAAGGAACTTGGGCGCGCGATACCTCGTTTTGTCCGACATACTCTCTTAGGTAGCGTCCGTATAACGGCTTAACAGTTAGATTCATCTACCTATGTATTGTTGGACAATACAAAATGTTTACTTTCATTTTACAAATTGCTTTGCCTGGCACATTTTTTTCATAAATGTCTTTTTTTTCCTACAACGTATCTGATTTTTTAAGCACATCTTATAAATAAAATATCAGGAAAACCATCCTACAGATTTTTATAAAACTTTGTATATGAATTGACAACTTACAAACAACTTACGCGTACTAATTTCTACGTGCCACAAATAAGTATCGACTACACAAGACCACATTACCTATTTTTATTGAAATGTTTACAAAAAAGTCAGAAATGAAAGAAAAAAGTTGAAACAAATAATAAGTAAGATTTATTTGATGAATTGCTCAAAATAACTCCCGTTAACTTGCAAACAATACAGTCTGTTTTCAAATTATTTTCGAACATTATTGAAAACATCCGCAGTTATTAATTGGCATTCTTCTACAACTCTCTGAAGTAGTATTTGTAATGTTTCAGACTGAGTGGCGTACACTCGTGATTTTAAATGGCCCCACAGAAAAAGTCTAAAGAGGATAGATCCGGAGATTTTGGTAGTCATTTAACGGGACCTGACCTGAAATGACAGTATAATGTTGAAAGGTTATTTCATTTTCTAGTAAATTGCTGTCACTTCCTAAAATCTCTGTTATACTAGGATCAATTGTACTTTCTAATAATTCCATCAAAATTACCTGGGATCAAAATGGTCCAACAAGATGGTCGCTCCAAAATTCCTCCCCAAACATTTAATTTTTGAGGAGTCTGAGTATGAAATTCCCTAATTAAAAGAAGATTAGTATCACTCCAATAACGACAATTGTGTCTATTTACTTGGCCGTTCAACATAAATGTGCCTTCATCGGAAAAAACATGTATTGTCGAGAAATTGGATTCTTTACAAGTTGTTCACTAAAGTATTCGCAAAATTCGTTACGGCAATCAAAGTCAGCTTTATGTAACTCTTGAACCAGCATCATCTGAAATGGATGAAACTTGTATTTTTTTCAAAATTTGTTGAACGCTGGAACGGGATACACCGGAAGCTTGAGACACAGTTGTAATCGACTGTTTAATGTTCATCTGTACATGACCCAAAACTGCCACTTTAACTGCTTCATTTTAAACTGGACTTCACGTTTCTTGTTTAAGAGCGAACTTGCCAATCAGTTGTTTAACGTACTTGGGGCTTACATTTGTTTCAGGATGATTGACATTAAAAATTCGTGCTGTAGCTTTAGTGCAATCATTATTTCGATAATAAATTGCAACAATTTCTGCCCTTTCCGCGATCAAATAAAGCATTTCAAAAACACGTTAACACTTTCAACAATAAGTTGGAACTAAAACCCGATGGACACTAAGAAGAAAACTTGTAAAGTTACTATAAAAGTTTTCTTTACAAGTCCGTCTACACATTTAAAAAATTTTAAAAAAATAGAACACGTACCAGTTTTTCTTTACAAGTTGCGGATTCTAAAGTGCAACTTGTAAATTGTAGCGTACTTTTTCTAACATATGTATAATTTATGAATTAAACAACTTGTACAAGTTTTGCTGGTGAGTGTCCATCGAGCTTAACGATTTCCTGGTCACAAGCAAAAAACATCGACTTTTTTGTGACAGTGACTTTTTGTTATTTAGAAAAGGTCTAATTTTCCTATACACTTATAAACAAAAAACAATTAGTATCTGACTTATTATTTGCTTCAGCTCTTGTTCCTTCTTTCTACCTTATAATGATGCGCCACAAGTGGGGTAGTACCATTTGAAATTTTAAAGTTGGGGTTGCTAGGCATTAGGGGATAAACATATCGAGTTGGTTTCACTGTCAAAAGGCTCCCTCAAGAACAAAAATCGACGTGTATCGGTGAATTTCGAAGTATTTTTAGTTTTCACATTATAAGGGGTCAAATTTTCGTTGGGATACCCTGTATAAAAATGCATATCCATACTTTCCATTTGTTCTTTGACGTTTATTAGTATCAGAGCGACGTGGAGTTCTGCGGTAAACGTTTGTTTAAAATCCGCCGACGACATTTGTGGGTTGACACTTTGTGATTGTGAATGACCACTGAACTACAATTAAATTTATTTCACAAAATTTGGGTATCAAATAAAATTAATTAGCAGGTTAGTAATAACAAAATGTCAACTTTGACGCCGGATTTTAAAACAACGCACGTTATTTATCACTAATTATGTTAAGATGATATCATTGTCATTTCAATAATATAAGTACGAAAATGGAAAACAACTCTTTTAATATTTCATTATTTCTTATAAGGTTTAAAGTAATTTTAATTAAGTATAATTATTATGGAGAATTAATGTACAACACTAATCCTTTACTATACTGGAATAAACTATAAATAAATTCTTAATCAATAATCACCCACAGCATTTCATATTATTTAATGTGTACCCATGTGCAGGTATGTACAGCAATATTATTCTGGTCTATCGAAACTGCAAGTTTTATGGGGTTTTATAGACAAAGATATCACTGTTACACAAGTTTAGTCCGGAATGCTTAAAATTTACTCTTTTACTTCAACGTCCTTTTCATGACCACAAAATGACCAAAGCTTTCGTAAAGAAACAATGCCTCTCAAAACGTTGCTGTCGTAAACATTAACTTTCTCCAAGCCGTGGTGTTTCTTATAGTTCATATACCTATAGTTAAAAGCATATATGGTTGCGTATGACTCAAGCTGAATAACTGACTGGATTAATTTTCATAAACGTGTTTCGACATTAGTATGATCTTTTTATACTTTCTGTATTACCCATAACATGTAATTTATAGCAATTTCATCACATTTTTTTCTAGCACACATGAATAAAGAGAAACATAGCATTGTAACAAAATTATTATAATAAGATACATACGCAAGCTTAACTGATTTTAAGTATAGTACAAGTTGCTGTTTGATTGTAGTGCAACGTATAAGCTCAGCATATATGTAAGTCAAAATTTGTTGAGAGAAATTTTTATGAAGTTAGGCATCTCAAACACGTTTTCATGTTTGAATGTCAAAGTTTATGCACATTATACTATACATGGTGTTCCACAATTACTTTCCGTACTAAATAAACCCCAAATACGGTGATCTGTTTTATGTCGCAGTGCATCCGGAACCATAGTGGTAGACGGCCTGAGGGGAAAAATGTCGCTGTGAAGGTTAGTGAAATTTGAAGGCGTCAAATTTTAAATTATTGGTCTTCAAATAATTTACAGAAGCTCTAAAGGAAATGAAAAAAACTAAATGATTTAACTTCCACACCACATGTGATAAACTATAGTATACAGGCTGTCCGTTTTTCGAGTGCCACTATGGGGATCTAGCTTATCTTAAGAGATACGAAGTCGGTTAAACTGGGGCAAAGTTACGCATTTTTATGCTGAATTACAATCTGAAAAGAAATTTGAAATATCTCCAATGATTTTGAAAATATCGAAAAAAAAACGAAAATTTCTGAATTTTGTTTTAAATTTTTTGCCGATAAACTAATCAGATTAGACATTTCTAACTAAGACATTATTCAGACACTTTTCATGGAGAATTCGAATATGACATCACTTTTCCAATGATTTTCAACATGGCGGAGAAACACCTGTTAACTTAATTTTTCTTACGAACGCCATTTTGGGTTTTAATATTTCTAGATGACGTTTTCTTTTCTCTTGTAACGATGTATCACACTTAGTAGTCTAGTATCACATTTTTGACAAAAATCCAATTTTTAAAAATTTTTATTTGGTAAATTTTCAAAAAGTGCAAAAATAAAATCAGACCAAGAAAGACATTTTTGTTAGTGTTCCTTCAATAACTTTTGAAACCCAGTTCAACAAATAGTTAAACTCAAATAATATTGTTTACTGTACAATTTGTAATTGTTGGGTTCTTATCAAAAAATTATTAATACAAAGCAGTCATTTTTCTTAAATAAGACAAAAAATCTAGTTACAAAAGAAACAAAAAACCACATTGTAATTAATTTAATTCTCTATGAAAATATCCCAATTTTGAAGTACTTGCAAAAAAGTGATATTGGGTTCCCCGCACAACATTAAATTAAATTTGACCAGTACGTTTTTGAGATATTTGCAAAAAACCTCAATTTGCTTTAAATAAGTTGTTTTGAGTTATTTTCCAAATATTTATCTTTAAGTGTTACGTAAATGTATGCGTATACCCGCATTTGAGTTTTTCTTTAACTTATAGAACGCCACACACAGTGGGTTGGGCTTTCAAGAGGAGCGTGTTCAGCAGATTTTAATTCATGAACACACCCTTGCTTTATCTGTTGCCGACGTTTCGGTCATTGATGAGTCAGTCAATGATCGAACACAGAATTTGAAATTTTGTTATAGAATCCTTTTTTTTAAATCTATATAGTATGTACAGACTCTAATTAGTTTGTCGTTTTAATTGTTTAATTGGTGTATATTTTATTAATTGACGTGGCCAACTATTCTTATATCAATTAACTCAATTTCATAACATAATTTCATCAATCATTTATTGACTCAATTCTTCAGAGCCCTGATGAAGGTCGAGCCCAGCCACCAAAACGTCGGCACTAGATAGAACATGGGTTGTCAATGAATTAAAACCTTCTGAACGCGCTCCTCTCAAAGACTCAACCCACATTGAGAAGTTATCTCTTGAATTCGTGTGAGTATAAAATAATGGTTGAGTACGCCAGTGTCGTCAAGAAGTTTCATAAGTTTTGTAATTATAGACACACTTTTTAGATAATTAATAATTTTAAAAATTTCCTGTTAAGAAGAAAATGCTTGAGCGTAAGCACTAATAACTATTATTAATGGTAATATGATATCAGTTCTCTTTATCTGTCATTAATTTACATTATAATTACTATAATTATAGGTAATCCGCATGCTTACGATTATTGTTCACTTTAATTTAGTCAATTATAGTATAATACACATCATTAGATAAAATTGGAAAAATGCAACCTCATAGACTTTAATCATCATTTTTTTAAATTTAAACTGTTAAATCTTTTAACGGGGTGTCAAAGAATTCATAGCTGGTATCTACAGGTTTCCACAAACTTTATTAAACTTCTGAATTCATACATCAAAATGTACTATGACTTTCCGACATCAACTATTGCTTATATATGATAAAAATTCACGATGAATTGATCCTAACTACCCTGTACCAATGACCCTCAATAAAATTAAATGTGTAGGTAAATAGGTGCTGGTATTGAATCTGAAATTGGCACATGTCACTGCTTACATTCGAGTTCGAATATTGTGCTAATTAAAAGCGCACAGCTTTTAGAACGGGGTCAAAAAATTGATAGCTAACGTTAAACTATCTACATCTTTCCAAAAGACTTATTTGAAGGTCATAGTATTATTCCAGAGATTATAATTTATTGCAAAAATAGATATAGGTACCAGATTTTTTTCATAAATTAGTAACAAATTATATTTGTCGCGCCGAACGCGTAGAGTAGTCTATCGGCGTGACGTTCACGTGATTTACGTAATTTGATTCTATGTACACAAGTCACAACCTGTTTATAAAGTATATTATCTAGACAAAAGTCAAATTTGAGATAGGTAGTAAATGATTTCATGATGTTATTAAAAAGTATCGCTTGAGCACCTAATGACTACTTCACGTATTTGGCGCAGCAAGTATAATAAAAAAAAATCATTGGTCTAGTTTTTTTTGTAAAACAACATTCGAAGAATTTTTTATGAAATAACATAAAATTAGATTAGATTAGAAAATATTAGAATTACGTTTTAATAAATTCTGGTTAAAATGGTTTACTTGGCTCCAACCAAAAAATTGACAAATGTTTCTGTTTTTTTTTGATATTATTTTATATATAACAAATTTTAAATGTATAGAATTTTGAGTTATATTGAGATATTTATTTAAATACTTGCTAGAGACAGATACTTCAAGAGTTTTTACAGACGTTTGATCAGAGTGTAAACGAACATCAAGACAGCTACTCATTTAAATTTAAATATCTGTTACCTTTTATTATTCTAAATTTAGATTCTATTTTCATCTTCAAAATTGATTATAATTATATTGTTCTCTAACTTTTTCTTGGTTTAAACAGGTTCTTCAAATTCCTTATTAAGAGGGATAGTTGCAATAAAATTTTTAAATCTTTCATGTTACACACGTCATTCTATACAGGGTGTCCCACCGGGAACGCCATCGATAGATTATAGAAAAACTGTACATGGGAAAATTTGAAAATTTGGTAGTATACTAACATCGACGGGGGGCAGTTCCGTTAAAATATTTTCAAGATGGTGACACTTCCGGTTATACCGGAAGTATGTGTCAAGTTGCTTATTTTAAATTAAACATCCTATATATTATTCTATTTTTGGATTTTGCACAAAATTGTAGACAAGTCAAAAATGACGTTTTCAGGCCTAAACAAAATTATAAAATTTTCCTATACTAATGCCTTTATTATTTAATTGGAATAGGTTTTCTTGTAGCAGGGACCTATTTTAGTGGACTATGTCGATATTTTGATAATAAATTAATACAGGGCGATAAAAAAAAAGGATTGGAAATTAAATTCAAAAAACACGTCAAAGTAATTTTTTTAAAATGCAAGCACCATGTTTTTATAATTTTATCTTATTTAGCATCAAACATAAAGTTGACTTTGTACAAGGTTGTCTATTCAAAAATTCATGGTTTTCGAAATATTGGCAATTTAACATTTTTTTGTTGCACAAATGCTATTGATTTCTTTTAATATGAATGGTTATTCCTAGTTGGCCATGATGGTGTTAGAAAACAATCATCTGTCAAGGATATGTCAAACTGTGTGTATCAAACTAAGAATGCCAACAGTTAACTGTAGCCGACTGTGAGTGTTAAAGTGCATATCGTTAGCATCAAAGCGATAACTTTAAATGCTTGAAACACACGTGTGTCGATAAAGCCAAGTAATTACTTGTACAGTAGTACACACGCAACGAAAAAACACCTGGCTTTATTGACACACGTGTGTTTTAAGCATTTAAAGTTATCGCTTTGGTAACGATATGCACTTTAACACTCACAGTCGGTACAGTTAACTGTAACACATGTTCTTAATATAACTTTATCACATTGTCCATAAATAATAAATAAATTTAAGTAATCTTCGTTTGTATAATTTAAGCGTCCCGGCATGATTATTGAAAATTTTTAACAGTTTGACATATCCTTGACAGATTATTGTTTTCTAACGCCATCATGGCCAACTAGGAATAAACATTCATATTAAAAGAAATACAATAGCATTTGTGCAACAAAAAAAAGTTAAATTGCCAATATTTCGAAAACCATGAATTTTTTGAATAGACAACCTTGTACAAAGTCAACCTTATTTTTGATGCTAAATAAAATAAAGCTATAAAAACATGGTGCTTGCATTTAAAAAAAATGACTTTTGACGTGTTTTTGAATTTAATTTTAATCCTTTTTTTTTTATCGCCCTGTATTAATTTATTATCAAAATATCGACATAGTCCACTAAAATAGGTCCCCTGCTACAAGAAAACCTATTCCAATTAAATAATAAAAGCATTAGTATAGGAAAATTTTATAATTTTGTTTAGGCCTGAAAACGTCATTTTTGACAAAGTTTAAAATAAGTCCAAAACAGTTAGACTTAGGTATAGGACATTATACACAAAATGTGTCTAGAATTTTGGGCAAAATTCAAAAATAGAATAATATATAGGGTGTTCCATTTAAAATAAGCAAGTTGACACATACTTCCGGTATAACCGTAAGTGTCACCATCTTGAAAATAGCGAAACTGCCCCCGTCGATGTTAGTATACTACCAAATTTTCAAATTTTTCCCATGTACAGTTTTTCTATAATCTGTCGATGGCGTTCTCGGTGGACACCCTGTATTATAAAGACAAATTTTGAATAGGGCGGAATTTGGTATTTCTATTATTAGAAATTTTATTTTTGGGGTGGTTGTAATAAAATTTTGATTTTATAAGAAATTTGTTTTTAAATTTGAAATTTATTTTTAAGTAGCAGAGAATGGTATTCATTAATTTAGTAAACAATTGACACTACAAAATTATTTTTTTTTTGTTTATGAATGGTTCATTTAAAAATTTTTTGAAAGTCGTATATATTTATTCCATTTGTAATTTATAAAATAATTAAAAAAATAGCAGTAATAAATTTTTAAAAGAGTAACAAATTACAACCAAACGTATTTTCTTACAAAATAATCAAAGGAAAATCATTTAGACAAGAATATTTAGGTCAGTGTCTTTTTGCGTGATTACGCAAACAACTTCTATTTTAATTTCTATTGACGCTTAAACGATATTGGCATATTAGCATAGCATAAATATTTATTATTAAAATTTAATCAGAACATTAACGTAAGTGTAAGTTATACTAAAACAATGGATGAAACGATTTACATTTAAGAAGATATTATTGAAATTACTTGCATTGGAATCATATAGCGATCCTATTTTACATTCCATTAAATACTGAATTGAATTGAACGCAACAATTCAAGGTAATTGACCTTTACATTGTTTATGTTTTGAATCGATCAATAAAATAGATAAAAATTATACATTTATAAATATATTTCAATACATTTAAAATAAAAATAACAGAATCGTATTTAAAAAAATAGAAGAGATGATATTCAGAAAACGAAACGTCATACTGAAAATTTTCTTAATTTAATTAATATTGTAATTATCTAACATTCAAATGAATAGGATGTCTCACAATATGGTGCACAAAACACCTATTCAAAGCGATTCACAAAATAATATTTTCAGCAATAAGTGTCGTTCCTATTCTATTAGATATACACACATTTATGCTATTTGTGCAATCTTGATGACAAATTTTATAAAAGCTGGATTAAATTTTTGATTAAATTTAATTAAGTGAATTAGAAATTGTTGCGCACTATTTAGTAGCTTCGCAGCATATGTAAACATATACGTTCACGATCAAAATAAGTCCTTTAATTAAAGCATTATAGTAATAGAACAAATATTTCATATAAACAGTAGGTTTAATTAAGTTTTCTGTTTGCTATTGAATCGAAGTTAGAAATCGCATCTTTATCTGTTAACAAATTACATTCAAATTTCCGAATTCTACAGCGAGTGAAATTAGTAAACATTAATTACACCAAATACTTAAAGTAAATACTAATGCGAAACAGATTAATTAAATAATCTCTATCTCTCTCGCATTTAAAAATTATTTACGCATAAATATTGGTTGTAATTAAAAATGCATGGAATTTATGGGTAGACAATTTACTATCGAGGTCAATTATTTGGTGATAGTAATTATAAAAATTAGAATAATTTTAATACAAACTTGAACTTTTAAACATGTTAAGAATTAATAAAATTATGTAAACATCCTATGTAATTTACACATACATTCCGACCTAAATCATTATGCCTTCTATTATTTTAATTAACAAAACAAATTTTTAAAATTAAAAACTTAAAGAAGTGTAAAAATGTAAAAGTAAAAGCTTCTAACTTCGTTAAATAAATTATCAACTTAGAAGCAATGTTACATTTTTTGAAATAATTAGAATTAACGCATTAATCCATTATTCAAATTTACAAATTACGATAATCTTAATGTCAAAATTTGATATAAACGTTGTTTAAATTGAAGTAGTAGTTATATATAGCTATCCATATTTTATACAAGCTATTCAACATGCCACATCCAAAGAGCTTAATGGATGTAATTATACAATTAGGTAATTTTCTTGGTAATTACAATCTAACAAATGTATTGCAAAATAAACACATTTGAAGAATTTTTGTGAACTGTAATAGTGTAATAAATTCTAATCAATAGGATCAAAAACATAACAAATGATTACTACCAAAAATATAAAAATGTACAAAAAAAAATAATTATTGATTGCATGTTTAATAATTTGAAAAATAGTAATCAATGAAAATGAGCAAATGAACATGAATATTTAAAAAAAGCACCCCTATTTTACAAACTATGTAGCTAATTATTTGGACAGTTATAAGACAAATGCACTCAACGTACTCCTCCAAACAACACTTTATGGTTTTCTGGAATAGAATCGTACCTGTATCTTTTTATATAAATTGTATCAAATAAATAAATTGGTATACAGGGTGTATCATGACGAGATTCCATTAGAAGTTTATGTAGAAGTAATCCGAATTCAATTCTAAAAATTTTCATGACTAGGTTTCGACATAAGCTCTATCTGAAAAAAATGTTGGCTGCTTGTTAGCGGTTATACCATCAACTTTGTTCTATCAAATAGAACACCCTGTATATTTTAAAAATTTCAAATTATACGTTCAATTTTAAGTTGATTTTATGCATTATTCCCTATACCTATCTTTAGTCGTTTTCAAATTATTCAGGTTCTTGAAAAAAAATTGATATGTGATTCACATTTTTTAATTTAATGTTACACGAAGCCATTCGAGAACTCAAACAAATTAGATAGATAATTCATTAAAGGAAAGATTCTCTGGATATAAATTAGTACATTCATACTGATCTGCATATACAGGGTGAGACATAATTAGGTTTAAAGTTTTCAAGGGTGTATTTCCGGCTCAAAATATTTAAAAAAGTTCTTGTCAAAAAGATCAACTGTCGTCCAAAAACTGATCAAACCTGTATTTCTTCGAAACGACTATATCTACTTTAATAAATTTTGAGCACACTTCATATTACTATTATGAACTATCAGCTGATTATAAAACATGTTTAAAATTACAACCAGAATCCTCACATTCCAGGGGCGTACTTAGGAAATATTGGGCCTCTGTTTTATAATCCGTTCAAAAAACTGACAATTTTATTTGAAATTCTATGTTTTCTAGATAAAAAAGGTACTTTTCTTGAAATTCGTGTTGTCCAACTGTTTTTGAGAAAATTGATAATAAAAAAATAACTAATTACAGATGTTGAATATCGGTGAAACAGAACACAAAAAAGTTATCGAGAATGCGGTGGAAAAGAAAAACGATTGTAGTTGAGATGTTTCTAACAAACAAACATATAAGATTATTATCTTCTCTGCTTGAGCCGTGTTCTTCCTTTCTTCCTACGTTCTTGCTTGACGTTTCGCTAACCATGCTGTTAGCTTTTTCAGAAGTTGTTCTAAAGACTGATGTTGTTGTCTTCTGCTCCTCGTTATATACCTATGTTCCTTACAGTTGGTTGATCGATCAGTGACGGGTGGTTGTTTTCGATGGTTGGTTGATCTTCTGTTTGGTATCGACTAATTTTGTGGCGACGTTTGTTTTCTTTGTTTTTGTGAAGAGTTAGTTTCCACGTGTTGCTTAATCGGTAACCATCTTCCTCGATTGAAGTTGTTTTTATTTTTCATACTTTCTAGATTTCCTGATTATCCTGATAGTAGTTGTTAGTCCTGATAGAACTTTAGCTTCCTCGAAGTTGATGATGTGTGAAACGCCAAGTCCAGAGCGGTAGATAAATCAACAATCGCAGAACATCTACACATCATCAACTTCGAGGAAGCTAAAGTTCTATCAAGGACTAACAACTACTATCCAAGGATAATCAGAGAATCCTTAGAAATTATTCAATCGAGAAGACGGTTACTGATTAAGCAACACGTGGAAACTAACTCTTCACAAAAACAAAGAAAACAAATGTCGCCACAAAATTAGTCGATACCAAACAGAAGATCAACCAACCATCGAAAACCAACCACCCGTCACTGATCGACATCAACCAACCGTAACGGAACATAGGTATATAACAAGGAGCAGAAGACAACAACATCAGTCTTTAGAGTAACTTCTGAAGAAGCTAACAGCATGGTTAGCGAAACGTCAAGCAGAGAACGTAGGAAGGAACGACGAACACGGCTCAACCCGGAAGATAATAATCTTAGTGACAATAGCCGCGAAAGCTTACATTCATACATTAAACTGACATATGTTGTCAGATCAAGAAATACAAGTTTGATCAGCTTTAGACGCCATCTTTAAACGATTATAACTACGACAGTTGACCTTTTTGACAAAATTTTATAAGAACTTTTTAAATATTTTGGGTCAGGAAATACATTTTTAAAAACTTTAAACCTATTATGACTCACCCTGTATAATGTTTAATAATAGTGTGCGATTTTCAAATAAAAAAACCTAAAAAACTGATTTTTTCATATGGAACACCCTATATTCCATTACATCATTCGAAAAAAGAAAACATTTTAAGTGACGATGAGGACTCCTTAATTTATCTTATAGTTAACGTAATTCCCAAAAAATTGGCACTTCTTGTAGGTTAGGTGGTAAAGAATCCATGAAACACGGTACCTTTTTAGTTATTGACGTTATTGTGTTTGCATATGTATACGTTAGTTAAATTTAAAATTTAGAAAAATAACAATACAAAGTTATGCAATACCTATACAGACTTTACGTGGCTTTACTTAATGTTCGGGTATCCCTTTACTTGTCTTTCGCAAACATTTTTCAAAATTTTAATTAATTTCAAAATTTGCTTTCGTTTTGGTCACGTTTTTGATAGTCCCTTTTTATACTAAATTTGTTTATTTCATACGACAATTTATATTATTATTTAAAAAAAATTACAATAAATGTTCAAAATTGTTGCAGTTATTTTCAACACATACCAAAAAATACCAAGTTTTTGTATACAGCCCAAAATAGTACGTGCATGGAACAAATAACTTACCCCTTATTTTTGGTAATTTATTTCTTGGAGAAACATTCACGGCAACCATTTCACTAACAATGATGAAATTATACTAAATAACCTTGCAAATAGGTCGACATTAAATAAATCTGTTTTAGATAACAAACGAACTTTTCAACAATAAATTCAAAACCAGTTGAACTGATTGGAACAATCAAGGTTATTTGTACGTCGAATTTGTATTGTGATTCATAATTAAATAATTTTAACGCATATTATTTCATTTCATGAATTATTTTTAATAATAGGTACTTGAGTTTAAATGTTTTTAAATTTAGTTTTATTGAAAAACTATACATTTAAATTAAAAAATAATTTTTTTTTTTTTTTTTTTTTTTTTTTTTTTTTTTTTTTTTTTTTTTTTTTTTTTTTTTTTTTTTTTTACTGAAAAAATTCATTATTAGATTTATCAATAAGAGATTGACGACTTTCTTCAAAATTTTCCAGGCCTAAATGGCACATCTGATTTAAAAATGCAAATATTAAACGATTCATGTTCTTATCTTGATTGTTCGTTGTGTTTCAAATATTTCTTTTGCTTAACTAGTTGGAAAGACTTGAAGTAAGTAAAACTTTTAACAGAAACGGAACCAATGGTGAAGAATATAATACATTCGCGATCGCGCATTATTCTAACAATAAATAATAGAAAAAGTTAAACTTTAGAGTAAAAATGTCTATGACCTCAAATCATATAAAGCAATGATTCATTATTAAACATTATCTAGTATTTCTAGCGAATTATTTAAATATCTAAAACAATAACGAAATAATATTTATGAAAGAAGTGTGTGAGGTAAGACTTTTATGGCCGAGTTTAAAACATGAACCACAGACGTTAATATTTTATCTACGCCAGAACAAATTTTCGCAAATAGGAATAGTTACTACACTTCACCATTTAAATTACATTGTACTTTTACACACGATTACATTTTTTACGGACGATTTATTAAAAGTAGGCTACCGTTACGGTGTGTTCAAGTGATAGTTTCTGGTAAAGCCATTCAATGAGCAATTAATGAATGAAAATGTTGTGACTGCAGGCATTCAATCGCATTAAAAATCAAAATCAAGCAAAACAAGTTCCCGTACTTGACGCGTTCTTCGCAACAAATATAATACTGTACACTCATGAAATTTAAAACTTGGACACCACAATTTCTGTAAACAAAAGTTTGCACATTGTGAAGCGGGCTTAAGGGTATCATTTACAATTCTAACAGCAGGTAGTCTCAGCAGGGGTTATCTTATAGAAGGACTGTAGAATGAATCATTACACTAAGCACGTTTTAGAAAATAGGTAATTTACGTTGCTTACTTAATTTTTTCTTTAAAGAATATATTTGAAGGTATCGCTAATTAAACACCATAGCTCGATTAATTATCGAATCAAAATTTTGTTTAGGAAATGTTTACAAAATAAAATTAGAAATAATTTTGATTTAAAAACGTCAACAAGCAATAACTTTTAAATTAAATCAAAAAACTAAACATGGTTATTTGGGTTGACTGATTATAACTTATTTTTAAATAAATCTAACCTACTAAGTTATTTAAAAAAAATCATTAAACCCTCTATTCATAATATTTAGTCCTTACAAAATGTGTATTTTATGACGTTTCATTTTTTTCTGTAGTTAATATAAAAAGTGAAAATAAAAACTAAGGCAATTCTTATTGTCAACGTATATATTTAGTTTTTGACAAGAATTTATTACATAATTATAATTAAGATACCAAGTTATAATTTAAAATTGAATGAAAACTTTTTTTTAAATAAAGGTATTACTATATAATAAAATATAAGAAATCAATAATGGGTGTGACTACCATTATTATTAATACATTCTTGGAGGCGTCTGCTCATTGACGCTATCAAGGTATCAATATAATTAATATTAATCGTTTCCCATGTGGTATCAATGGCTGCAATTAGTGCATTACGGTTTACTGGTATAAAATTTGGCCCTTGTTATCTTCGGATAACAGCAAGTATTCAAGCCCAAACATTTTCGATAATGTTAAAATCTGGGCTTTTTGCTGGCCAGGGTAACAGCTCCAAGTTATTTGCTTGTATCCAGTTGCGCACAACTTGCGAAGTATAGGGTCATCATATCCCGATAGTTAATTATCGAATGTTCCAAGAAAATATGTGTAAATAGTAAATGGAATCTACTAACGTAACGTTAAGTCATTAATTATAGTTACATAACTCTCCTTTCATAAGATGTAGTTCATATTAATATGCTTATTGTAAAGCTTCGTACACCCTGAACAACAAACCGAGGAACAAACAGAACAACGAACCGAACGGCAATCGGAACATTAATTTGGACGGTGCTACGTACGAATTTTAAAACAGATTCGCAAGTCCTGATTGTTCCACGAACGGTTTGCGGCGTTCCCGCAACTTGTTGGTTTTTTCTCAGACATCAAAGAAAATGCGCGCGAATGCGTTTGAGGGTTTGGACGAATCTAAACAAAACGGCGAACAAACTTATGCGGGAGAATTAAATTATTTATTTTTTGTCCTCCCTTTTGTGGGTGTGTTGTGTTTTAGGTAATATTATGGAGTTGACAGAAGAAAAATGTTTTAAGTTAATCACTGTTTAAGAATGCAAGAAAAAAATGATGTCCCTATTAGCATCATTTAGGCGGGAAATTTCCAAAATAAAAAAACGAAGTAAATTATAATTTTTACTCTTCTTTGTGCGTAAAAATTTGGTTGGCACTATCTTCTTGTTTTCCGCAATTTTCTCTTCTCAATAATAAATATATATAAACTGAAAACTATTTAAAATAATTATGGAAACAGCACAAACGTTCCGTTTGTTGTTCGGATTGTGGAAATTATAAAAGATCGTTTGTCGTTCTGTTTGACTTTCAGTTCGTTGTTATGTTTGTTGCTCGGTTTGTTGTTCAGGTGTGTACGAAGCTTTACAACTTAAGCAACAATTTTTGGCAAATAAAGATTAGTTTGTGATGTAATATTAGAAACAAAATTTATATCATATCAAATTTATGACAACTTAAAACCAAGAACGTGTATGTTATTGCTAAGAAATTATTAAGGAAAAGCGCAATTGCAGTGTAAATATTTATAATTAGATATTTTCGAAAGTTTATAAGTCCTCTATTGTAATCTTAATACTTAAAAGAAAATCCTGTCCATTAGCATTATAAGGAAATGGCTTTTACTTTATGAATAAGTTTCAATAACAATAGAATATCCTTGCTTGTTTAATTTACTTCCTTTGAGTCATATTGCTCTAAGGGTTGTTACATTGGTCATTAGAAGTATGTAATAAATAAACAATTACCTACTGTTTGAGAAGGGGTAGTGTGAACCAATAAATAAAGTAAGAAATGTAAATTCCATTTTAGTTTAAAATTTCAAGTGTTGTGAAAATGCCACCTCATCTCGGTGCTGATTTGAAAGCGCGGATTGTTTCGGAATTAGCGGCAGGCCGTAGCGTGCGTGAAATTTGACGTATGTTAGATATACCAAAAAGCACCGTAGGGCATTATCGAGTAAAATGACCTAAAATATCTACACGTGCTCAAGATCTCGAGTTGTTTCATTACGTAACAGAACAACCATTTGCTACATACTCCAGGCTATAGCAGATACACATTTTCCTGGATGCCGTATAACTGCACAAAAAAGATTAAAGGAGATGGGAATAAAGAAGTATAATGCTGCTGCGAAAGAAGTTCTCAGTGACGAAAATATGAGACGTCGTCTGGAATTTGCAAGGCGATATGTGAACGAACCTTTGAATTTTGGAATCGAGTGATTTTTAGCGACGAAAAAGTTCAATAGCCGCAACGATGGACCACTAAAAGTTTTTAGAATGGAAGGAACTCGTTACGAAAATAATCACATATGTCCTAAAAAACGAAGTGGTTATTTTTCTGTGAATGTGTGGGGTTGGGTTAGCGCGCGGGGTCCAGGAGTTTGTTGGGCTATCGATGGACGTCTTGATTCTGCTGCGTATTTAGATATTTTGGAAACTATTATGAAACTTTCAGTCGAAGTGTTTTATCCAGACGAAGATTATATTTTCCAACAAGTAAGTATTCTTATTTCACTATACTTTCTCCAAAAATAGTTCGGGATCTGTTGAATTAACATTTTCATAATGTATTTTTGTTGTTAAAGGACAACGCCCCTATTCATACTTCGCGGGTAGTGCGCAATTGGATACGAGAAAATAACTTGAGCTGTTACCCTGGCCAGCAAAAACCCAGATTTTAACATTATCGAAAATGTTTGGGCTCGAATACTTGCTGTTATCCGAAGACAACAAGGGCCAAATTTTATACCAGTAAACCGTAATGCACTAATTGCAGCCATTGATACCGCATGGGAAACGATTAATATTAATTATATTGATACCTTGATAGCGTCAATGAGCAGACGCCTCCAAGAATGTATCAATAATAATGGAGGTCACACCCATTATTGATTTCTTATATTTATTTATATAGTAATACCTTTATTTTAAAAAAAGTTTTCATTTAATTTTAAACTATAACTTGGTATCTTAATTATAATTATGTAATAAATTCTTGTCAAAAACTAAATATATACGTTGACAATAAGAATTGCCTTAGTTTTTATTTTCACTTTTTATATTAACTACAGAAAAAATGAAACGTCATAAAATATACATTTTGTAAGGACTAAATATTATGAATAGAGAGTTTAATGATTTTTTTAATAACTTAAAATAATTAGTAGGTTAGATTTATTTAAAATAAGTAATAATCAGTCAACCCAAATAACCATGTTTAGTTTTTTGATTTAATTTAAAAGTTATTGCTTGTAGACGTTTTTTAAATCAAAATTATTTCTAATTTTATTTTGTAAACATTTCCTAAACAAAATTTTGATTCGATAATTAATCGAGCTATGGTATTTAATTAGCGATACCTACAAATATATTCTTTAAAGAAAAAATTAAGTAAGCAACGTAAATTACCTATTTTCTAAAACGTGCTGAGTGTAATGATTCATTCTACAGTCCTTCTATAAGATAACCCCTGCTGAGACTACCTGCTGTTAGAATTGTAAATGATACCCTTAAGCCCGCTTCACAATGTGCAATCTTTTGTTTACAGAAATTGTGGTGTCCAAGTTTTAAATTTCATGAGTGTACATGTCAGATAACTTACTGTTGACATTATGTAGAAATGCAAAATGTCTACTTGTATTACATTTAGATTAAATAGCACAAATGTATTTGTACCGTAATTTCATAATTATAATCATAAGTGGAGTAATACCAAAGAGTCTTTGGTAATACAAGTAACTTTATTTTATCCGAAGTAAAAAATAAAATTACAATAATTTCCAAATTTTGGACATAGTTCATGTGTATTATGACTTTTGTTCACACTAGTCACACTACCCGATGGATAAGTAAAAAAAAGTAGACTTCAACAGTGAGATCTTAGGTATTCATATTCGTTTTGGTAAAACATAATTCAATGTCAGTTTAATGTATATACTACCTCATACTGCTCCTGATGTGTATGAATAATTTTTTCCCAATTCGAGAGCCTATCTCTTCTTGATAATAATTTTATTATTGCTGGTGATTTCAATATTCCTGCGTTTCCCAACACAAACTGTAAGATATCTAACAATGATATAAACTTTCTCAATTTTCATAAAGCCAAACAACATAATAACATCCAAAATATAAATAATAGAACATTAGACTTAATTATTACTTCTGCAACTCTAAATTGTGTAATTGACTTGTGTGAGAACCCTCTTGTTAATGTTGACAATCATCATTCACCGTTAAATATTTCCTGTAGTTTGAGAAAAAATATTATTAAACCTAGTTCAAGTGGAAAACTCTCTTATAATTTTAGAAAAGCAAACTATATTGTAATGTACAATCTCCTCTTGAACTCACAGTGGAACACAGTCTTCATGAAGAATAATCCCAATGAAGCATGTATTGAATTATATAAAATTCTAAATGAGATAATGAATAAAACTGTACCTAAGAAATTAAGCAAAATATAAATTTCCACGCTGGTTTTCTCAAGAAACTATATACTATTTAAAATGCAAAAACATGTCTTTCTAAATTTAAAAATACAGTTTTAGGTTTTATTATAATCAATTTACGTATTACAGCAAGCAACTAAAGCAAAGTATAAAGCGTAATTTTGCTGTTTATATTAACAACATAGAATGTAATGTTAGAAGCAATTCTGCCATACTATGGTCTTTATAAAAGAGCGAAAAGCAAAACTAGAATTCCTGAAGTAATCGTACTGGAAAATAATTTTTTTAAAACTCTTGAGAACATTAACAATGCATTTGCAAAACATTTTAGTTCTAATGATACTATTCATAATAAACGTCTTGCTTACAACTCGTTGCATTCCAATTCTAACACACTTCAATTACATCATTCTCTATTGATGATACATTAACTGCTACAAACAACTTAAGTTCTGCAATGACTATGAGCCCTGATTGTATACCAGCTTTTGTGATCAAAGATAATAGACATATCTTAGCAAAACCATTATTACATATATATTTTCTACTATATAAAAATAAGTCGGGTTTTCCTTCCTGACGCTATAACTCCAGAACGCATGAACCGATTTCCACGGTTTTGCATTCGTTGGGCTCCGTGAGGTTTATAGCAAAGAAAATTCAGGAAAAATGTCAACAGAAAAGCGGGAAAATCTTTTTTCACATACAACGCCATCTCTGATACATAGCATGTACTACAAACCAATACTTTAAGTAGATGGCGCCGGTGCGTCGCAATGACAATTAACAAGTCGCAAGGCCAATCGCTTAGTGTTTGCGGGATAAATTTAGAAAATCATTGTTTTTCACATGGGCAGTTTACGTTGCGTGTTCACGAGTTGGGAAACCATCCGCTTTGTTTGTGTTAACGTCAGACCACAAAACAAAAAATGTGGTTTACCAATGTGCACTTCAATGAAACGGATAATTTGCGGACACGTATAACGCTTCGATTCAGTATTTACTTTGGATTCACTTTCATTTACTTAGAGAAGTTCAACTAAATAACACTTCATTTTTGTAATCGAAATGAATTCATTACTGTTGTGAAATGAAATAAAATTTTTCTTTTCAAATATAAAACAAAAAAAATTTTTCTTCATCTTTTAATCACCAAACGAAATGTTACATAAAACGAAGTTATCTGGTGGCGAAACGGAGTTCGCCGGGTTTGCTAGTATATATATATATATATATAGGGTTATTCACGGTATACGACACGGAATATTACAGCCAAACTATTTAATAAAATTAGAAAAATATATCTGGGATTGATAGAGACCTATAGCAGGAATATTTTAAAATTACTTTTCAAAATATACAGGTGTCCCAAAATACACAGAACGTATCAAAGTTGTGTTTTTCTTATGGAATGCCCTGTATATTAATACATTTTCAGTTTCTACGTTCAAAATAAGAACGGATTTTATAGAGGTTTGGCTTACTTAAACCTAAAAGTTTGTGAGATATATTGTATTTTATGAAAAAGTCGTCCCAATTTCACCTATTCATATCTCAGCAACTACTACCTTTTTCCAAACTAAATTCGCACTGGAGTCTATGAATTGATCAGATTTTATGTAAAACTTGTGAAAAATCTACTATCATATACAGGATGTGTACAAAATAAGATTAATTAATGACATGTTTTGAACCGCAATAACTTGCTTATTTTAAATAGAACACCTTGTATTTTATATCAACGACAAATGTAAAATGTAATTACCTATCCAACAATACTATAGTGTCATATAGCTAAATGTTCAGGTTGTCATGAAAAATGCAAATTTTCATAATGAAGACTGATTTGTAAAAATTTTAATATATATCAAGTAAGCTGTACAACTTTGACAGGTGAATATTATGTATTTGTAAGAAAGAGAAGATTTGAATTGTGTACACTTCATCAACTGTATTAAATTTTGAGAGAAATATATATGTATAGAGTTTACGAGAATTTAATAAACGTACAAATTTACTTCACAATAATATCTCTTCTAATAAATTATCTGGTCCATGGATCAATTCCTAAGCTGTTTACAATATTGTAAAACATACTGGTAAAATACAAAAAACATTTTCAAAATCTTACACAAAACTATAAACACTACAAGATGACATTACTCATGTTGCACTATTAAGATAAAAATAAAGAAACTTTCCAAATTACAGTCTGTAGTCAAATTGTTTGTTACGTGCAAATTCAGAATAGCTTCACCCACAAACAATATAATATCAAAATATTATCAGTAAGTTTGTAAACTCATATCTTCAATCTGGAAAGATTTAATTTGCGATCGGAAAAATATAAAATTAAATTAAATACATATTGCTATGTATAAAATTCAGTCCTTAGTAGTACTTTTACGAATTCTGACACTGTTTACCTGAATCAATAAGTATTATTAATTAAAAATTTTAATAATAATTAAGCTTCAGCAATTTGAGTTACACAGGACAAATGTTGTTGTACGTTCTTAAAATGAAAATAATGTAGAAAATTATGTTAGAAAACTAAGATTACAATTTGTAACAAGTGTCACACATTTTTGAAAATCACAAGATTTGTACTTTTGCTAAAAATCGACGAGGCTTTTAGACGTGAGTAACAGAGTAAATAAATAAATAAAAAATGTCGATTAAAAAGAATTTGACCAAAATGAATAAAAAACGTTCCAATATAAAAAAAATTATTAATTATAACCTCCGTAATAATCGTATATTGAGTTAAACAAAAATAATAATATAGTAAAACGTGTAAATAAATAAAAATGACAAGTGAACAATAATAAAATGAAGAAAAACATGTTTGAAGCTTATAATAAAAGAAACTTCAGTGAAAGGTGTACCAATGAATTTCTGTTTCGAGTTAGATAAGAATGATTTCAATTTTTACATAATGTTTACAAAAAGTTAGGTGATTAAATGCTATATCCAAAAAATATTATGATACCATAAGCGTGCGTAGAAAAAAGATTGGGTGGTCAATATGAACTTACCGCCCCCCCTCGGCGTTCGTGCTTGAACTATTTTCACTACAATTATACAGAAAATGTGTCGACCAACCAAATTGCAAATAAATATTTGTAGAAGTACGGGAGTTATTAATAAAAATCAATTTTTCAAATTTTATTTTGACACCCTGTATTTCAAAAACGACACTCCCAAATTAAAAGTGGCATCAGGAAAGTCCAATTATTTTTAACTGTGTGGTTAATGGTATGACCTACTAATTTGCAACACCCGGTATAGCAGTGCATATCGTGAAGCATTGAACGAGTAATCGGCGTAATAAAAATGTTCCTGTTTAAAGAAATTTAGTGTAACAACGACATAAACCTTGGGAAATTTTGGTGTATACCCCATCAGAAGAAAACCATCAACCGTAACTAATCTGATTGTTTATTCCGGAAAAATAACGTGTTTTGAGTGATTTCGTGTGCAGTTACGAATAACCGAATTAAGTTAGAAAACGTCCTTGCGTATTTCTTTTTGTTCTTGTTTGGTAATGTTATATTGTACCAAAATGAACAAACTGAGACGAGGTTTGTGAATTTTCAGTTTGATGCTAAATTAGTTATTTTGTTTTAAAACAAAACCCAAAATCTCATTTCGATCATGAACTTCGTGAATCTGTAAATAGTTTTTAAGCAAACTTCGGTATAATCTGCGTTCACTAGTAAAATCAAACGGTACCGCCATTATATTTTTGCGTTTGGTTAGCAAAAGAACGAGACCGTGGTGTGATCAGTGTTTGTAAAATATTCTTGCATTTAAATAGAAAATTATACGTCATTCGTGTTTCTCTTTTCATAAAGTACTTTCTTTCAGGTATTTATAGTTTTCCCGGATTTTTAGTAAGCATATGTTGTACATTTAAAAGATCAAGGTGGCGCCTAACAAAACCCCGAAATTGACTTGTGATAAGCACCTTTAGTCATCTGTAAAGGTAAGTGAGGGACATTTCCCTAGACCCCATGCTCGCCGATCAGTTAGTTTGGCACTTTGCGGCGTGTTGCTTTTTTTTGAGTTTTTATGGCAGAGCAAAGACTATATTTAATAACCAAATCTAATTTCTTGATCAGTTTCGAATTAAAGTTCAAATTAAAAAAATCTGTTTTGGTTAATGGTTCTTTATTAGAAAGAGAGAACCTTGATTGATGATTCGATCTATGAAAAAATCATCCACTATTATATAAAAGTTTTTTAAAATATCCTCATCAAAATTACTATTAATTAAATATTCTTAACATATTTATGTAATACATTTCCTAAAGCCCCACTGTCAATAGTTTTGTAATGTTTTTTATAAAAATCTTGATAACCTCACCTTAAATATTTTGACCTGACATCACGTAAATGTAAACGTATTTGTTGAGCAAAACGACGATTGGACTGGTTTTTGATAGACGCATGCGCTGTTGTGGTTTGGAGGTTAAGTTTCAGAATGAGTTATATCAACTTTATTTGGTGGTATTGAAGCTATTACATGTTATTTAAAATGCCGAAAACTCAAGGTATGCAACCAGTATAGCAAACATTAAATTTTAATAAAAATATTTTGATAATATAATGAGGTCGTTTGTATTGTTGATGTGCTGTCATTTTCATAAAAATTTTATAAAAATAAATATAAAAATATTAATAGTGGGATACCGGTTTAAAGTTTTAAATTAAAAAAATAAAAGAAAGATTACATTTCTGATCAAGATTTCTCAAAAAGGTTTGCAAAAACCATTTTGCTCTACCTTGACTCTATAGTATGTGAAATAAACCTATTTGGAAAACTGTATATGCCTTTACTGTTTTACACAAAATCTACAATTTAATAGTTCTTTTATTATAAGAGATAAAAATTCCATTCTTTTCGTGAGAGAGAAATTTGCTCACAAGCGGTAGCGAGTGATCAATATCTCTAACGAAAAAAAACGGAATTCATCTCGAATAGTAAGAACTATTTTTTCTACAAAATAAGAATGTAATAATAAAAACTTGGAATAATAAAATAATAATAACAATAAACAAATGGCTTTCAAATACGTCGAGATCAAGAGTCGTGACATTTGACTGTTTGAGGTTAGTATTGGTGAAAATGCCAATATTAAGTCGGTAATACACATTTCCATTAATTTTGATGCAACAATTGAAACAGTGGCGGCTTGTCCATATGGTCATTTGGTCAATGACCTCCCAAAATTTTTACAATATATAAAAAATATTCATTATTACGTGTTTTATTAAAATAGGTAATTAAGTCGCAAGTACAATAACTTAAAATTTATCGGCCGTCGTTCGTAATTCATCCTCTTCAACCTTGAGCTGGCGGTGCGAATTGTCCTCATTGAATTAGATCTACCCGGAAAAACTCGAAAACGTGCAGCGCCCGAATAAACGCGAACGTCCGAAACAATAATCAACTTTGGGGTCATAAACCGGGTCCCACAGTTTACGTTGACTTCTGTATAGGTGTACAACTACGCTCGATTTTTTGATCCGATTTTCGCGTGTTTTAAATCAATTTAAGAATTTTATATTGATATGTTTTACTGTTGTTGTGTTGTTTTGTAAAAATACTATTTTTGATTCGCGTGTGCATGCGCTATAATAGAAAATGTCGGTAGTGCAGAAAATTAAACAACTAAAAGTGCCAACAAACTTAATTTTACAAAAATTAGTTGAGTTCAAGGCAAATGGTCGTCCTTTGCCAGAACTAATTTTACGACAAACTAGCAAAGACAAAAATAAAGATGTTCATCGAAACTTTCGCAAGGTAATGTACGATTTAGCTAACTGGATATGTGGTTGTGAAGTATCAAATGTATTTTACTGTTTTGTTTGTTTATTATTTTCTAAAGACTCGTCAGACTCACTATAGTCCAAATCCGGTGTCAGAGATTTAAAACATTTAAAAGAGGAAATAAAAAACATGCTTCGTCTGCAGAACACATGAAATGCTCGGTAAATTTTGCAACCGTAGGAAATGTTGATATTCGTACACAGCTAGCTTACAGAAAATCCCTTAGAGATTTTAATGAGAATGTTTCGAAAAATCGCTATATTTTGAACAGAATTGTAGATTGTATAAAATTTTGCGGCGCATTTGAGTTATTTATATTTTTTAAGTATGTCTATTTTTAAATTAATTTTTGACCTCCCAGTATGATTGACCACGAGCCGCCACTGAATTTAAAGTGAAAGTATAGTGTAGTAGTACAGATGAAAATAGAATGTTTAAACTGTGACAACTACTAAAAACCTAGTTTCATGTGTGGGTATAAGTAAAAAACACATCCTGTTTATTTAAATGGATTAAAAGCGATTTCAAATGACTGGAAACGGAAAACGATGTTTGTGGGGTAAGCGAAGACGTGCTTTTGGTTTAATTCTTTAACTCCAAAAAAAAAAAGATTCGCAGCCTCTTCAATGTAGACAAAACGTAGCATATTAAGATAGACATTACAGCTTCACGAAAACACAGATATTTCACAATATGGCAAGTTAATCGCTTTTTTGAAGAACTAAGAAAATACTGGTTGAAGATTCCGGAACAGAAGCCATTGATATTTTGAATACTGAGAAGAAAGAATCAAATTAATGTGAAAACAACATTGAAGTGACAAAAATGAAGCAAATAAATTTAGATCATTTAATATAAATGTTAACGTAAATTTTTGGGAAATAACAGCACACCAATAAAACAAAACAAATAAAACAACAATATGGTGTACTGTTATTTCATAAAAATTACTTCGTTAAGTACCAAGCAATTGCATGTGTTAACGTAATTCTCAACAAATGATTTCTTGTTTCATATATTTAGGTAATTATAATTTTATGTAGGAACTTAGACAATGTATTTTTGATGTTTAATAAACCAACTATTCAATTTTCTGTAAACTGATGAATTACATAAAAACAATTTAATTATTGATTCATAAAACCACTGGTGTTTTATAGAACCTATAATTAAATCAAAATCATCATTTTTATGACGTCACATAATAAAGAAGAACATTTATTTATTACACACAAGATTTTTTTCTAATTTTCACGCATTTTAAAGTCAAATTATTACTGTTGTGACCTGTGTAAAAGTGTTGGCGACCAAAAACTTTACTTTTCGTAACTAGTTTGACTTTGAAACTACTCACCTACTTCGACTATAAAAAATTTACTTTATATGCCAAAATTAAAATTAGAATAATTGCAATCACTGTTTTTTTTATTACCATTTTATGGAATGAATGCATTGCATCTCAATTTTAATTTCTTTATTTTGTAAATTAAATTACACTTAAATCGTTATGTGATGTAATGTATTAACTTGTATGTTGTGCAGTTCATAAATCAACATACCAACAATTGTGTTTACCAGAAATCGGTAAGCGCAGCGTAAACACCTTGTTACACAATTTCTACCTGATAGGAATACTTGAATATGTTTCTACCCTAATGAGAACTGTTTAAAGCAGTACGTTCTTATTAATACAAAATATTGATATCAATATAACAACTTTACCGTATTATAAATAGATGTGTTGATGCCTGAAAAACAATAATACGATTTTAATAAAACTTTTTGGTGTTGTAACGAAGCTTTGATTACATTTTAGAAAGAATATTAAGAAAGAAGTATGTTTAATTTTTCATTATCATTTTCAAAAATGTTTCTGAAAATAATAGTTGTAATACATTTTCAATTATATTAGTTATTAAACCAAAATATTCTTAAGTGAAAGCTACTATCTATCAATAGTATTGAAACACTTGTTGGTCAAGAAAGAATTATAATCACATTAAAATGCTACACAGTGAATAAATAATTAAATGCGATAATAACTTACAATAATGTCCTTCCTTATTCACATAGATGATATTTTAAAATGACATTATGGAAATTTTAGTTTTAAAAGGTTATTTGAAACGATCTAGAAAGTCAAATTATAGGATTACTTAAATAAAAAAATAAAGATAGTAGGGTAGAGTAAAAATAAAAAACCATGAACAAATTGATTCTGGGTCAATTTTTACTTCCACTATAGCATAATACTATGGTTATTGGCTATATATGAAGGATAAGCAATCATAAAGATGGTATAACGGTAAAACACTTTTCTCAATTTTTCTTGTATAAAAATAAAATTATTAGTGTTTTACTGGTTTGTTGATGTAGAAAATCTTAAATTAAGAAACAAGAAATAATCACAATATTATCGACCCTATTAAGCGTTACGCCCCTGGTTTATATTTAACGACAAATTTGTATCGTTCTTATCAAACAAAAGGAACAGTGATGGTCCTTTTATAAACCGCAAAGTTATTAAATATAAATGGTGAAGGCGCGATATAGATGAAAATCGGCGGATCAAAGGTCAGAAATATTCGCCATAAAAAACAGCTCAATTTTTAGAAGTCGGTGTCTTAATAATGTTCACGGACAGCACTAGAATTATCAGAAGACGTCACAACTTATGAGCTGATATAGCCATATTTGTTCCCTCGGATAAAAATTCTAAAAATTCGGTGGAGAGTTCTATCGATATACAGTGAGGACGAAAAGTCAGCCCCCCCCCCCTTAACTTTTGTCCATTTGAATTTAAAAAGCTCAAATTAACACAGTGTACACAAAAATTGAGTTCTTTCATATGGTACTCATTACAAATGTGACAGCTCAAAATTGTTTGAGTAGGTTTCATAACCTCAAAAATCTTAAATTAGAGTAGGGGTCGAGTGGGGTCTCAAACGAAAGCTTATTTAAATTTGCATACAACTGTGAAGTTTTTGAGTAAAATCTTAAAACGCTTTAAAATAAAATGAAAAACGCCATGCCGGTAAAAGCATTAGTGTCAAGTAATATTATTGTTGTTTCTATGGAAACTACTTTAAACAGAACAAAAAAGTAAGGTTGACATCAGAAAACTAACTAAAACTATTATTAAAGCAGATGCTCGAAGCGACCGCCTGCGACTCCAAGACAATGATACAACCTTTCTTCAGTTTCTCTACGTACATTCCTTAAAAACTTCATCATTAATTTGTCTGCATTGATCAGTTATTCTAAAACGCAACTCTTCTATTGTTTGCACTTCAGTTTTGTAAATTTTTGACTTTAAATAACCCCATAAAAAAATCTAATGGGGTTAAATCGGGTGATCGGGCAGGCCACTCTAAAAACCTCTTCGACCAATCCACCGGTTTGGGAAATTATTATCGAGATAGTCTCTTACATTTAAATAATAATGAGCGGGAGCTTATCCTGTTGAAAGATAATATCCTAAAAAAATAATAATAAATTGAGAATTAACCATGTTGATAGCTAGTTACTCTATGGAATTCTGGATTTTCTTGAGCGATTTCTTGTATTCTTGGAAATATTTGCCTTTCTAATAATTGGAGATAAATTTCCCCAGTCAAATTTCCTTCCAGAAAATACGGACCAATGATATGTCCCCCCATTATCCCACACCAAACATTCACCTTTTGAGGGTACTGAGTGCTAGTAACCCTAAACTGATGAGGATTAGTGTCCGACCAGTACCTCACATTTTGCTTGTTAACTTCTCCATTTAGAAAAAAATGTACATTCATCAGAAACATATGCGGCCCAAATAATCAGGTTCTTCTCTTATGTTATTTATTATCTGTTCGCAAACTCCATTCGTCTGTCAGGATCATCTTTATTAATTTCATGTACAAATTTAAGTTTGTACGCATGAAACTTGTTTTTTTTAATACTTTTAACTGTACTCTTACAACTACCTTGTTGCTCCGCAATAAAATTTGTGATAGCAGGGATTTTCTAACAGCACTCGCCAAAATATTCAATTGCAATTCTTCGGAAATAGAAGGACGACCTGAACGTTTTTTATGCGAAACGCTACCAGATTCCATGAATTTTGACAATAGTTCCCTGTAATATCTGTGATCGATTTGACGGTCAGGAAACCTAGCATTATACAAGCGGACTGCCTGATGAAAATTTCGATTTGCTTCTCCGAAGATTATAATGGCTTCAACTTTTTCTATTAATTCTCTTTGCATAGTTAAGAATTCTAATAACAAGATACGAATGATACTTGTTTGACGTTTTAAACTACGTTTAAATATGTACTTCTCAAACTAAGCTGTCTTAAATATTGACCGTTCATATGGTTACCAATGTTGCCTTGGATATGGAATAGGAGCAAGCCTGCTTATTTAATTTACTAAGCCGAAAACTCTTTAAAGTTTTCTTGTTGCCAGCTAGCGATAAGTTGATTATTTTGCTTTTAAACCCCATAGCTGTATGCAAATTTAAATAAGCTTTCGTTTGAGACCCCACTCGACCTCTACTCTAATTTAAGATTTTTGAGGTTATAAAACCTACTCAAACAATTTTGAGCTGTCACATTTGTAATGAGTACCATATGAAAGAACTCAATTTTTTGTGTACACTGTGTTAATTTGAGCTTTTTAAATTCAAATGGACAAAAGTTAAGGGGGCTGACTTTTCGTCCTCACTGTATATCAAAAGATAACGCATACCTGTCAGTAATGTAAGAAGGTACTTACGACCAATATTTAGACGTTGCCATAATAAAAGGACACCTCCAGTAATTTATAATAGTCATACAAACGTAGACCAGAAGTAAATAAGACATTTTACAGATTTATTCAAAGAAACAAAAGATATTGCATGTAACCGAAAAAAAGCGAAGACACGTCAAGAAGAACAAGAAGAACACTGAGCAAAAATACCGTAAATGACTTACAAAGAAATGCAATAATTTTTTGACAATACACTGACAATTACTAATAACGTCTCGTTGTTAGAACATACCAGGTGTGGCATTTAGATGTTTGGAATTTAGTTATTTTTCGCACGTCCATACACGAAAGTAACAACAGTTTCCGTACAATCTAGAAATTAAGAAAGTAGGCGATATCAGCTACCATAAAAAATTAGCGTTTACCTGTTACGATGTTACTAGTTTGTTATAGTATGACGCGTCATAGCATGGTCGCTAAGCAATACTATAACATTTAATTTTATCAACAATGTAAGTTTTATACTAAATTAAGTCTTTCGTTTTATTAAAGTTATAGTCTTGGGAAAAATAGTGTACACGACTTGCAAAAAAAGTGTCTATCTGTGCTCGTGAAATTTCAGCACTCCCACGATGCCATTCACTTTCCATATAACTATTAATTTTAAATGACTATAAATTCACGAAATACAAACATCAGACGTCAAAATTTCGTAAACAGTAGAAAATTATAAAATGTTATAAACAAAACAAAAAACCAAAATTTTCAGAGGAATCCAAATATACAAAAATATACGAGGTGTTCCATTAAAAAAAAAGGCAACCTTGCTTCGGTACCTGTATCTAGAGCACTCTGTTTAAACAGTTTTTAGTACAGTTTAGCGCAGTTAAAAGCAGTACTCGACGTGTCCAAGGGTTTCTCCAGAAATTAATCACCGAATGAACTATTTTATCACTATATAATCAGTTTATAAGTGGCCTAGTATTAAAAAAACAAAACATATTCACTAAAACTATTATTGTATCGTGAGCCAATGCTTTCAAAGCTAGATTTGGTTTCATATAACGAGACCTAAATATTGAAAAAAATCTATAGCTTCATGTTCGACATTTACTATTCTATTAACCATACGAGGATGTATTGATATCTAGTTAGCCTAGACCAGTTCCTTGCATAAACAAAATATTGCGTTACCATAGCAACGAACAATAACCTATTAGAAGTGTCAGTGTAAAGTTTGACGTCAAAAAAGTAAACCAGAGTCACGCAATAAATTAAATAAGAAAGATAAATAAAAATACCCTTGATGATCAATTTCCTTCGTATGCGACCGTCAAAAATTGGAATGCAAGCTTCAAAAGAGGTAAATTTTCCATTGAAGATGATGACCGATCGGGAAAGCCAGTTTCTGTGTCAGTCCCCGAAAATATCGATGCAGTTCATGACATGATTTTATCAGACCGTCCAATTGGGCTAAAACGGATATCTGAAGCACTGAATATTTCATACGAACGCGTTCATCATATGGTTCACGTCAATTTGGACATGAGAAAAATTGCTGCAAAATGGATCCCCAAATGTTTGAATGTTGACCAAAAGCGTGCAAGGGTAGAAGCATCGCGTTCGATCTGTGCTCGATTTGAAAACGATGTAGACTTCTTAAACCGAATTGTTACTATGGATGAGACTTGGGTACATTTCTACGATCCAGAAACAAAGCAACAATCGATGGAATGGCGACACTCTGGTTCTCCAAGACCTAAGAAGTTTCGTGTCCAAAATCTGCTGGAAAAGTTCTTGCTTCAGTTTTTTGGGATTGCCATGGAGTAATCATGATTGATTTTTGGATAAGGGTAGAACAATAACTGGAGATTACTATTCGACATTACTGACCACTCTACGGGAAAATATTAAAGAGAAAAGACGCGGAAAGCTATCCAAAGGTGTTTTGTTTTTGCAGGACAACGCCCCTGCACACAAATCTCATGTTGCCATGCAACACCCCCCTTATTCACCCGATTTGGCTCCGTCCGACTATCACCTCTTTCCTCAACTAAAAAAAAGTTTAAAAGATCGTACATTTTCTTCCAACAAGGAGGTAATAGAAGCTGTGGAGGTCTGGTTTGCAGAGCAAGAAGAAACATTTTTTTTGAAAGGTCTAGAGACGTTGCAGGTTCACTGTAATAAATGTATCCAATTAAGAGGAGAATATGTTGAGTAATAAAATATTTTGACATTGAAATTTTGTTTGGTTCTATAGTAGGCTAAGAATTTTTCAATATATCCTCGTAAGTTATGTAAAAGTAAAGAATTTTTTTCGTCTTGCATGCTTCAAAATGAATCATAGCTGCAAAAAATATAATCGAAAACTAGTTTAACTGCCCTTGAAATTAAATTCAGAACGTAACTACTTATAGTTTTTGTTCATAACGTTACGGTAATTTAATCTCCGGTACAAACCGCATTACGTTTGTTGTTTTCGTTCGACGTTTCTAGATGGCGCGCTTTGTTCTGCGCTTGCTCCGCGATTCACTCGTTTCCTGTTCAGCAAAAATTTCTAAAAGATGGTGAACGTGTGTGCCGTATTATAATTTTGATTAGGCTCGTCGTCTACCAGGAAGATTCAATACGAGTAATATTCGTCAAATGGACGGATAATTAGGTCTTAATTGCGCGTTCACCATTTTTTGCTACACCCGTTGGAAACGAATCTTTTGCTACGTTCGTTGAAATCATTTATCTTTTACTACAATCGTTTGATACCATCTTTCGCTACAATCGTTGGATACGATCCTATGTTACACGGTAGGCAGATTTCTCCTCCGACACCTGGGGAACTCGAGAAGTAAAGCAACTTTTGAGTGAACAGTTATCCCACCGCTTGTTACGACAACGTCGAAAAGAAAACATCTAAAGGTACCGTCTCATTTACGTTTTTAATTTTATTATAATTTTAAACGCTAAGATAATTTGATCGCGTGATAACGAGTCGCGTATTTCAGTTAGTGGTGCGTGTGACACCTGATTAGCGAACCACGTTAGCGTTAAGGTTCGATCAACCCGACGCAGTTTGTACTCGAGCGCCTTAATCTCGGTTTATCGCCAATTTGTGAATTACGCCGATTTCTTTGTACGCACTATTTGTAACTACACTGTTGATGTATTTTGTTGTGGGTAGATTTTAAAATAAACTCTATTTATGTGTTATTACTGATATCGTGTTCGGTTATTTTAGTTAACGCCTTACAAAGATTTCTTTTTATCGGTAGTATTAGTTCTGCGCGATAATTATTACTTTGATTTGAACGTCCTGTTAACTGATTGGCGCATAGTTTCACCCCCTCGTGGATTATAAATTTCGGGCACGAGATACAGGGTGTACAAAATAAATATTTTGGAACGTTCAATACTAATGACTACGTTAATTGTAAGCGGCATATATACTCTCCTTATCTAGACTCACGACGCTCTACCGAGGTTATCTCGCCTAGCCGGGAAGCTGCTCAAAATTTACCGTCATTACGTAACCTGCTTACACGCCGCGCGGTTCTTATTTAAAGGAACTGGCTCTTATCTTTTTAATTTTGCACGGCAACTCTTTTTGCCCGTCACACATATCTTAGAATTAAAATGGGGAGTCATGCAACGCTTTCCAAACCGAATATTGTAATAGCCCTTTTTCAGTATTTTCGACGAATTAAAGTGTTTCTTTCTTCTTTATTTGTTTATCTTCAATGTGGAGAGAATTTTATTGTACGATAATTAAAATAGTTTTGGTTTTAATTTGAAGTTATAGTAGGACTATATCGCAGCTGTTGCGATCATGGTAGCCGTGGTGAAAAGTTTGTGGTGGCCACTGTAATAACACGTTTGTAACTAAACATGGTGTCCGATATGATCAACGTGGTTATTATGAACACGATGGCCTTAGTGAAAGAAAATTTCTAGTTGACGTTTTAAATAGTGAGCGTTTTAAATATACAGTGTGTATTTTAAAATCACCGACAAACAAAAATTGAGATTCTGTGACTCAAAGTAAGTCAAAAATTTCCCAAAACACCTTTTTCTTACCGAGATACAGGGTGATTAAAAATTATATTTTTTAAAGTATTTTTAAGATTCATCAAAATGTACAAAAATATTAAGGTGAAATTCTAGCATAAGTAAATGTCTCACCAATCACAATCCATGGGCGTAGAATACCTTACGCCAACTATTTAAAATAAGAAGATAATGTACACTCCTACCTTTTTTGGAACAAACGTTTTTTGTAGATTCAACATTTAATTTTGCAAAAAATACTTAGTCTTTTTCGTATTCATATTTTGTAAATATTTGTATTACCGTAAACGACCACAGATGTTATACTGAATAATGTGTTCATTTACTTTTATGATAATATTTCAAAAGCGGTCAAAAAGTAGTAACCATGCTTTTATTTGTAGAATTAAATGTTGAGTTTAATACACACATATTTTCTCAAAAAAGTAGAGGTTAGGTTTTTCTTAATTTAAACAGTTTAATAAGATAATCTCAGCCTAATATATTTATTTAAAAAAAACCTTTAAAAATCACATGCACTTTTTTTTGGTTTTTATTAAATAATGTGGTTGTTTACTTTAATGCAAATATTTCAGAATGGGTGTTTCTAATCGAAAAATGCTAAGTACAATTTTTTTTGCAGAATTAAATGATGAACCTAACAAAAATTATTTTTTCTAAAAAAAACCGTGAGTAAATTTTTTTCTTACTTGCAATTAATTGGAGTACAATTTATGTCATTAATTTATTTGAGACATGTGTTCCAAATCTCAGCTTAATATCTTTCATACATTTTGAGTAATTTTAAAACAACCTAATAATTTTAAGAAACTTCGTATCTTGGGTAAGAAAACGTTTTCAGAAAAATATAATTTTTGAGTTATTTTTTTTTGTTATAATTATGAGATAAATGAACAGAAAGTGAAATATACCTTCGAGAAATAACTCACAAGTAGGATGCTTAAAATAAAATCATGCTTCGCTAATAAGTAACCTACATAAATGTTAATTTTTGAACAATTTCACGAATTTGTTTTCTATTTAGTGTATACAAAAATATAAATGAGAGAATGTCAAGTTTCATTTCAGCTTGAGCGATTTTTCACAAAATCATAAGCAATTTGAAGTCTGAAGGACAGTTCATTTTATAATTTTTCTACTTGAATTAAATTTTAAATATCAATATCTGTAGTTATATTCAGAAAAAAGCATTAAACAAATTTTCCCACAATTGTAAAAGCTTTTCTCTTTCAACGGTAAAAAGCGTAGCCCAAACATTACTTTCTTAATAGCATATTCATTTCTTTAATCCTATATGTGTTTCAAAAAAGTTAATTTTGATTAAACAAAATGTAATATCAGTTTGATATCGA
Source organism: Abscondita cerata (assembly GCA_030710515.1). Classification (NCBI taxonomy): domain Eukaryota; kingdom Metazoa; phylum Arthropoda; class Insecta; order Coleoptera; family Lampyridae; genus Abscondita; species Abscondita cerata. Next base: position 788,951 of record JALBCR010000152.1, on the reverse strand, counting down.
GTAAAATGCCAAGTCACGATTATTAATTGTGCACCTACAATTTTTACGATATCAACACCTCGGAAGAATTTAATTAAAAAATAATTACGTCCAGTTTAGCCTTTTCATAGGTATTTTAAAACGAACCTTGTATGTGTTTCTCTGTTTAAAGAAATTCAATAAAATGTAGTATGTACCTTTACTAGCACAAATAATTATTTCTTAATTACAATTAATTACAGCATATGCAAAAATGTCCTTGAATAGGAATTACTAAGTGCGCATGCAAAAATGTTTACAATGTTGAAAATGCCTCCTGTTAAATCATTTCTTAAAATATAAAGTGTAAAACATAATTGCTTTAATTATTCTTCTGGTAAATTAATGTAAATGTAGTTTTTGAGAAAAGTATGGTTTTATAGTTTATTTTATTTATTTATTCGTCTGGTACATTTTTATTATTGTAAGTTTTCAGATAACATTTCTAATTATTATTAAATTGTTTATTAAAGTAATGATTTCTTTATGTAAAAAATAAATTAGTATATCTATTTTGTTTTTCAAAGAGAACTGTTTAAAAGCAGGTAATTTTAAATAAAAATGCAATGATTACAATGTTTATAGTATGACAAAAGAGATAAATATGCAATTTTGTACATTTAAAAAGAAGAAAGAAACACTTCTTCCTCTTTTTAGTCCGTTTCTGTCCATAATTGGATAAAAACTTTCATTGACTTCCATTTTGTTCAATTTTTAACTTCTTGTATCCACTTCAGTCTAGCCACTTTCTTTGTGTCATTATAACATCAATTTGGTGGTCTACCTCTTTTTTCTTTTGTACTACACCTACACCAACTTGTTTCTTGTGTTCTGGCAGTTACATTTCAAATTTGCTATTACTTCAGTGGCATCTGTCACTCCAGTTTTCTCCTTAATCTATATATTGTTTTTTTGCTTAGTGATTTCCAATTTATGTAAATGAGTCTATGCTAGGCAGCAGTTTTTCCCTGCCGTAGGTTACTACGAGTAGGGAGTAAAAAACTTTTATTTCAATATGTTGGACGATATTTCCAGAGTTTAAGTTAAAACCAAGTTTGCCAATCGGGATCTTCTTTTGGTTTCGCTTATTTGGCTGTCACGGTCAAGCCTGAATGCTCGTCGTTTGTATCTGGTTGTACTAAATTTTCATTTGTTTAAATTCATTTATCATACACTCCAGTTCATTTTGTTCATAGCAATGATAACGTTATTATCTGCGTACCGTAGGTGATTCATTCTTCTACCATTTATATCACCCCATAATTTTCCCAGTGAAGTTTTCGTATCATATCTTCTAACACTAGAGTAAAGAGTTCAGGTGTTAGATAATTACGTGAAGGAACGGGAAAATATGCAGAACACTGGGTCAAGCTTACCGGTACTGAAGCAGTCCAAAATTCTACTAGCTGACATCACCGGCAAAGAACACAGAAATTAATTAGCAATCAGCCAAAATAATTTAACAATTCATAAGTGTTTCCTGACGGGACACTGCCGACTTCGCAGGCATCTTACCAAGGTTGGTGTGGACACATGGCAAACATGTCAAAATTTATTTGACGTTACATTATAGTATATAATCTAGTATTAGGCCGATATGGGTAATATAACAAATGAGGATAAGTTCATAGTAGAGGCGATAGCCGAGACTATAAATTATACGAGATTCTTATATGTATATCGGCCGTATGATGTTTTATAGTTTTTGTAATTTTTAAAATTAGTTTCATATTTAATTCGGCTTTAGATTATAAAAATACATTTAAATCAAATAATATCTTAGAAAATTAACCGAAGGTTATAGAACGGAATCTGTATGGTAAAATAATGTACGTAGTAACGTAGTCTGTCTTTGGTTGTGAGAAAACTACTCAACAATTTTTTCTGGTTCATCGAAGAAGTTAAACTTGCCTCTACAAGAAGCACACATTTTTTTTAAAAGAAACCAGTCACCTAATTGATAATTTCTCGTGTATAGGCATCAGTTTTTTAAATTACTTCGGGATGTGGAATGGAATACTTTGTTTCAGTTTGCTGTAGCGGAGTGTGCTAAAAATAAAAAATAAACGTATCTCCAGTAAGTAACTTAAAAATGCAAATTTGTACCTTTAACAACGCATTTCTTCACGTTATGGAAATAGTAGAGTCGTCTTCTTAGCAATTGGCACCAGAAGTGTGAATATAAATTTCATAAACAATTTTTTTACATTACCTTAATTTCGACTTGCGTTAAAGTGAAGAATAATCGTTGAAAACTTTTCAAAGTTACAATAAAATTCTTCACTGTTGTTGGAACTGCTCTTTTTCGTTTTAATATAGAATATTAACTAATTTATTGTATAGGTATCGTATTCCAATACAAATACAAACGGAGACAGTTAACCTTTTGGCTCTCTACCACTACTCCCAATACGTAACACAAATCTACAATATTAAAATTTTACTGTGCACTATATAAATATACAAAATTTATTTAATATTATTAGAGCGGTATACAAAAAAACATCTCTCAAATCTTACAGTCTCATGCTGGGAAACTGTGTAATTATTTACTCTTACATTTACATTGTGAACGTCTTTTAAGGGCTGTGGTTATATAGAAAATATGCAGTGCTTCGACCTTCCGATTTGCAGAATCTTCGGGTTTTTGTCGATTTTAGAAAAGGTAAACGTACTAGACCATTCGTTGGAGTGCACAGAAAAAGAGGGATTCCCAAGATAGCAGAGTTTTTAAATTTGGAAAACCCTGAAAACTATACTGGGCATACATTTCGGAGGTCGAGTGCTACTATGTTTGTACGTCTTCAGTAGTAGCCGAACAATATGTGGAAGAGTCGGTCAGTAAGAAAATCAAAATTTCTAAAACAACTTTTTCAATCAGAACCACCAAACTTAGTAGTTAATTGTGCCGCCAATGAAAAAAAAACCAAAACTGTGCTGGGAAATTCGTTTTTTCAGGAAATGAAAATTACACTTTCAAATAGGATGTATAGTTTAAATGTTCCCATTATGTTGTTAAATAAATAAATAATGTACAAAATCATTGTAAATATTTTTGTGTAATAAAATTTTAACGGCCGTATCCAAGTTATCGATCAAATAACAGTCATGGTAACGGTACGGATATAATCAAATAACAATAAAGATTACGAAATAGTATATTGTATTACACGAGGAGAAAATAACAGTTTTCATGCGAGTGTGTTAAGCTGATAACCACGAGCAATAAAACATGATTTTATCCTCAAGTAATACACTATACTTTTTCCACGATCAGTATGTAGTATCTAAGAGTTTTATCAAAATTTCTTTTAAGATTTAACTGTCAGTTTTGGTAAATTAAAAAATACCTGTTTTCATGACTACCATACATTATTTTATTCTCTATAATGAACACAATATCAAGTTTACTTTTTACTTGAAGTGTAGACGTCGTTTTGACAGATTTTCAGGTTAGATAAATAAATGTCAGTTTCCAATCAAAACAATCAACCAATCAGCTTTTGCAACTACATTCGTTCAATTGGGGTATATATACAGTTACTAGTAACGAAATTATTTTCTGCCGATGTTTAGATATGACAAATTTTCTATAGTGGTTTATGACCACGAAATGTAAAGTTTTCATAGCGGTCGTTGAAAAATATATTTTAGAACAATAAATTAATTATAGTTGTATACAAAAAATATAAGCTAAGATTAATAATTATGGTTTAAAATCTTACAATTATTAATAATTTAAGTAATAACGACTTACCAATTAATAATGATTATAATACTAAATAAAAACATATCAAAGTTTTAAAATTTTCAAATAAGACGAACTGCATTTTGAAACGAATACAAACAAACAATGATAAAATTTTTAACATCGTTATACTAAATGTAAAGGTGTCTTTCTCTTATTAATTAGGTTGAAATACATCTTATTCAAATTTAAAGTGCCTGTTTTATAATTAATTGAATCTTTTTATTGTGTTGTATTTTCACGTTTTTAATTAACAGTCGTTTCTTAAGTATTAGTCGTGTTACATTTTTTTATACTGTTTTTAATTGAATTTATTTAGGACCAAAATATGATCATAAAACACAATATGCCTTAATAGAATAATGCCGTGGAAAAAGATAAAAGGCGTTAGATAAAAAAATTTTTCTTCATTTTTGTTAATAATTTCACTGTAAATTTATCAATTCTTATCAAAATCTACAGAAAAGCATAGTTATCTGACAGTCTAAAAACGTACCCTTAATAAATAAAGTAATATTTTGAAATCCCTTCTGACACTACGAACTGTTCAACTGCGTTTTTCTCGGAAACAAAATGAAATTATCGTATTTAAACAGAAGTACCAATATTGTGTAGAAATGATGTTTACGTAATATTCTCTAATCAAAATCACTAAAACGTTTTCTTAAAAAAGTTACCAGTTGATTTCATCATCAGGAATCATTCACGTAGCGCCCCTACAACAAATTTTAAAATAGTACATAAAATAATGTTCTTGGTCTAAAGTTATGCCTCTATGCCAATTTTGATAAGAATTGATAAATTTACAGTAAAATTATTAACAAAAGTGAAAAAAAATTTTTTAATTTAACGCTCTGTATCTTTTCCACAGCAATATTTTATTAAAGAATATTGGGTCCTATGGTCATATTTTAGCTTAAATAACCCGCTCTTAGTCTATGGCCCAATAGTTATGAATCACCCTTATATACTAGGGACAGTTAAGATTCTTAGATTGCGGAAATTATTTTTACATTCTGCTCTATAGTTTAAATTAGATATAATTCTAACTGCTATTGTCATAAAGGTTTTTAATTAATTTTATATTTTTATTTTGAATATTAGGTTCTGAGTATTTAATTTTTTTTTTTATTTACGTCGTTTAGCACCGTATTCATTTTTGTTTCATATTATTTATGTGTAAGAATTAAAGTTTTGTTTGTTTTATCAACCTTGTTATTGTTAAATCAGAATTTTGTTTTAAAAAACGTTATTGTTTGTTTCATTGTTATTGTTTTAGAATTGGACGGTGTTATACATTTTTAGCTTCTTGATCGTAAACAATTATTTGAAACTCATGGGATTAATAAAGATTTTTTGAAGATATCCGATTAAGGTTTTTAATTTTATGAATAATGAGATCGAAAAGGTTGCTTTCACCACTGTATACCCACTTAACCATTTGAACTTTCTCAGGGATTCTATGCACACTCATTTTCAAAAATTAAATTAGAGAATTACATCCATACGACATATTCATAGCCTTAGTGGATCAATTCAAATACTCGTTAAATATTTTGAGTTAAAGTGCCGTCATTTTCCATACATTTTTTATAAAAATAAATGTGAAAAAATTCATTGTGACATACCGGCATAAGAAAAATAGGACTTTTGCGATATGGTCTACACCAGTCGTCTAAAATCACTTAGCAAAACCAAGACTTTTAATTGACTTCGTATGTACTATAAAAGTTGAAGAAGACTTTGTGCTAGACGGTTCTTTGATTCTTAAGATGTTGTATTTGATAATTAAAGCATAAATACTTAATTTAATATTTAAAATAATATTGTAACTCAATATTTCACTATTTCTTAATTGAATAGAATAAATTGTTTGCATAAAAGGAGTGAAATTTGAAAAGTTCTCTTTATGAATGGAAGAACAAAAATATAATTGCATAACATTAAAAAAAAACCTAGAACATCTATAACAATATTATTATTATTTATTTAACGTCAAAAAGTGTTTTTCGATTACTCAAACTTTCCTGAACAAAAAAATTAAATTTAAATAAATAACGATAACGTTGAAGTTGATTGAAAAATGTCACGAAAACAGTAAAAAATTAAAATCGGAAATTGATTTTAAAATTCAATAATCGTTATAAGATTAAATCGTTTTAGAATTTTTTTGTATACTACAAATTGCGTCCGATGTTCTAAATAAATTTGTAAATACTTCAAGATATTGCAATTAATATGAGATTGTAGGTAACAAATTTATTTAATAAAGAACTTGATTGTCTTATAATTTATTATTGTGTATTGTCGCGTGACAACGCACGCTTATAAACGTTCTCGTATCCAATGGAAACTAATAAATAATTTAATTTCTATAATACATCCTAATTAATATTATATTATCATAATAGTGCAAGTTTAGTTATTATGAATTTTGGAACATTTACAATTATAGTGTATTGCAATCTAATCGTTATTGTGGGTTTGTTGATATTTGCCGATATGCATGTTCTGAAGGTCAGTTATTTTTGATATTCCTTGTATGTTATTGTTGCTTTATCGTAGAAGCTGGGCATAATCTACCATGCCACTGTCTTGTGTTGTTTGTGATGAACATTTTTTCATCTAAATCACCAGGTTTGTCATGTAGTGGCTCCTGCAAAAACTCTTATCACTTCTTATGTGTGAATTTACTCGATTGATTTGTCACCAATTCTAAATTAAATTGTGGTTTGACATGGAAATGTAAAGAATGCAGCAATATCTCTACTACTGTTACATCTCTCCATTCTGACCTAATGGATTTACTAAACAAAAAAATGTCTGATCTAACAACTGAAATTAGTAACAAAATAGAGGAACTTAAAAACAATGTTATTAAGAGCATGGCTGATAAAGTGGTTGATAATATAACGAACCTTGCGCCTCCATCCGGTACCACACGTTCCTACTTATGCTGAAAAACTGCTTCTTGTACGAAAATCAATGTTATTGTTCAACCAAAAATCAAACTCAAAGCCAATCTGCTACTAAACAAGATGTTCTTAAGAAGATTGATCCGGTGGCATCTGATATTTGTATCAAAAAATGTTAAATCAATTAACAAAGGTGGCATTATGCTCAATCTGTTAGACAAAGAGAATGCAGAAAATTTAAAACAGTTGCTGAGGAAAGTCTTAAAACTATGACATAAAAATTACCAGGCCATTTATGCCACGAGTTAAAATTGTTGGCTTTTCACAAGAAATGGATGATTTCCAATTATGTCGATATTTATTTAAACAAAACCCTAAATTAATAATTAACGAGTCCTCCTGCAAATTATTGAAACATGGTGCAACAAGAAAAAGGCAGATATCTTTCAGGCTGTCTTCCAAGTAGATATTCTTACTTATCATAAGTTAATGGATGCTGGTCGTGTCTTAATAGGTCTCGATTCATGCAAAATGTATGATGCCATCGAGGTACTAAGGTGCTTTAAGTGCAATGGTTATCATCATTCGTCCAAAAATTGTAAAATACCATCAGATGTCCTTTATGCGCTAAAGAACATGCACTCAAAGATTGCACCTCTAAAGAATTGTGCTGTACCAACTGCTCTAACATCAACTTAAGAACGAACCAAAGTATTCCGGCGAATCATGCTGCCTGGGATCACCCAACTGCCATGCTTACAAAGAAAACGTAAAAAAATTAAAACATGACATTTTATCTCTTTCTTTATAACAATCACAGTTATCTTGTCGTAATGTACGCAATACGAATTTGGTTAGTAATTCTTTCTCAATTAATACAATCTGTTGTCTTATCAATACAAATCTATAGAAATATACTATCAAAACGTTAGAGGATTTAAAACTAAAGTATATCAAGTGATGAATGGTGCTTGCTCTACAACGTACTTCTTATCTGTTTTTACAGAAACCTGTTGAATGATTATGTGTCCGATGCCGAACTATTTCTTCGAATTACTCTGTATTTAGAAAAGACAGAAATTTCGATACATGTGGTGTTAATAGAGGCGGTGGCGTCTTATTAGCAGTAAATAATAGTAACCTGCAAAACAATGGGTCACAAATGCTCAATCTGTCTCTGTTACATCAATGTGTCCTGTCGATTGATATTATAGGTGTCAAACTTTTGTTAAACTGTCTAACAATCAGTATATTTGTTGTTTACATACCGCCAGCGCTACCTGCAACTTCTTTGGAATCATTTTTAGAATTGTTTAGTGCTCTTGACTCTGTTATCGACAACAAAATTATTATTTTAGGTGATTTTAACATACCCTTTATAGCGAGCAATCTTCAGATAATTCATCCACCGTGCTTAAAAACTATTGCACTTTTTAGATCTCAGCCAATATAATAATGAAGTCAATTGATGAATAGAACATTAGACCTAGTTTTTTTCTAATTTTGATTGTCAAGTTGCTAAAGACTCTCTTGCAATTATTAGCGAGGATAAATATCACCCTGCACTTTGTGTCACTGTTGAAGGTCCAAAATTCCTCAAGATTTACCATTACTGAGAATAAAAACGTATAATTTTAAAAGAACCGGATTATGCTGTTCTATATGCTGCTTTATTTAGCATTGATTGGTCTTTTTTGTAGAAAATTATTTAGACGTGGATCATGCTTGTTCACAATTTTATGGTAAGCTTTACGAAGTACTTGACACTCACGTTCCACTATTATGTTCAAATAAACGTAGACAGCACTTTCCTCCGTGGTTTACGAAACACATAATTCAATTAATAAATAAGAAAAATAGAGTTCATGCCAAATACAAAAATGCGGCTCGTACTTTTACTATGCACAATTTAAAGAACTACGGGCTGTCGTTACATAAAATATCTACTGCTTTTCAAATGTATATTAACAATGTTCAAAATGATATATCTTCTGAGCCTAAGAATTTTTATCCTTTATTAATTCTAGAAAACGACTATCTAGAATTCCTGGGTGTATGTATACATCAGATAATAAAAACTTTCCAATGCCGATAGCATAGTACATGCTTTTAAGGATTATTTTTCCAGTAATTATCTACCAGCTGATTTGGTCAGACCTATTCATTCTTTGACTTACAACAACTTACCAATTATAACATTGTGACACAATCACTGAAAGTGACATTACGACTGCCATAAAAAAATTAAAAAAAACAAACGTACTGCTGGAGTCGATTTAATTCCTGCTTTTTAATTCGAGACTGCTTTCCTATCTTTATAAAACCATTACATTTCTTGTTTAGCTTAATATTAAAACTAGTAAATTCCTGAATATCTGGAAACTGCACGCGTGTTTCACCTATACTTAAAAGTGGAGACCCAAAAGCATTTATTAACAATTACCGGCCAATATCTATACTGTGCAATTTGGTAAGATATTCGAAATGATTATATACGAAAAAATCTACTACAGTATTCTCCCGTTGATTTCTGACTATCAGCATGGATTCGTATCTCAAAGATCAACAACAACTAATTTAACCTGCATCACACAGTACATTTCTGAAATCTTAGATAAGAAAGGGCAGGTTGATGTAATTTATACAGATATATCTAAAGCGTTTGACCAGATCGATTTTCATTTATTGTTAGGAAAACTAGAAAGTGTTGGATTTTCTGATTCTTTACTCCTGTTATTTACATCGTACCTACACAATCGAGAGCTACGCGTTGAGCATAAAGGTGCTGTATCAACTTCATTTATTTCTACTTGAGTCCCACAAGGGTCCAACTTAGGACCCTTACTATTTTTAATTTTATTAATGATCTGCCATTAGCTCTAAAATGTCAAAATTATTGTTCGCTGACGATCTAAAGATTTTTAGCCAGATAAATGACGTCAATGACTGCTTGCAACTGCAACATGATTTAGACATGATAAGTACATGGTGTATGAGTAATAAGTTACATCTGAATGTAGGTAAATGCTCCGTTCTAACCTACACAAGAACGCATAATCCGATGCTCTATAACTATTCTATAGATAACTTGACTTTAAATCGTGTGTTCAGTATTAAAGACCTTGGTATTCATTTTGACAGCAAATTACTATTTATAGATCACCTTAACCGTATATTCCTAAGAGCTAACAGAACCTCGGCTTTATTCATAGGAACTGCAGAGAGTTTACAAACATTCACTGTGTAAAAGTGTTATTTTATGCGTTTGTATCTGCCTAGTAGCTTTTGAATACGGATCACTAATTTGGTATCCTATTTATAAAATTCATCACATAGTCTAGAGTCACTACAAAAAGGTTCTTAAAATATCTTGTTTATATTTCATCGGGATCATATCCAAGCGTACGATTTTCACTACTCTGCGGCTCTCGCTAATTTTAACATGGTTTCTTTAAATACTGAAGAACTCTACTGAGTGTTAGGTTTCTTTTTAACCTAATGCGAAATAAAAATTAACTGCCCACAATTATTAGAGAAAATAAACATTAACGTACCGCGATACAATATCTGGAAATTCTTTCTTTTTTTTATACAATCCCTTCGGAGAACTAATGTTTTGGTGAGCAGCCCTATTAATATCATATGCAGTAATTTTAACGTGTTATGTGGCACCGGACATTACGACAGATAATTTATCATTTATTTTAGATAATATAAAAACAATGTGTGAATTCATAATTACCTATTAGAAATGTATCTTATGTTCTTTTAATTTATTTATATTATTATACTTATTTTTCTAGTTTGGGTAACTACCCGTTTGAAATAAATGCTTATTATTATTATTATTAGATAGTTAGAAATAAGTCCATTAAATGTCATTGAGCTTTATTTATAACATTATAAATTCAAGGGTACGACAATTCATTTTATACGTGTACAGAATTAGTCGAATTGAGGAGGGTCAATGAAATTTCAAATTTGTAGCCGCTAAAGAGAACTGAGTTGTTATATTAAAGACAAAACAGACTAGACAGTCTTTATACCTAACTCTTGAAGTAATTGAAGGTAACATATAATAAGCAATTATTATAATCCTACTCACAAAAGTGTGTATAAATTTGCTAAAGTTGTTGGAATATTATTTCCACGTACCTACCACGTCGGAATAGCAGTGCAATTACACCCACCTCAGAACCGTTTTTGATTAAAACATTTAAATTACTTGAATATATCATTTACTTTGTCTAATACATAAATTAAAAGAACTCTTAATAAAGTTATACAAAATAAAACAAAAACAAATACATTTTGAATAAAGATTTTTTTTAAATAGAAAGAAAAATATCAATTTTTAAAAGCCATGAGTTTTTTAATCAAACAATAAAAATAAAGTCTTAACCTTAAACTGAATTCTTATTTAATTAATTAATTAATGTTTAAAACCTAATAGGCAGCATCTAAACTATTTTCTCTATGATGAATTATGATAGTTTTAATACTTTAGTTTAATTTAAGAAATTTACATTGAATACAAGTACAATAAATCAATACTATGACAATGGTACACTCTGGGTCAATGAAGAAGTCTCCGAGGCAGACACTAAAGGAAATCCTCAAATGTTAGCACCTTCAGTAAACTGTCGATTGCAATTAGAAGCACACAGAAAATACTTAAATGAGTTTCTTACTGAAACTAATTGAACCAATCAGCCTTGTGATGTATCAAGTAAACGTTATATAATTTCACGTTATCGAATAATTCCATATGAATATATATAATTCTGTATCTGGTTTTTTTAATAATAACGACAGATTTCTCCTAAAGGATTATAATTTTATCAGTTAATTAATACAACAATAATAATATTTACCTAAAAGCAAATCGGTTTTAATTGTCATTACTTAGTTCAGATAAAATAAATTAAAAAACAATAACTTGTCAAAATTAAAATAATACTAACTTAATCAAACTTGAATAAAAATACAATTAAGAACAATTGAATAATAATCTAAAACTAAAAAATGGTATTATATTTTTACATATAATTTAAATGTTCGATAACGTCAACGTTATATAACGTTTACTTGATACATCACACGGCTGATTATCTCTTTAAGTTTTAACACAAATTTATTACGTACAGGTTACCATTTGATTCAAGAAATTAACTGTAAAACTGCAAAAAGTATGTATGATAAAAAGTATCGTATAAAAATGTTTATTAGTAATAGAAATTATTGTCAAGAAAATCACTAACATTAATTGACATTTCAATAAGTTTTGTAGCCTCAATAGTTACCGAGCTTATTTCCTGTAATTGTTTCTCGATTTCTTTTTGTAAACTTTTATGGAATAATTAGCGTACAAATAGAATTACAATATTACATTTCAAAATAATTTCTCAATAATTGTGTATTATTAGTAGATTAGTTGTTTATATGTAGGCCGGAGTCCACTATTTTCAATAAGAAACTTAAATCCGAACACTAACAAAATTAAATAAAAGTATCTGTATATTATATAATTCAAAATTTTATATTTTATATAAAAACACTTTAAAATACGCATACGCACAAAATATATAAATAGCAACATGCAAGGATTACTAAAAGCGTAACATAAGACGCATTTCCTAGGGATGAAACGCAAAAAGCTGTAAAATGCTAGCTTAGCGTTTGATATCCAAGAAATAAAAAATATTTATAGTAACCAAATACTTTCACAAGATGGTATTATATATTTTCAAATAAAGGTCGAAATATGAAGGAACAATACATTTATTCTATTTCGAGTTAACATTTGTTGTTATTTTTTTTGTTTTATCTAAGAATGTCACGTAGGTTGAAACAGTTCGTGATGTTACTAGCTGTCTATCTTATTATATGAAAGGTTTTAATGTCACATTACTTTAAATTTAACTGTTGAGATCCTTTATTTATTTCTTTTAAGAGCACGGTTTTTTAAATATTAAATAAAATTAAAAAATAAAGTAGGTGGCTTACAGTGTTTGTCGTTTGACCAAATACAAACTCGTAGAAGGCAACTTCCCACAGTTTCTAAAAACATGTTTCTCTACAGGGTGTCTCAAGATCTCCCTAAACCGAAAAGATATAGTGTCGGTTAAATTAGGACAAAGTTGATGGTCATCCATTATCAACATTTTTAAAAATACGGTCCTGAATTTTTATTTCGTTTCTGTTACCTTTGTACTTCCCCTAATGCAACAACGTAACGTGACTATTCCAAAAATTATTAGTTTTACGAAAAATTATGCTTTAAAATTCTTAAATCATCCATAACTAGACAGGAAGAATTAAAAAACGATTTTGTAAAAATTCCGAATATCTCCGAAACAATTCTGATTTTTTCAATTTAGAAACAACATTTAGTTAAGCACCAAAATGAGCAACTTTGCCTGAATTTAAGCGACTCTTCATGCTTGCACTCGAATTTGAGACACCGGGTGTTCAGGATAACGTATTTCACTAAAGTTACATTTTTTAACGACACTTTCTAATAGTGTGTAGCCTTGGCTAGGCAATGATGAACTTGATTCAAAGCAGAGAGCATGGAAATTCTTGGAAAAAAAAACCTTGATCCCAGACACAAACACTTCTGCCAGACTCATAAATTTTGAGAGTTAAACTGTAAGGCCCTGATTATTGTGAAACAACCCAATTCAATCGGTACAGTAATATCATCACTATTATAAGTAACTACTGAAAGTAAGGCCATACTTTAGTATTAAAATATTGCATGTTGTTCTCTTGTTTTTTTAGTTGACCTGAGCGGAGGGACTTCCCTATACAGGGTGTTGCAAATTAGTAAGTCAAGCCATTAACCACACTTTTTTGAGCTAAAATGAATTGGACTTTCATAATGCCACTTTTTTTAATTTGAGAGTGTCGTTTTCGAAATACAGGGTGTCAAAGTAAAATTTATTTTTGTTAATAACTTCCGTACTTCTACAGATATTTATTTGCAATTTGGTACAGATGTTTCTTTTAAGTCGACACACTTTCTGTATAATTTTAGTGAAAATAGTTCAAGCTCAAACGGCGACCTCCCAACCTTTTTTCTACGTACGCCAATGGTATCATAATATTTTTTTTGATATAGTATTTAATTACCTAACTTTCTTTCCTTTTGTAAAATGTGTCTTGGTTTACAAGATATTACAGCTATATTGTAGAGCGGTTATAACAAAATGCATTAACATAATTGACAAGAAATATACAGTAAAGAATATCAGAGATATACAGATTAAACTAAATTAATTTAAATCAAAAATTCAATATATCTACCACCTTCAAAAACACATACTGGGTTCTTTTTAATAAGAAAGAAACAAATATTCTGGTAAATATGTGGTTTCACCCTAACCTGCTCTTTATTGCATATTTCTTGTCAATTATGTTAACGCATTTTGTTATAACCGCTCAGTAATAAAGTTGTAATATCTTGTAAACTAAGCCTCAAATTAAAATTTTACAAATGGGAAGAAAGTTAGGTATTTAAATGCTATATCCAAACCAAATATTATGATACCATAGGCGTGCGTAGAAAAAAGATTGAATATGAACGTACTGCCCCCCTCGCCGTTCGTGCTTGAACTATTTTCACTAAAATTATACAGAAAGTGTGTCGACTTAAAAGAAACATCTATACCAAATTGCAAATAAATATCTGTATAGAAGTACGAAAATTATTAATAAAAATCAATTTTCAAATTTTATTTTGACAACCCTGTATTTCAAAAACGACACGATACGCATAGGAAAGTCCAATTATTTTAGCTCAAAAAATGTATGTGGTTAATGGCTTGACATACTAATTTGCAACACCTCGTATAACGATGGCATAAAAACAGAAATATATCCCTGCCTTTATCTTTAGCATTGTAAATACGACTAATAATGTGAATCATTTATGTTAATATAAAAATATTATAAACAAGCAGATAGGAACTTTTTTCAAATTCTCACAATGTTGCGAAGTTAAGTTGAAATTTAGATTTAAATCCCTGACAAATATAGAAAACACGTGAGAACTGAGAACCTTTATTATATCTTTTAAGGGCCAAAATCGTCAAAATTGACCTGTCTTCCAAAAATTTCATTAGAAATGTACCAGTTTAATTACTTTCACGAGCCCAAAACGTCATAATTCGGATACAACACCCAAAAAAGATAAAAAACCACTGAGAAACGTAGTATCGGTTTTCCTTAAAAAAAAAATAAATCAACTTTCCTAATTTGGCCAAATTTGTCTTACCCTCACTGACAATGTTAACAAAAAATCAGGTGAGTAACTTAATTTTATTGTATTCATCTGGGTTCATATTACACGCAGTAAAATAAATTAAAAACAAACCAAATTTTCTTGAATTTTGTTAAATTTAAAAGACATGCGCACCCGTAAATGGCAAAGCACATAGCTAAATTCGGATTCCATTGAAAAATTCCAGGGAAAAATACAATCGCCAGTACGACATTTTTATGGAGTGGTGCAATAGAAACAAAGTAAGGAAATATAGTGAAAACGTGTTACTGGCATATTTTTTCTGATTTATCAAAGAAGTATTGTCCCCCTTCAATGTGGTCCTATTATTCCATGCTTAAGGCAACCCTTTCAGTGAAGCAAGACGTCAACATCGGTGAATATATAAAACTAACGGCTTTTTTTTAAAACAAAAACCAGGAATCATGTTCCAAAGAAATCCAAAACTCTTTCACAAGAAGATATACTTACGTTTTTACTAGATGCACCGGACGAAATCTACTTGATGATGAAAGTAATTTGTACAAACTTTCAAAACCAAAATGATATAATGTTGCATTTTTTTAGGTTTGTGTTTTATTTGGAATTGCTGGAGCTTTACGTAATGAAGAACTTTGGAATTTAAAAGTATGTGACATAGAGCACAAAGAAACAATTCTGGTAGTTCATATACCCAAAACAAAGACCAACAAGCCTCGTTTATTTGTAGTCACTGAAGAATTTGAAGGAAAAGTAAAATCCATAGAACTATTTAATAAATATTTCATCTCTGCGTCCTAAGCACACGTCTCACGATCGATTGTTCCTAACCTACAGGAACGGTAAATGCACTATTCAGCCGATTGGAATCCATACTATCGGAAGTATTCCAAACAAAATTGCCAAATATCTGCATCTGCCAGAACCATCACTTTTACACGGGACATTGTTTCGTCGAACATCCGCCACTCTTTCTTTGCCAACGCAGGCGGTAGTAAAGAAAATTTGAAACGCCACGGAGGATGGAAAAGTGACACGATTGCAGAGTCCTATGTTGAAAATCTGTGCTCAATAAAACAAAATTGCGAAGAAAATTTTAGGCGATGATCCAACTGATAACTCAGTTATCACCAAATCTAAAAAAGAAGATTTGCACATTTTCAATATAGATAATAACCTCAAACGTTTTCAGTTGGAACTCCTTCGACTTCAGGGATTAATCTTTTAATGCATCAGGTGTACGTTTAATTTCAATATAACAAATAAGTAGATTTGCTGTTTACTTCTGTCTCCAATAAAATGCAATTAAATATGCCTCGGTTTCTTATATTCCGAATTCTAAAACAGTTGGCGATAAAATTTTGTGCGTATTCACGTCAGTAAGTGTCTTATCGGACTCGCTTCGTTATTCGCCTCGCCCGCTTTGCGAGCTCGTCTCATACTCTGTAGACTCGTCCGATAAAGAATCACTTTACTGCCTTGGTACATAAATAACTATTTATTAATTAGTATAAACAAAATACGCGGCGTGTAAGAAGACGAATCCTATTATGCGCAAACTAAGGAGTTTATGATGTTTCTCAAATTCCCGCGTTTGTTTAATTGTATATTTTAATGATACGCATTCTTTCCAATGTACCTACATAAAATTAAACATACAAATGTGATACGCTACTGGTGTGCGAAGATAGGTGCACTGAACTGACCGGCACCAAAATGGTCGCGCCGAACTGTCCTACACCGTCCACTAGACTTATTCTCATTAATTTGAAGGTCACAGTATTACCTCTCAGAATTTATAATAAATTCTAAATGTAAAATACTAAATTTTTTTTAATAAATTAATTATAAATTATGCTTGTCGCGCCGAACAAGTGGAATAGTATAGCGACGTGCTGTCTCACGAATAATTTCCATGTAATCACTGTTTGCAAACAAGCATTCGTAACCTATTTATAAAGTACTAAGACTCTATATTTTCCTCACAAACCTAAGACGGGTTGAAAATGAAATCTTTCAAAAATGGTATTAAAAGGTATAGCTTAAACACTCATGTAACTACTGACTATCTCCATGTGTTCGGTACGGGCAAGTATATAAGATAACCTGCATTTAAAACATTCAATCGTCGTTACAGTTATCTGTTGGCATTACTTAGTTTGTTACTATTTATACGTGTCCCTTTATTACACGAGATGTCGTTAGACACACATTTCCAGTTTATAATAACAATGACATCAAACGTGTTGTTTTAAATGTTTTACTTGGATTCCAACCTAAACATTAGCCGAAACGACCGGGCGCGGCGTTGGAAAGACTTGCAGAAGAACAGATGAGTGTTTTTATTTAATATCATTTTATAAGTAATTAAATTCTAAATGTATAGAAATTTATTTTGTACATCAAACAAGATTTACAACATTACTTTTATTAAGCTATTTAGGAAAACAATAATATATCCATGAATAAATATAACTGTAATCTTAATTAAAATTCCTTTAATACAATTTATACAATTTTTAGAAAGCCATAAAATTAAAATTCCTTTAAAAAGGTTTTTTTTTGTGTTGAAATAAGTACAATTAAAATAAATAAATAATTTTAATTATAGGTGGTTTAATACAACAAAATCCTTTTTATTTCAATATTTCAACTATGTTTATAAATAAAAACTCAAGCATTCATTTAAAATATTTATAAAATTAAACTTTTTACGTTAATTTTGGTTCTCAGTAAAGAACACAAAATGTATTAGTTATTTTTATTGTAGAAATGTAGTACGCCTGAGTATTTTTAAAAGTTTATAGGTTTTATCAACGAATAATCATTGATTTGACAGAATAATTATTTGTTCAATATTCTATGAATATTCCAAAGTTTTTAAGAATTGCAATCTACCGAGGACTCAGTCAGTGGTGTAGGAGAAAAGACATTTTATTCCTCAGAACGCTCATAATTGTTCAAATTCAAACAGTGAAGTGTCTAAAAGCGATAAAAACTTTATAGAAAATGTGTTCCTAGAACATTTTTCTGGAAAACCTAAATTAAATGGTCAATGTGCACATTAGTGAGGATAAAATTAGGTGGGAATATGGACATCAGCATTCAAGCACAATGGGCCAAACAATGGGTATTGAACAAAAACTACACTGTACTTTCAATTTAAGTAGATGCGTTAGAAGAAGACACAAATGCGCATTGAATATTTGTACATAAATTCAAACACTAATTTGATATTAGATCTGTAGAAGATATACCTGAAAACAGACTTTTACTAACCAAAGCAGTTTAAAAACAATTCCTCTTTGTAAATCTTCTAATATTTGAGAAAGTTTCTTGGATTAGCAAAAAGAAATGGATTCCAATTCATATTATTGAAACTATAGTCACTTCGTTTATTAACAATTTATTAAAACATTTGTATTGACTAATCGACAAATAATTTTTATTTTATTTATTCCTCATATTGGAAAATTTAGTACAAAGCCAGTACTTCAAGATGAATCCTAACTCTCTATTTCCCTTCAACCAAAAAAAAAGCTTAATGTGCAAACATACTTAAACTAAGGATGTATTTCTTATGCAAAGTACCTATTATATGAACGAACATAATGAGAAAAACCATTTTCTCTAATAAAAAACAATAAATTAACACTACAACAATGAATTTGATTCTATGAGGTTGCCGTCTCAACCCCCATCGTAATCGACATCGATCATTTCTACATCCAAATATTGCAAAAGATAGGAATGCGGACCCAAATACGCAATTAACATAAATAAACGCAGAAATTAAGAAAATGCTGACAATCGGAAAGCATTTCGAACGACCTTGCTTCATAGTTAAATAAACCTACTTCGTACATATAAAACGGAAAGCAGGTAATGATAACATGGAAGAGTCAAAAGTCGCTTTACTCGACGTCGACTAGTTTGCGACGCTGACCAGTGGTCAGCACGAACGCGGAACTAACATCAAACCTGGCCAGCGATCTCAGGCCCGACATGTGATGATGTTACCACGCAGCACATAGTACGCAAAACTTATCATATGTTTCACAACCTACACCGCTTCTCATTCATTTCTGTAAATAGTAGATCACGATAACTGTAAGTGAACGTCAATAAACGAATCTAAACACCTCGTAAAAACTAATCTCGACTCCAGTTCTTTCTCTGAGTCTGACCCGGCGTCTAGTATACACCCTAAACGCCACATGGTGGACTCCCTGACTTGATGGTCATGATCGGAGAAAGAAAACATCCGAGGAGGAAATCATCACGAAACGGACATGCAACAACAAATACACACAGGTATAACCTACAAAATTTTTTTTTATACCTATTACCCATTGATAAGTGTACATAAGCATAAATTTCATTAAAAACAAACATGAATGAACAAAATAGACGTCATCATTTGTATTCTGACGAAAGAAAGAGAGGGAAATAAATGCTGGAAGTTGGAGTAAGACAAGTTGACAGTAGCGGAAAGGCTAAATGCAACATACAGAGCGTAATTAGCCGACTATGATGACTTTACAAAGATAACAGGTAATCTCAGGAAACAGCATCTTGACCTACCACTGCTGTTATTCAGGACCGGTACATCACTCTTCAGGCCTCGACGACATAGTTCACTATCTGCTATTGAGTTAAAATCGCGTCTCCAGGCAGTGTATAACGGCACACCCAAACCATCAGGCGTTATTTAAAAGAAGAATCATCACTCCAATACGCCCCTTAGAGTCTCCACAATTAATAACTAGGGGAAATCAAGAACGTCGCGTAAACTGGGCTTAACACTTAAAGAGGATTAAGACCAGACACTCGCAGATTAAAAATTCTAGCAAGGCTTCAGCATGTCCAAGAAGTGCACAGCCACCAAAGTGGTACTGTAATGATATGGACGGGAATTATTGTGGGTAGTAGAAATGATATAGTTTTTTTAGATTAAATTCTAATTACTGAGCAATATTCGAGAATATGCTTGACAATGCATGTCTAAATGTGGCAAAAGTTGTTGATTGGCTAAATTAAACAGGTTGAGGTTTTGCCAGACCTCAATCCCATTGAGCAAACATGAGATATGCTTCAGCGAAGATGCCTGACACACATAAACGCTATGCAAAATCAGTTGGCAGCTGCAAGAACTTCTTTCACAACAGCGGAACCTTCTTCCTCAAGAAAACTTAGACAATCTTACTATGCCTATGCCAAGAAGATGTAGGGTAGTTTTGAACTAAAGAGGAAGATCAATTATTTATTAATTTCTGAATCTTTAAAATTTTTTAATTCAATATAAGATTAATTTTGAATTATTGTTTAGTTCAATTTTCTAGCAATTTCTAATTAATAAATTATTGTTAAATTATGTTAATTTCACTAATAGCCTCATTTTTACATTTAACTTTCAAAAACAAAAATAAAATTATTTTTTTGAGCAATTACATGGATATGTGTATATTAAAATCTAATTTTAAATTTCCATGTTTAAAAGACTATACTTAATTAAGGTTTATTTAATTTTTATATTTTATATTTAATTTGTTCTGTATTTTGTTGTGGTAATAAAAATATATATATGGAAATCAACTAATATGACTCTTACTTACATAAATTACAAACATTTAGATTTATTTTTTTATACATATGGGAAAGGTAGGAAGTTAAGCGTGGTTTGCAAATACCTACACTAAACATTGTTAACGGTTATCTATATTTAGCAGTGCAATGAGTATCACTTGACAACTATAGTAATCGTATTTTAAAATTTTACGTTTATTTTGTTTATGATATACTTATCCTAAAATTGGAAAAGTTAGATAATTTTCTAACAATTATGATCTTAAGAGTATACCAACTCGTAAAAGTGTGTAGTTTAGTGTTAAACATTTTAGTAAAATCGACAATACAGGCAAACACACACAATTTTGTGACTTTAAACTATCCACTGGTAAAAAGTAAACTTCAAAATTAAATTAAAAATTCTACATTAATTTAATGTAGAATTAAAGTTGATAGGGGTAATTGGGAATGATCCTACTCGTAAAGTTTTTTACATTGAAATTTCTAAATGAAAAAAAAATTAAAAATGTAAAATAGTAAAACTAGAAAGAGGAGAAAATTCTGAATTATTAATATCATCGACATAAGTTTCTATAAAAGTTTAAGCTAAAAAAATGCATTTACTTTATGTAAAAATGCTCGCCTAAAATCGTAAGTACACAAATTGCAAACAGTTGCAAAAATAAAGAAGAAATTAAAAATTTAAAAGTAGACTCGAATGAAAAGAAAATTCTGAATCGGTTGGTGTGATTGACATAATTTTACTTAAAAGTTTCAACAAAAATGATGCACTTACGTTGTCGTAGGGAAATTTCCGGTTGATACAAATTTGCAAAAATATACGAAGTCAGTCGGAAAATGCTCGCAGGTTATTTATAAATTTAAAGGTGTTATGGGCCGTTTCCAAAAAGATTTGTAATAATCCTTTCAAAGATCAAAACGATACACAGATTGAAACGATATCCGGATCAAATTGATATACTCGTTACAGATTACCTTTAACCTGGCCTTAATAATAAATAAAAAAACAACGTTCTATTACAAAAAAACATTCAAAAGTCACTTTGAGTTTAGAAAATAAAATAATTGCTATTTATGTTAAGTGCAAAAGTTATGATTTTTTATAACGACGAGCGTAGCGAGGCCCGCAATATCACACGAGCAAAAAATCATGTTTCTTTTCCTGTAATCTAATTACAAAACAAACGCTTAAAAAGAAATTAAACCTATTTCGAATTCAAATTCTAATCTAGGGTGACGATAAGTTACCAAGGTTACCATTTCCAAAACAAATGTCAATAAAATTTGTGAAGTGCGCGAAAAAATTGTATGAAAAATGTCACTTTGTCAAAATATTTTTAGACGGCTTGTCACGAAAGTAACACATATCAAAATAGCAACCTGAGATCGAAACTTCAAAATATCACTGACCAGTGTGGAAATAATTCATATCATTCACGGTGCATGATATGAATTCGGCCATGGATGAAGTCCTATTCCGATCGTCAATTTTCTAGTTTTATAGTTTATACACAAATTCGGATTATTAGGATTTAAATAATTGTGCACAATTATTATTTGAATGAAATCTTTATTAATAGAACTAGAAAGTTACATTATTAAATGTGCAGTTATTGAAATGTATTACTTTTTATTTGAATTTTCAAACATTTTTGCCAAATTGTGACAATTGTTGAAGAAGTTGTCATGATGGATGATTCTGCTTCATTGTTCAAGTTATCAGTAATTGGATTAGTTTCTGACGAGGTTTCTGACGAAGTTTCTGACGAATTTTTAACGGCCGAAGTGATTGTTTTAGCAACTTTCATTTTGTGCCCAATAGACTCTGCTATGTAACCTTCCGCCACTGATGAAGAATCCCATCCACCGTGGCGTTTCAGATCTTCAATCGTAGCACCAGCATCCACAAAAATGGTGGAAGATGATCGCCTCATACAGTGGCTCGTGTAAGATGCGGGTTCCTCTAAACCAAGGTAGGTAGCAATCAATTTTGGGATGCTACCTATCTTGTTGATTCCAACGGGCTGTTTAGTGCGTTTGGCTTACTGATAATTCAAAAAAGCAACGTTCAGACGTATTTGGTGGTCGAAGAGCAGCATATTTGCGATAGATACCGTAAAACCTCGTCAACTATCGTGAAAACACGATCCTTTTATTTTTGGTGTCACCTAATTTTACAATTACGGCCGAAAACATCAGTTAAATCGTTTTAATTGGACCGGTCCGTTCCACTCCATAAACTTGCTATAAGCTTTCATCATAGCGTTGCCGGGATTTAGGGGGCAACAACTTAAGGCTGGTTTCATTTGCTGCTTCCAAAATACTATCTTCATCATTGTCCATATTTCAGAGTTTACAGATCACTATCAATATTTTATCGTTTACAGTTTAGAGGAGATAACACACTTTTTAGAAATTCAGAAATTGGCAGCGAGAATAACAAAACAATTTAAAATAATAAACAACATGACCATAGCAACGGTTTAAGGTATCCAGATTATAAAGGAATTTGTCTCCGATGGAATTGGAAATTAATAATTAGTTTCAGTTATGTTGTTCAAACCGTCTAAAAAATATTGTTCCTAACTCGTGCGAAAGTGCAAATATTTGCTACTTTCGACACTCGGTAAGAAAAATAACGAATTCAATCCTACAGTTCATTACTTATGAGCACGCACAGCACCATACTTCACTTTTAGTTTCCAGTTTCTAAATGACAAGTAACGTAGATTGTTTGACAAGTCTTTATCAAAGGATTGGAATAGCTATCCAGCGTGGGAATGTAATATCAGTTATGGGACATTTCCTTCTTCAGAATATTTATCAGAAATCTTTCACATATTAAATACTATTTCTTAATTACTAATTTACTAGTTTTGCAATAGTTCTTGATAATTGTATTTCACAATACGTGCATTATTGACAGATAAATAATGTATAAGTAAAAAAGTGACGTTTTACCAGGGAGTGAAAATGTTACTAAAACACTTTTGCTACGGAAAATACATCATTTTGTATTTTGTACTAAAAACAAAGAGTAAATAATATAGGTCAAAACTATAATAATTGTTTATGAATTATAAGCATAATGAAGCCATAAGACGATAAGAGAAGCAAACTGCAAATTATGTTCAAAATATATACAAAATTGTACTGCCTTTAAAAATCCAAAGAAAACGAAATAAAGTTAATCTGTAATTTCACAAAGTAGCCAAAAATTAGTATTTGTAAGCAACTATGGAATTATGCACAAAAGTGGCAGACATGGTTAAACATTCATAATTTAACGGAAGAAGCTGTATTGTTATATATTAATTTGAAGCACGTCCGAAGCTAAGCAATATTTTGTATTCTCTGTCCTGATTATCTGTTTTTCCATTATTTTTTTACTATTTCTTTAACCGACTATTTTTTCGTGATTGTCATGACTGGCGTTTGAGCCGGTCCATTATGCAATGGTTGTGCGTTATGTTTTATGTTCTTATTTACCTTCTATAATGTTTACACACGTAACTAATATTATTACATATGAATAGTAAGGTGAGTAAGGGTTGGCATGTTTAGGTTTTAGTGGTTTTCCTAAACCTTGAAGCAAATGCTTTACCAAGACGAACCAATCCACAATTGTAAACGGTTTCATCACCACACTATACAGGTTTATATTGATCTTTAAAGGCACCATATATAACACTTACATCATAATATAATAATGAAAATTTACCATAGGAATAAATAAATAAATAACATTGCTTTTGTGTGCAGAAGATTGAGTTTAAGTGTTTTATCCTAAAATAAAATAATCTTCCTGGAGAAATTCAAACGACTATTACAAATCTAAGAATCACTCAAAGAACACCCAATTCAAAATCAATTTGAATTTGAATTTAAATGCACTGAAGACTTGAGTAGTTGGCTTATCAAAATTTTTTGTTGCTACAAAGTTTTGTAAATAAAATAATTTTGTTTGATATCTCCTTAGAAAGTAGCTGGTATCCAAGGTTACTAGTTGGTTAATTCCTTTCGCTCGCGCTAATTTAGAATTTTTGTTTTTTTTTTTATCACTGGTTTTTATCGTTATGGAAACGATGCTCAAGCGATCCATCAAAAACGATTTAATTGATTGATTTAATAATTTACTAAAATAATTTCAAATAAAAATTGCAGAAGCAAGGCCTCTGGAGATATCAAACAAAACCAATTACACCATTTAGCTTCGCTTCGTGGACAAACACGTAATTCGCGTGAATCTGAATTTCACCTTCATTTTACTATTGCCTCTTCGTAGTGTAAATAACTGCTGTCTTTTTAAAACCTGAAAATGTGCGAGAGTAAAGTTAAAGAAAAACTACTTAAAAATAGAAGTATAGGCTTCAGATGCAATGAGTAAATTACAGCCTCAAAAATCGTGGTTCCAAAAGTGAAAAGAATATCAAGAGCGTAAATAAAAAGGAGACTTATAACATTGATTTCTCAACAAAAGTCGAAGACAGTTAAGTCATCAACATTATGGTCTTATTATTCAATGCTGAAGAGTAGGCTGCTAGTCAATGAAAACTGTGATATATCAAAGTAATAAATGATTTAGGTAAATATACTATCAAATAATGCATTGAATATTTGATATACAGCAAAACTCATTGCATTGCTAAATAAATAATTTGATTGATACCAAGTCCTAAAAGTCGAAAACCTTTAAATCGAATGATGTCATTTTTAAAGCGAAGAATCTGATGACAACTATCTATTTATGATGGTGATGTGTTTAAAAGTACTGAATTCAGAATATTTGAAATATTGCGTTGTGGATGTCTCCTTGTTGTGACTTAAATGTGTTGACAAGCTTCTAAATAATACGCTGCTTTTGGGTTGATTACAATTTATTTTCTTACTTACTACAACTTACAACTAATTTCGTACTAAGAACTAATTGTGGCGTAATAAAAGGCTACTATGTTAAGTTAAACCTTAATGAGTTAAAATGGGTTTATATGGAGCACCCATAGATGAATTGTATAAGTTAGAAATTTGTAATAGTTGAATAATAATTTTACTTGTTGATGTTAACAAGTCTTATTAACTGTGCATCCAGTAAGTTTGTGGATTTAAACTATTTAGCGTTAATTACTTGACTAATGAGATTTCGTCCCTAAGTTAATGCTGTATTTACCGTTATCATTATTTTTATTCTACCAACTCTTGGGAAACATTTACTAATACACTTGTTATTGGAACACCTGGAAGTGATAATTTTGAATAGTGAGCGTTCTGTTGATATAAACTTTTCCGCCTTATAGGCGTGTTTAACTACTCAACGTATACTCTTTTTTTGTTTTTTATTTTTTAACTAGTTACATTGCTTTAAGTCTACCGCATACTTAATTACTTACTTACTGAATTATTTTGCAAATGAATTGCAATATGATTTGTTCAATCTGCAGTGGATCATTTACTTCGAAATCGCCTGGACTGTCCTGTTCCTGGTAGTTGTCAACATTCTTACCATTTTGATTGTGTCGGAATTCCGGATGACCTCGAAAATACTTAAAATCTATAAACGGCTTAATCTGGCGATGTTCTGAGTGTATAATTTTTTCATCTTCTCGTTATGAGAACAACCTTAAAACGACTATGTTGCAGTTAACTAAGTCATTAACAGATGAATTAGAAAGTAAAATAAACGTCTTAAGATCTGAAATTCTGAATGAGTTTAAACTGTCAATAGATTCGTTAAAGCATGATGCTGTTGAAATAATATCAGGTAAAATTGATAAAATATCCACGAGTTTGCTTCATCAAAATGGTCAATCCGAGACAGCTAACTCCTATATGCTAGCATTGCTGCTAAGGCTGCTCAGTCAAAATTATAATAAAGCCTATTAATAATAAACAATCAACGACTGAAACAAAGCGTGCTATTCTCAATGAAGTTAATCCAATCTCGTCTAATATCCTCGTGAAAGATGTCAAGTCAATTAAAGATGGTGGAATCGTTGTTAGCTGTTCTGATAGTCTGCAATCAACAAAGCTTTTGAAGTCGCCAAAAGTAAACTGTCTGCGAATTATGAACTAAAGCAAGTTAAACCTAAATCTATTCGTCTTCGTCTAGTAGGTCTATCCGATCAACTTACGCCGAAGACTATACTGCACTATTTAAAGATCCAACATAGTGAATTTTCAAGGATGATACAGTCTGTGATATTATTTCTGTCAGCCCGCTGAAAAAGCATTCGCATATTTTTCAAGTTACTATAATCACTGATGCTATACTGTACCGTCAATTATTAAATGCTGGTCACTTGCTTATTGGATTGATAGTTGTACCGTGTTTGATGCTATGGAGGTTACACGTTGTTTTAATTGTAATAGTTATAATCACTCATCCAAATTCTGTCAAAAAGAATAATCCTGTGTGTCCTTTATGTGGCGGAACACATAGAGTGAATGACTGTAAAGCAAAGGAGGATGATTATAAATGTTGTAATTGTGAATACTTTAAAACAGTAAAAAAAGTGGATTGCAATAGTCAACACGCTGCTTGGGATAGGGATCAATGCACAGCATATAAGCTCACATTGGCTACAGTTCAACAAAATCTCTTTGGTAATCCAAAAACATCTAGAAAACATAGTGGGTGATAAAGAGTTGTTCACTAAACCTTTGCCTTTGAGTAACAATAAACCGAATTACGTAACTAATATTTACTGCTTATATCAAAATGTTAGAGGACTACGATCCAAAACAAAAACTTTCTTTGATAATGCTTCAATACTAAGCGATTGTATTGTTGCCATTACGGAAACCTGGCTATCTGAAGACATATTTAACAATGAACTGTTTATTGATAACTTTTTTGTTCATAGAAAAGACCGTAACTTTAATGTAGTCTCGTCTACAAAGGGTGGCGGAGTTTTACTAGCTGTAACACATAACTATACCAGTGTTCCAATAGACCTCTCAATCATTTCAGAAAATTTACCAACAATTGATATTTGTGGATTGAAAGTAATGCTAAACTCTAACAACGTAATAATTTTGTTATGTGTTTATATTCCCCTTCAACATGTAATGAAGACTATGAAATTTTATTTGATCTTATTAGCACACTACCAGATGTCTTGAATAATAATGTTATTTTATTAGGTGATTTCAATGTTACTAATTTTGTCAACAATTCTAATGACATATTAACTGCACTTGTTAACAATTTTTGCGTTTTTAATAACTTCTTTCAATACAATTGTGTTAAAAACATTTCAAATCGACTTCTTGACTTAATATTGTCCAATATAAATTGTAAGGTCACTAGATCTGATTATTTTCTAGTAGATGAAGATGTCTTTCATCCAACTCTTCAAATACAAATGATCATTAATTGCAAGGCACAACATAACTTCAAACCGAATATGAATGCACCCACATGGAATTTTAAGAAAGCAAATTTTCCATTACTTTATGAATCTTTAAATAAAACAAATTGGGATTTTTTGTTAAAATTTTCTGACGTTAATGAGGCTTGTTCGAGATTCTACAAAGTCCTGAATTCTATATATGGTTCCCAAATCGGCAAATAGATTCCACAGAAAATATCCACCATGGTTTGATGGAGACATTATTAATGCAATAAAGCTCAAACAAAAACTTTGGAATTCATTTAAGTTAACCAAGGATCAATCATACTACATCCAGTTTAAATCTCAACGTTCAATATGTAAGCGTTTAATACCTATTGCACATCGCAATTACATAATAAATACTGACAAGTCCCTTGCAGAACAACCTAAAAGTTTTGGTCTTACATTAACGCAAGAAGAAATAAATCTAGAATCCCTGGTGTGATGACTTATAATAATGAAGAACTCACAGCGCCTGATCAAATAGTTGAGGCTTTTGCATCTTATTTCAACAGCGTATACACATCTCCTTGCTTACAAGATCTAACCCAGGATGTATCACTCTTCTCTTTGATATCTGTCCCTAATGTTAGTGAAGAAGAAATCCTAAAAAGCTTAAAGCAACTAAAAGATTCATTTATTTCAGGAGCTGATAATATCCCTTCTTTTCTGTTGAAAGACTGTGCGACTATATTTGTTAAACCATTGTCATATATCTTTAACCTTTCACTTAAGCTATCAGTATTTCCTGAGTTATGGAAGAAAACACTTATAACACCAGTCTTTAAAAAGGGCGATGCATCCGTTGTTAACAATTATCGACCAATTTCTATTATATCCAATATAGCTAAAGTCTTTGAAAGCGTACTGTATAAACGTATTTATTTTCAAGTAAAATCTTTCATAACGCCTTATCAACACGGATTCATGGAGAAGCGCTCTACTGTTACTAATTTAGCTTCTTTTAGTCAGTATGTATCTGAAGCATTAGGTGAGCACAACCAGGTAGATGTTATTTACACTGATTTCCAAAAAGCGTTTGATCAAATCGACCACAACGTACTTTTGTTCAAGCTAAACTTAATTGGTTTCTCAGACTCCCTATTAAACTGGGTTAAATCTTATCTGAATGATCGTCAATTGTTTGTGAGATATAACTATCACTTGTCTTCATCATTTGTTCCTACCTCTGGTACCCCTCAGGGATCAAACTTAGGACCACTATTCTTTTAATATTTATTAATGATATCGTTGATTGTTTACAAGTGGAAAAGTTACTTTTGCAGATGATTTAAAAATATTCCGTACGATAAATACTGAGACTGACTGTAGTATCTTACAAGAATGTGTTGACTGTCTGGGTAGATGGTGTGTTAATAATCGTCTTTATCTAAATGTTGAAAAGTGTCATATCATTACATACTCTAGAAAACAAAACATCATAAATTACCCGTACAAAATTGAGGATGTTACTCTAAGTCGGCTGAAAATCATTAAAGATTTAGGAGTTATATTTGATGAAAAATTTTCTTTTGCTTATCACGTTGATCACGTTATCTCTGCAGCATATAAAATGTATGGAGTTGTGTTTAGAAACTCAAAAGATATTTCTGTTAAAACACTAATGAAGTTGTTTAATACTTTGGTACGATCTAAGCTAGAATATGCGGCGTTAGTATGGTTTCCTATATATAACATCTATATAGTCAATTTAGAAAAAATTCAAAAAGATTTTTAAAACTGTTAGTGTACCGATGTGATAATGTTTATCCATTCAGAAATTGCAGTTACAAGTGCCTTCTCTCAAGATTTGATACAATGTCCCTTAACCAAAGACGCATTCATTTAATTGTCCAGTTTTGTTATAATTTGTTAAACTTTAACATAGATTCACAGTATTTGGTGGAAAGAATACCACTTTATATACCGAGAGCATCCAGCAGAAAAACAATTGATTTTTACACTCCAATGAGTCGCACAAATGTGTCAGCTAGATCTCCTATCGGTCTAATGTGCTTTTACGCCAATAAATGTTCCAATGTATCTGACGTCTACTTTGATACATTTAATGATTTTAGAAAAAGGTTGTATCTAGTTTTTTAATCAGTAAGAATATGTTATACTATTATGTAAGTTAAGTTATTTATTATTGTTTCATTTTATGAAGTTGGATTAGACTTTTGTTATTGTTTACTTAATTTTTCTGTTATTTTATATTTCCTGTAATTAGGTGTGCGTCACCTGTTGAAAATAAACACATTATTATTATTATATTAAAACCAAGTAAGATCATTAGTTTTGTATTACCGACAACAAATGTGGACTGAGTGCATTGGAAATTGTAAGAAAATACGCCGCCTTGCGTACCAAAAAACGTGAGTCACAAAAATTCTTCATTAATTAATGCCAGGAAAAGTGCTCAATTTCACCAGTAGAAATTAATATCTTCTATTAGGTTCCTAAGAACACTGCTGATTTTTGAAGATACGTAATTTGAGAAATGTACTCTGGACATTTTTTCGCCTCTCTGTCCACAGTGATGGATGGAAATCATCATCTGTTGCAGAAGACTTATATAGAAGAATCAGTAGTTAGCAAGATTGCCTTGTTGCAGCATATTCTAAATGGCGTAGTAAATGAGGCAACTACATCAGCACAATTATTACACTAAAATGTTTCAGTTCTAATTCTGTATCCAAAATAGCAGTTTCTAGCAATGTTAATTGCTCAATTGAAATTTCTATTAAACCAAACCGTCACAATTATTTACGATGTCATTAATGTGAAAAATATCTACCCTTGCAGTTAAAGTATCTATCCTGATGATAAAGTTTTTATCTATTATTTTAAGTATTTAAGAAAAAAAAATTTACTTTTCTTACGTTTTTTTATTATAAAATGTTGAACGTAAAAAATATTTTTATTTAGGTATTTATGGTTTATCATCACAACTACCATTAATTATTATTAATTTACTTTACAGTAAGATAAATCACATTCTTCAACCACTAAGCACACACAAGAAAGGTTTATATAAATCAAACTAATTTGAAATACAGTAGTAGGCATTACCAAGCGTGGTTATTCGTCTTAGAAACTTTTCCAATATAAATAAAAGTTCTTATTTTATTTGCACTTACAGGAGTTCTAAATTAGATTTAGATGCAAAACTTTAAGCGTTAGGTAGTTTTAACCCTAAAAGAAATATAGATTCACTTTCTTGAAAAATACCTATACTTTAAAGTTACTAACACAATTGGTAAATCTGTAAATTTTGATTTGAGATTTTTATTTATATTATTTTTAATTTTAGTTTCATTAAATGCAGAATTAATTACACAATGGCTCTTAAATGTTAAAAATTTACATCGTTTAGTTGACGTGTTTTCTGTGTTCGATTAAGCTTTTAATTGAAATAAATGTGATTACATAAGTAATAGAGAAACGTGTGAGTACATTGTTGATTATATATATTCGTATCTGTTGTCGCTGATATATGTAAGAACTGTTAATTTTCTATACAATTTATCTATTTAAGGCACATTATGTGTTAATATCGTGACCTTCACTTAATTATTCTGAATTCTACACACCTAAATTTACACAATAACGTACATTTACATTTGCTTAATACATTTTTCTGTATACCTCACTCTTGTAGTTTACCTTTCTGTTGCCTTATCTTGTTAGTCTATAAAAGACATCTCAACGGGCACTGATGAGGTGAAGATTTGTGTCCCTGTCTTACAATTTTCCATTTATATGTTACAATTAACTATATTAAGTACTGTTTCTATATTTTACTTTCCCACTAATCTAAACATTTTAATTACTTACATTATGAGTAATGGGAAAAGATCACTCTATGTAGCAAAAGTGGTTGTGGTAAACCCGTAGTTAAAGCTCCGTGAACTGCATTAAATGTAACGCAAGTTATCATATTAGTTGTTCGTCTCGATGACATTGATTGTTGTTCTAAATCTAGTACTACAGCAATAGTGCTGACACTTATGTAATTGTTGTTCCATCAAATACAGATATTGATACAAAATTAATACTTGATCTTACTGCAGCAATAAACACTCTGCAATGCTCAGTTGCTTCTTTGGCCACAGGTCTTGAAAAACAAGGTAAAGAAATTGAGGGAATGAAGAAAATTGTTAATAGCTTGGATGCAATTATAAGTAGAAACAAAAACTTAAAGGATACTGTGAACAAACTTGAAAAAAGAACTGAAATTCTAGAACAAATAAACATGGACAAAATTGATACACCTGTCCCTAATGCAATGAATACCCCTAATTGAGGAAAGAAAAAGGCAATGCAATGTTATAATGCACAATATACCTGAATCTTCTGCTGTCTCTGTTGATTTGCAGGCTACTGAAGATGTGAATACAATTGAATCTTTAATTTGTCCTTTAGTCGGTTCCAATAAAATGCAAAAGTTATTTATAATTTGGTAAAAGATTTATATCTCTTCCAATTTTATTCGAGAAGTTGTTACTTGTATTTGAGAAAACAACAAATGTAGTTCAGAATTGTCAATTAAATTTGAGAAGGCATCAAATGTAGTTGAGTATAGTCAATTGTATTTGAGTATCATTTCATTTTAAAAAGTTGTTAATTGTATTTCAGAATGTGTGATTTGAATTCGAGAAGTTGTCAATTGTATTTAAGAAGAATATTCAAATAAAAATCGGTGTTAAACAATACAATAATTATTGTATTGTTTATTTGTTTACTTGGAATGAATAACAAAAAAGGTTATGTTTTGTAATTTTAGAGGATGTGTTTTGCACTTTTGAAAGAAAATATTCATATAATGTATGTTAATTACTTGTAATATGGAACTCAAAGAAAATTGTAGCATTTGCCGATCCACCATGTTGAGCAGACAAGTAACAAGAATGTTACCGTGTAGACATTTGTTTCATGAGGCTTGCTTAGAAAACCAGCGTCATTTACAGATTTATAATGCAGAACAATGTTCTATTTGCTGACAAGTTATTGAGATAGTGGAATACATTGAAATAAAAAAATATCACAAGCATTCCGTCGAAGATCGGCGTAGGATTGTGACTACTGCTAATAGAAGAGAAGATTGGGTGGCGTTGAACACTCAACTGAATGTGCCCTACAAAACAGCATACCGGTGGGTCAGATCCGGAGATGATACACCTTTAGCCAAAGAGAAAAGAAGCCAAAATTTATCACAGAAGAGGAAATGAATGTGATTGTAAACTGGATAGAGGACGATGCTGGTTTTACCCTAAAACAAATTAAAAATAAGGTTTTGACTACTTTCCAAAAACTATTTGTATATCAACAATCGGAAACTAAAGCTGGAATCAGAGCAGTGCAAAAGCTACCTCCAAGCAAAGGTCCGAATGTACACTTGATTTGTGCAATCTCGGCATCAAGCTTGTTATCTTTAGAGCAAAGAAGATGATCGTTTACTAATGAATTAGCGAATAATGGATTGAAACACTTATGCAAAGATGGCAAGACACTGGTAATCGGCTTGAGGATCTGGTAGTTGTTATCGACAACGCTCCTTGTCACAGCCGGGTAGAAGCAGTTCTTTATAGGACACCAACAACACTACTGCGGTTAGCTCCTTACTCACCAATGTTGAATCCCGTTGAAACAATATGGTCCAAAGTTAAGGCGTTTGTAAAGGCAAATCAGCGAATTCCACAAGTTCAACCTCCAGGTGTTGGAGAACAAAGACTCGCCTACTTAAAAATGTGATTGATGATGCAAAAACCACTATTGTCGGCGGTAATTGTGCACGTGCGGTTCAGCACACTACAACCTTCCATCCTATAGCTTTAGCAATGGAAGACATTCAAGTGGGAAGGTAAAAGTTCGGAAGAGAATAGTGTCTTGGTTTTTTTTTGAGTGATTTATAGTATAATACATAGTGTAATCATAACCGTTTCATCTGTAGTTTGTATGTAATATATATTATACATGTGATTTTGTCTTTCTTATTTTCAATTGATATCTTCTCAAATATTTTTGACCATTTATTGAATACAATTTACTACTCTCAAATTGATTTGATGCCTTCTCAAATTCAACTGACAATTCTGAACTACATTTATTGTTTTCTGAAATACATTTGACTATTCTCAAAAACAATTGATACTTTTTCAAATTAACCTTATCCTTTCTCGAATAAAATTGGAAAAGGTGTAGTAAACCTAGACCCATAAAAATATTTTTCACAATGCTACTGATGCTACTCAAGATCTAAAAATAAAAACGTTATGAAAACTAATGTTAATGTTCAAGCAGATGGCACTATTACTAGCTCTTAATGAACTTGAGTCCAGGAACAAAGGGAGAAGTAAATCTTGTCATAAAATATATAAATAACTGTCCTAAAGTATTGTCTAAAGCACCTAAAGTAACTGAAAAAACTAATTTCAGCTCAACACCTTTCCTACTCAATTTATTATCAAAATGTTAGAGGATTGAACACCAAGTTCCAAGAATCTTATAATAACGTTTCATCAACAAATTATGATGTATTTAACAATGAAATATTTCCTGAAAACTTCAACATATATCGTTGTGATAGTAAACTTAAAAAGGGTGGTGGTGTACTCATAGCTGTTAGAAATAACCTCAAATCTTTGCACTATCAATTAATTATTCCAAATACTAATATTGAAATTATTGCAATTAAAATAAGTTTCATAAAATTTATTTTAATATTTGTATGCCTATACCTCCCACTCAACACACCTAATGACGCTTATGATAAGTTATTTGAAACCTTAGAAGAGCACTTTCATTCTGAAGTTAATTTACTTATTGTTGGCAATTTTAATATTCTTGACTATGTCGACTGTCTTAATTTAATAAAAATGTTAGTAATACTACTAACCTACTGAACAATTTTTTGAATGTCTGTAGCTTGCAAACAAATTAATTCTGTATCAAACTTGAGGAATCGTCTATTAGATCTTGTCATTAATCTCAAGATTTAAACTGTATCATTCGTCGTTGTTTGGATCCTATGGTATTTATGACGATGACTATCACCCAGCATTAAATCTGAAACTATCAACTGAAGATCTAATACCCAACTTTATACTTACAAAGTCTGAACCTTCATATAATTTTAAAAGAGCTGGTTTACTAAGTTTATATTTAGGATTAAATAAACTTAACTGGAATAATTTATAGATGTTCAAAAATCAATAGCAAAAAGCCTTGTCAAATATTATAAATGACAAGTAACATAGATTGTTTGACAAGTAAAAAAGTGACGTTTTACCAGTTAGTGAAAAGGTTTCAATTGATTCGTGTGAGCTACTAAAACACTTTTGTTGTATTTTGTACTAAAAACAAATAGTAAATAATATAGGTCAAAACTAAAATAATTATTTATGAATTATAAGCATAATGAAGCCATAAGACGATAAGAGAAGCAAACTGCAAACCTCAAAATGTATACAAAATTGTACTGCTTATATTAATTTGAAGCATGTCTGAAGTTAAGCAATATATTGTATTCTCTGTCCTGATTATCTGTTTTTCCATTATTTTTTTACTATTTCTTAAACCGACTACTTTTTCGTGATTGTCATGACTAACGTTTGGGCCGTTCCATTACGCAATGGCTGTGCGTTATGTTCTTTGTTCTTATATAATGTTTACACTTAACTAATATTATTACATATAAATAGTAAGGTAAGTAATGGTTGGCATGATTAGGTTTTAGTGGTTTTCCTAAACCTTGAAGCAAATGCTTTGCCAAGACAAACCAATCCACAATTGCGCACGGTTTCATCACCAGATTCAGATGCAATGAGTAAATTACAGCCTCAAAAATCGTGGTTCCAAAAGTAGAAAAACTTAAAGAATATCAAGAGCGTAAATAAAAAGGAACTTATAACATATTTCTCACAAAAGTAGAAGACAGTTAAGTCATCAACATTATGGTCTTATTATTCAATGCTGAAGAGTAGGCTGCTAGTCAATGAAAACTGTGATATATCAAAATAAGAAATGATTTAGTAAATATACTATCAAATAATGAATCGAATATTTGCATATACAGCAAACTGATTGCATTGCTAAAGAAATAATTTGATGGATAACAAGTTCTAAAAGTCAAAAACCTTTTAAACCGGATGATGTCATTAGATTTTTAAAAGGAAGAATCTGATGACAACTATCTATTTATGATGGTGGTGTGTTTCAAAGTACTGACTTCAGTAATATTTATAATGTGTGTTGGGGCTGTCTCCTTGTTGTGACTCAACGGTGTTGACAAGCCTTCTAAATAATACGTTGGTTCTTTGGGTTGATTACACATTTATTTTCTTGATATGCTGTTACAACTACAACTTACAACTAATTTCGTACTATGAACTAATTGGCGGGATATTAGGCTACTAAGTTAGTCAAACCTTAAGTGAATTAAACTGGGTTTATAAGGAGCATTTTGGTCAGATGAATAGTATAAGTTAGAAATTTGTAATGTTGACATAATTATTTCACTCGTTGACATTAAAACTAAGAAAGATCGGTGCATTGGAAATTGTAAGAAAATACGCCGCCTTGCGTACCAAAAACGTGAGTCACAAAAATTCTTCATTAATTAATGCCAGGAAAAGTGCTCAATCCCACCAGTAGAAATTAATATCTTCTATTAGGTTCCTAAGAACACTGCTGATTTTTGAAGATACGTAATTCAGAAATGTACTCTGGACATTATTTTCGCCTCTCTGTCCACAGTGATGGATAGAAATCATCATCTGTTGCAGAGACTTATTTATATAGAAGAATCAGTAGTTAACAAGATTGCCTTGTTGCAGCATATTCTAAATGGCGTAGTAAATGAGGCAACTACATCAGCACAATTGTTACACTAAAATGTTTCAGTTCTAATTCTGTATCCAAAATAGCAGTTTCTACCAACGTTTAATTGCTCAATTGAAATTTCTATTAAACCAAACCGTCACAATTATTTACGATGTCATTAATGTAGAAAAAATATCTACCCTTGCGGTTAAAGTATCTATCTTTGATGATAAAGTTCTTTTTTTTATCTACTATTTTTTAGTATTTAAGAAAAAATTGTACGTTTATTACGTCTTTTTTTATTATAAAATGTATCATCAAAATTTTTTATTTAGGATTTATGATATATCAACACAACTACCATTAATTATTATTAATTTACTTTACAGTATGAGAAATTACATTCTTCAATACTAGGCACACACAAGAAAGGTTTATATAAATCAAACTAATTTGAAACACAGAAGTAGGCATTACCAAGCGTAGTTATTCGTCTTAGAAACTTTTTCAATATAAATAAAAGTTCTTATTTTATTTGCACTTACAGGAGTTCTAAATTAGATTTAGATGCAAAACTTCAAGCGTTAGGTAGTTTTAACCATAAAAAAGAAATATAGAGACAATTCACTTTTTCTTGAAAATATAACTAAGTTTAAAGTTACTACACAATTGGTAAATTTGTAAAGTTTATTTGAGATTTTGATTTACATTATTTTTTAATTTTAGTTTCATTAAATGCAGAATGAATTACATAATAGCTCTTAAATGATAAAACTTTACGTGTTTAGGTTGACGTGTTTTCTGTGTTTGATTAAGCTTTTAATTGAAATGAATGTGATTGCATAAGTAATAGAGAAACGTGTGAGTACATTGTTGATTATATATATTCGTATCTGTTGTTCGCTGATATATGTAAGAACTGTTGATTTTCTATAAAATTTATGTATGTAAGGCACATTATGTGTTAACATCGTGACCTTCACTTTAATTAACCTGAATTCTACCACATAAATGTACCTATTGGTCATTTATACAATAACGTACACTCATGAAATTTAAAACTTGGACACCACAATTTCTGTAAACAAAAGTTTGCACATTGTGAAGCGGGCTTAAGGGTATCATTTACAATTCTAACAGCAGGTAGTCTCAGCAGGGGTTATCTTATAGAAGGACTGTAGAATGAATCATTACACTAAGCACGTTTTAGAAAATAGGTAATTTACGTTGCTTACTTAATTTTTTCTTTAAAGAATATATTTGAAGGTATCGCTAATTAAACACCATAGCTCGATTAATTATCGAATCAAAATTTTGTTTAGGAAATGTTTACAAAATAAAATTAGAAATAATTTTGATTTAAAAAACGTCTACAAGCAATAACTTTTAAATTAAATCAAAAACTAAACATGGTTATTTGGGTTGACTGATTATTACTTATTTTTAAATAAATCTAACCTACTAATTATTGTAAGTTATTAAAAAAAATCATTAAACTCTCTATTCATAATATTTAGTCCTTACAAAATGTATATTTTATGACGTTTCATTTTTTCTGTAGTTAATATAAAAAGTGAAAATAAAAACTAAGGCAATTCTTATTGTCAACGTATATATTTAGTTTTTGACAAGAATTTATTACATAATTATAATTAAGATACCAAGTTATAGTTTAAAATTAAATGAAAACTTTTTTTTTAAATAAAGGTATTACTATATAAATAAATATAAGAAATCAATAATGGGTGTGACCTCCATTATTATTGATACATTCTTGGAGGCGTCTGCTCATTGACGCTATCAAGGTATCAATATAATTAATATTAATCGTTTCCCATGCGGTATCAATGGCTGCAATTAGTGCATTACGGTTTACTGGTATAAAATTTGGCCCTTGTTGTCTTCGGATAACAGCAAGTATTCGAGCCCAAACATTTTCGATAATGTTAAAATCTGGGCTTTTTGCTGGCCAGGGTAACAGCTCCAAGTTATTTGCTTGTATCCAGTTGCGCACAACCTGCGAAGTATAGGGTCATCATATCCCGATAGTTAATTATCGAATGTTCCAAGAAAATATGTGTAAATAGTAAATGGAATCTACTAACGTAACGTTAAGTCGTTAATTATAGTTACATAACTCTCCTTTCATAAGATATAGTTCATATTAATATGCTTATTGTAAAGCTTCGTACACACCTGAACAACAAACCGAGGAACAAACAGAACAACGAACCGAACGGCAATCGGAACATTAATTTGGACGGTGCTACGTACGAATTTTAGAACAGATTCGCAAGTCCTGATTGTTCCACGAACGGTTTGCGGCGTTCCCGCAACTTGTCGGTTTTTTCTCCGACATCAAAGAAAATGCGCGCGAAAAAGCGAGGTAAACTATAATTTTTTACTCTTCTTTGTGCGAAAAAATTTGGTTGGCACTATCTTCTTGTTTTCCGCAATTTTCTCTTCTAAATAATAAATATATATGAACTGAAAACTACTGAAAATAATTATGGGAACAGCACAAACGTTCCGTTTATTATTCGGATTGTGGAAATCATAAAAGATCGTTTGTCGTTCTGTTTGACTTTCGGTTCGTTGTTATGTTTGTTGCTCGGTTTGTTGTTCAGGTGTGTACGAAGCTTTACAACTTAAGCAACAATTTTTGGCGAATAAAGATTAGTTTGTGATGTAATATTAGAAACACAAATTTATATCATATCAAATTTATGACAACTTAAAACCAAGAACGTGTATGTTATTGCTAAGAAATTATTAAGGAAAAGCGCAATTGCAGTGTAAATATTTATAATTAGATATTTTATAAGTCCTCTATTGTAATCTTAATACTTAAAAGAAAATCCTGTCCATTAGCATTATAAGGAAATGGCTTTTACTTTATGAATAAGTTTCAATAACAATAGAATATCCTTGCTTGTTTAATTTACTTCCTTTGAGTCATATTGCTCTAAGGGTTGTTACATTGGTCATTAGAAGTATGTAATAAATAAACAATTACCTACTGTTTGAGAAGGGGTAGTGTGAACCAATAAATAAAGTAAGAAATGTAAATTCCATTTTAGTTTAAAATTTCAAGTGTTGTGAAAATGCCACCTCATCTCGGTGCTGATTTGAAAGCGCGGATTGTTTCGGAATTAGCGGCGGGCCGTAGCGTGCGTGAAATTTCACGTATGTTAGATATACCAAAAGCACCGTAGGGCATTACCGAGTAAAATGGAATCTTGAACACACTTTGGAAAGAGCCATCGGAAGTGGTAGACCTAAAGTATCTACACGTGCTCAAGATCTCGAGTTGTTTCATTACGTAACAGAACAACCATTTGCTACATACTCCAGGGCTATAGCAGATACACATTTTCCCGGATGCCGTATAACTGCACAAAAAGATTAAAGGAGATGGGAATAAAGAAGTATAATGCTGCTGCGAAAGAAGTTCTCAGTGACGAAAATATGAGACGTCGTCTGGAATTTGCAAGGCGATATGTGAACGAACCTTTGGAATTTTGGAATCGAGTGATTTTTTAGCGACGAAAAACGTTCAATAGCCGCAACGATGGACCACTAAAAGTTTTAGAATGGAAGGAACTCGTTACGAAAATAATCACATATGTCCTAAAAAACGAAGTGGTTATTTTTGTGAATGTGTGGGGTTGGGTTAGCGCGCGGGGTCCAGGAGTTTGTTGGGCTATCGATGGACGTCTTGATTCTGCTGCGTATTTAGATATTTTGGAAACTATTATGAAACCTTCAGTCGAAGTGTTTTATCCAGACGAAGATTATATTTTCCAACAAGTAAGTATTCTTATTTCACTATACTTTCTCCAAAAAATAGTTCGGGATCTGTTGAATTAACATTTTCATAATGTATTTTTGTTGTTAAAGGACAACGCCCCTATTCATACTTCGCGGGTTGTGCGCAATTGGATACAAGAAAATAACTTGGAGCTGTTACCCTGGCCAGCAAAAGCCCAGATTTTAACATTATCGAAAATGTTTGGGCTCGAATACTTGCTGTTATCCGAAGACAACAAGGGCCAAATTTTATACCAGTAAACCGTAATGCACTAATTGCAGCCATTGATACCGCATGGGAAACGATTAATATTAATTATATTGATACCTTGATAGCGTCAATGAGCAGACGCCTCCAAGAATGTATCAATAATAATGGAGGTCACACCCATTATTGATTTCTTATATTTATTTATATAGTAATACCTTTATTTAAAAAAAAAGTTTTCATTTAATTTTAAACTATAACTTGGTATCTTAATTATAATTATGTAATAAATTCTTGTCAAAAACTAAATATATACGTTGACAATAAGAATTGCCTTAGTTTTTATTTTCACTTTTATATTAACTACAGAAAAAATGAAACGTCATAAAATATACATTTTGTAAGGACTAAATATTATGAATAGAGAGTTTAATGATTTTTTTAATAACTTACAATAATTAGTAGGTTAGATTTATTTAAAAATAAGTAATAATCAGTCAACCCAAATAACCATGTTTAGTTTTTGATTTAATTTAAAAGTTATTGCTTGTAGACGTTTTTAAATCAAAATTATTTCTAATTTTATTTTGTAAACATTTCCTAAACAAAATTTTGATTCGATAATTAATCGAGCTATGGTGTTTAATTAGCGATACCTTCAAATATATTCTTTAAAGAAAAAATTAAGTAAGCAACGTAAATTACCTATTTTCTAAAACGTGCTTAGTGTAATGATTCATTCTACAGTCCTTCTATAAGATAACCCCTGCTGAGACTACCTGCTGTTAGAATTGTAAATGATACCCTTAAGCCCGCTTCACAATGTGCAAACTTTTGTTTACAGAAATTGTGGTGTCCAAGTTTTAAATTTCATGAGTGTACACTTACATTTGCTTAATACATTTTTTCTGTATACCTCACTCTTGTAGTTTACCTTTCCGTTGCCTTATCTTGTTAGTCTATAAAAGACATCTCAACGGTCACTGATGATGTGATTTGTGTCCCCGTCTTACAATTTTCCATTTATATGTTAGATTAACTATATTACTATTTCCTTTACTTTCCCACTAATCTAAAAGATTTTAATTACTTACATTATAGGTAATGGGGAAAAGATCACTCTCTGTAGCAAAAGTTGTTGTGGTAAACCCGTAGATAAAGCTCGTGTGAACTGCATTAAATCTCGCAAGTTATCATATTAGTTGCTCGTCTCGATTAAAGAACTCATCTTTTATCAACGATGATAACATTGATTGTTGTTCTAAATCTGGCACTAACAGTAAGACTTAATGTAATTGTTGTTCCATCAAATACACATATTGATACAAAATTAATACTTGATCTTACTGCAGCAATAAACACTCTGCAATGCTCAGTTGCTTCTTTGGCCACAGGTCTTGAAAAACAAGGTAAAAAATTGAGGGAATGAAGAAAATTGTTAATAGCTTGAATGCAATTATAAGTGAAAACAAAAACTTAAAGGATACTCTGAACAAACTTGAAAAAGAACTGAAATTCTAGAACAAATAAACATGGACAAAATTGATACACCTGTCCCTAATGTAATCAATACCTCTAATTGAAAAAAAAGGCAATGCAATGTTATAATGCACAATATACCTGAATCTTCTGCTGTCTCTTTTGATTTGCAGCCTACTGAAGACGTGAATACAATTGAATCATTAATTTGCCTTTTTAGTCGGTTCCAATAAAATGCGGAAGTTATTTAGAATTGGTAAAAGATCTAGTAAACCTAGACCCATAAAAATTATTTTTCACAATTCTGCTGCTGCTACTCAAGTTGAAAACTAATGTTAATGTTCAAGCAGATCGCACTATTATGCAGAGGCAAGAATTAAACTAGCTCTTAATGAACTTGAGTCCAGGAAAGTAAAGGGAGAAGTAAATCTTGTCATAAAAATATATAAATAATTTTGAAAAATTTTTTTTTAATTGCAAAATTGCAAAAATACGCGACAAAAGGGCCATTTTTATAGGTTCCGAAAACTGGGTTAAAAATGATCATATTTAAGCGGACATTCACTCAATGATACCTTTCAGTATGCTGAACAAGTGTGCATAAGGTGAGCCTCCAATTTTTTATATAGCTGCCTATTAACAAATTTATTTATGCAAATCGGGCGATTGGTTCTCACGTTTGAACGGGTGAACTTATTTTGATGCACTTTATCGGAAATGAAAGGTAACGATGTCAACTTTATGAATTTAAAATAAAAAATTCTTTTTTTC
The DNA here is from genome assembly GCA_030710515.1 of Abscondita cerata. NCBI lineage: Eukaryota > Metazoa > Arthropoda > Insecta > Coleoptera > Lampyridae > Abscondita > Abscondita cerata. Next base: position 745,936 of record JALBCR010000152.1, on the reverse strand, counting down.
TAAAAATTTGACCATTATTTAAAACAATTTAAATTTCGCATATTAAATATCGGCGTTGTTTATTGGCGTAGAGTAATGCAAATAGCACCATTGGTTTGCGCTTAAAAAGTCATGAATTAAAAAAAAAATCGTTTGGATACGTGCTTTTGTTGCAGAGCGAGCTTGAAGTACGGGATTGATACAAGGGTACTACAGAGAAGATAAGTAACATTCTAAAAAGAAACACAACATACGAGTAGTTTCTGTACCTGTTAATAAGTTAAGTCTTTCCTCCGTTCCCCTAAAGATATTATTCCTTTAGAAGACCAAGGCATTTACGAAATTCCTTGCGGAGGATGTAACATCTCTTACGTTGGACAAACCAATCGACGTATTTCTGCGAGAAGAGAAGAACACAAACTAGCAGTCCGAAAAGGATGTTTAACTTATTCTCTAGCTAAACATCATCACCAAACAGGACATAAAATCGATTTTGAAAATACAAGAATGCTAGGAAGAGAAAAATATTTATATAACCGCCTCATTAGAGAACAAATCGAGATAGAAAGACGTCCTAGTTGCATTAATAAACGAGATGATGGAAAAAGTTTACCTAACACTTGAAACCGTTATTAACTTTACCTCAGGATAGAAGATCCCAAATATCCAACAAATAGAACAACAAAATATGCAAAACAACATTACCATGATACCGATACGTAATGCTATTGGTTACTCTGGTCCAGCGACACGTTCAAGGTCAAAATCGCATAGAAACTAAGATTGTTATTTATTAATTACTTGAAAAAGCTGCGTGTTAGCGTGGCGACACGTTGTAATTTGAATATTTATTACACGTGTTTAAACCCCAAAGATTTTATTACAAACATGTTTAGACGTGAAAGAATAAAGCATTATATATATATATATATATATATATATATATATATATTCGTTAGTAAAGAGCAAGATATCAATCTATCAGCATGGATTTGTCAAGGGTAGATCAACTGAATCAATATTGTGCAATGTAACTCAATACATATCCAAAAATTTAGATGCTCGTATTCATAAAGTTTTTGATAGTTTGAGACATGAGACGCTTTTGAATAAACTACGAGGCTGGTTCAATAAATACACGTTCGAACGGTGGTACATGTAAGCGGTTTATTTACACTAAACAAAATTGCCATTACTACAAAGACATGCATCCCACTGCTTCACAAGACGCTGTATACCGGTGTGGTACCAGTCCATTGGCTGTTCGCGGAACCATTTCAAAACTGCCTGCTTGACTTGAGCGTCCGACTGGAATCGCTGTCCCTTAAGTGCCTTCTTCAATGGTCCGAAGATATGGAAGTCACAGGGTGAAAGATCCGGGCTGTAAGGGGGGTGCTCTAAAATCTCCCACCTCATCCGCTCCATCTGTGATTTGATGATGTTAGCTGTATGCGGCCTTGGCAAATCCGCTGTCGATTGTCGCCCATCTGTGAACTTCCGACACCATTCCACGACTGTGGTTTTGAAGGACACTCTCCACCATAAACATTTTGCATTCTCCCATAAATCTGAACTGGAGTGTTGCCCTCAGCATGCAGAAACTGTATGACTGCTCGGTAATCGGTTTTGGACGCTCCAACTATAAGACCTGCCATAATGAAACTCGCACAACAACTGTCTCCTGTACGAATATCAGGAGGGATGTGTCACAATAGACAGCTATATAGCAGCCGCTGGTCTACGCAAATTTGTACGATTATAGCTCCACTAACAATCGTTTCACAGCGCTCGAACGTGTATTTATTGAACTAGCCTCGTATGTGATTATGGATTAAATAATAACATTATTAAGATTGTTTCTTCTTACTTATACCGTCGACTTCAAACTGTTCTTTGTTATGGATGTCTCTTTGACACCTACTTTTTCTGTTATTTTATTAATGAAATCAGTTCTAATCTTACATCTCCATTACTACTATATGGAGAGGATGTAAAAATTTATAATCATATACATAATCGAAACGACAGTCTTCAGCTTCAGAAAGATATAGACGTATTTGCAGTTTGGTGCTTGAGGAATTACCTTACAGTTAACATCAATAAATCTTGTATCGTATCATATTCACGCAGTAACACACCTAAATATTTTAATTATAGTATATCGAATAAATTGTTAAATAGAGTTACAGAGTTTGAAGATCTTGGAGTACTTTTCGACAGTAGACTTACGTTCAACAATCACATTATGTTAATTGCAAATGATTGCTACAAAATGTTAGGTTTTATTATACCAAAGACCATATCTTTGATTATACGTAATAGTAAAATGTTCGTTAATTTGTCAACGGTATTAATTTTTATACAATTCTTTTATAATTAGCAAGATTAATTACTATTCTGTTGTATGGTCACCACTGTATAATAAATATGTTTATACCTTGGCAACGTGTTTAAAAAAGTTTTTTAAAATATTGTTACTTTTAAATATAGTAAGTATTGTGATTTTAGCGTTTCATACAATGACTTGTTACATGAATTTAATTTTATCTCGATTCAAAATAAGCATAAATTAATTTCCGTTTGTTATTTATTTAAAATGATTCATAATTATGTCGATGATATATGTTTAATTAATCAGGTGAATTATCACGTACATAGAATAGCTTCAAGTAATTGGATAACCTTTACATATCTAACACCTTCAACAAATCATTTCAACAATTCGCCTATGTATAGAATGTTTCAAACTTATAAACAATTTCAGTATAACGTTGATAATTTCATTTCCGATTTAAAAGCTTTTAAGGCTAAATGTGATGAATGACATTCATTAACCAATTGAGGTTTTATATTATTTCAGTTATACTATCTATGTTTAGTTACTATTTTATATTTCATTAGTTGCTTTTTCTGTTTTTGTTTTTATTTTGTATATATGAGTACTTATTACCTACTAATTTTACAAGGAGTTATGTTCCTCTGTAATTCGCCGTTGGCTGTTGAGTGAATAAATTACAATTACAATTAATTGAAACAATACAGAACAATTCAATTAAGGATATTAACTTAATAGCTTTAATTTATTGACTAATAAACACATATAATATTGAATTCACCCCTCCTATCAATTCACTCTAGTTTTAGTAATTGAATGGATTTTAATAGATACTTTAATTACAATATAATTTCTGTATAATATTACTTTCTTAATATTTAACAGAATCGATTACAATTTTTGAATAGAAAATATTATTTTGCATTCAACACCATATAACTCTTTAAAATTACGACTAAAATAAAACTAATATTTTTAAACTAAATTTTATTTATTCTCAAAAATATGCAATTTTGAGTATTACTAATTTTTTTGTGGTTTGCATAAACACTAAAACATGTACATACTATATATAAACACGTTGTTCAGTCATATTATAGAAGTACATGACCTTCACAACAAGTAAAATTTTCATTGTCTTAAAAGTTCAAGTCCTTAAGACTCATACAATTATACAATTATTAGGTAGATTTTTGCTCACCTATACCATATACCGTGTTTTAATGTGTTTTTTTCTATTTATGCAATAAAGGGCCTGATGAAGCTTCTACATTAGAAGCGAAACGTAGCCTCATACAATAACCAGTGAGTTTATTTCAAGCATACCTTCTAATTAAGGCCTCCAGACGTGTAAACACTATCTGGAGTTGTTTCAAGAATTTAACAAGAGGACAACATTACCAATTTTATTGAAAACAAGCTACTTTTCTTAAAAAAAATTGTTCATAACTTTCACGTTAACGTTAATATTGAATTTTTCAAAAACAAAATGTTCTGAGTATTTCCGAATAAATTCGAAACTGTTCGAAATTTTTTACTTAAAATTTCAAAATTTATAAACCTAAGCGCGCCAGGGTAATTCCATGTCAAAAGGGGCCTTCTTCTATTTTTAGTTCGACGGAATGCCACGTTAGCGCACTCAGATTGAGCGGGTTGTTGCGGGCAATAATTTGGTCTTATTCCGCAAATTGCTCAGATCGATCAAAAACTTCTCTATTTCGAATCCTTTTTGCGCCAACGCCATTTTTGGTCCTCATTACAAACGTCAAAAATCGATGCTTTTCAAAATGTCAAAGGAAAAAGTGCTTCGAGTTTTAAACAATGTATTTAAATAATTCACTTTTACGGGCAATGTGCTGCTGAAATGTGATTGCTGTTATAAACACGAGGGCGGGCTGATAAGTAACACTTGTCGTGTTGTTGCTAATAACCGATACAAATAACAACTTGTTTAAACTTAGTTTATACTATTTGTACGTGTTCTCAAGACATGCATTTCACTTATGTTACATTACAAAACTGTGGTGGAGATTTGACTTGACACGTTTAAATGCATTTGTGTTTTAATGGAATGATAAAAACATGGAAGCTACTAGTGAGACTTTGTGCAGTAATCGAATTTTTGTATGTGGAAGGTGTACAGACTGCGGCTGAAGTCCAACGTCGTTTGGTGAATGTGTATGAAACGGACACTATGGATGTTATCAAAGTTGATCGATGGGTTAGGAAGGTGAGCCTTTCAAACAGAGATAAAATTCGTGAAAACAGACGAATGAAACCTTGGGAAATTGCTTCAATGCTTGGCATTTCCAAAGACCGTGTTCAAGTTATAAGTACAGATTTAAACTATTAAAAATTTCTGCGTGTTGGGTGCCAAGAGAACTTACGAAAACGTTGAAGCAAAAACGTGTGGATATGGTTAGGGAGCTGCTAAACCGGATTCGTAAGGAGGGTGGTCAGTTTCTACGCAACATCGTGACGGGTGACGAAACGTGTGTTCACCACTACGATCAAGAGCTTCAATGGAATTTAGACATCCTAACTCACCCCGCGTACGATAGTTAACTGAATCCTTAGCGGGTAAAGGCATGCTGACAGTATTATCAAATTCGGAGAGCATTGTCTATACAGAATATCTGCCCTAAGGCACTACTGTTAACTCCGATCGTTACTGTAAATCACTACAAAAATTGAAAACTAGGATATGTCGTATACCACCAAACCGTCTTCTTTCTGCATCATGACGATGCTCAACACAGTCCTGATCTGGTCCCTAGCGATTTTGACTTATTTCTCAAGCTAAAGGGAAGCTTCCGGGGACTGAGATTTGGTTCAGATAAGGACGTAAAGAATGCGGTTGCAAAATGGCTGCAGAAATCAAACACGGACTTTTTTTCAACCGATTTCCATAAGTGCGTGCAACGTTTGCAAAAATGTATAAGAGGTGATTATGTCGAAAAATAAAATTACATGTTCTTAATATATACATATATGGCCTTTACTCAGTCTTTATTTCATTATTTCATCTACAATTCATCACATTTTTACAGAACAACAGGTTGTAACGGTCACTGTGAGTTAGGCAACACCCAATGCAAGGAGTCGCGGTGTAAACGCGACATATTCGCGTATTTGCTCCTTAACGAAAATTTTTGGGATTTACTTCCCAGAATTCAACTTCCGCGTTGTCCTAATTGGCCAATACATTTTCGGTTTCTTCAATTTCCGCCTGGTGACAACCACCATCACGTCGTGTTACATGAAATTAAAATTTGCCTTCATCTGAGTGCTTAATCGTAATTCCGTCAAATTTTCTAGTGGTATGTATAGGACCCTGCAAACTTTCAATGTATAGCAGTGTATTTTTAGCTGGGGAAATGATTGATTACTCGATTTTCCGAAGTTTATCTTAGGACGGATGCGTGTACTAATTGCTTCTAATGGTCGCTCGATTGCATTCAGGTACGACAAATATTCTTCGTGGCTTCCTCAACGTTACACCGTGCATAATTTTCAGATAAGGCGAGTTACTCCGGGATTAAAATTACTCGGCTGTAAAGGTTCTTTTGACCTAAACAAAACCAATTACCTGGCTGATTAAATTCATCGTGGGATCTCTTTCTACCTTTTTTTGTCTTGTCGCTGCGTGTGTCGCATACTTGGGGTTCGCTGTTAAAATTGCTGAAGTACGGGACATCCTACCGAAATTAGGGTCGCCGCAGCCGGCACCGACACCACATATCTGTATCTCCTCCTGTGTGTCAACATCGTAAACCTCTATCTACAACATAAGGTCAGATCTTTCTAGTTATACTTCTACGCTGAAAACAAACCATCTCCGGGACGTCACACTGCTACCGAAAACGTCTCAAGCGTAACACCTAAATAAGTACAACTTGTCTTGGCACCTTAAGTGCAGTTAAATATTTGGAACTCGAAACGTATTTGTTCACGTATTTATAATCTTTTTTCTGTTAATTCACTACAATATAATTAATTCACTTGTTGTGGCGCATATATTGGCCCAATCTATACACGAATGTGTACCGTAAAGGCGCGAACTTGCTTCATTCACCCACCATTGCCTGGGGATCTTTAGAGTAGAAGTGTACTACCACGGAAGAGCGCTCTTTTGGGAAACACCTAAATCTCCGATAATTTTTTTGCTAAATATTGCAACTGCGAACACTAAATACACCTTCGTATTGTACGGGTGGGGGTCACGTCGCCATCTTGTTAGATTATATAACGCCAGTGGCGTAACACATAAATTAATAACTTGCTATTAATTGTATATTGTTTCCTTCTTTTGTGTACGAATATATATAGGAGTACGAACGAATACGCTTCGTAGAATTAACTTAAATTGTAAAGGGATATATATTTAAATTGTGCCCTGTTCCTTTTTTTATGGTGTGTTATTAAATATAACGTTTTGTAGGTTACATGTGTCTCTCTCTCTCTTTATTGTATTTAGTGATCCTTTAATTTGTTACGGTTGATTGTTGCGTCTGTTTCTTTAGTTCGGAAGCAGGTTTGTATCCACGCATTAGGACTATGGCGCCCTCGGTTTAATTCAAGACAGTCCTGAAGAAGCGGTGGATCCTTTTCTCACCCACGCCCTACTCTTCGGCTGCCGGCAACACTTATCTTTCTTCAATTAACCGTAGCAAGGTGTACATCAGGTAAATAAACTTTTGAGGGCGGAAGCGGCGTGTTATTCTTTTAGGGACAGAACTTGCATTATCTCAAGAAAAGATTCTGATGTTGAAGACTAGGAAATCGTTGAAAGAGAACTTCGGCCAAAGAAAATGCAAAGGAAAGTGTGATAGAAACAGCGAAAAACCGTACTAGCAATGATGGGTAAGATTTAGCTCGTTTGTGTCCAAGGTCTCCCGGGAACACCACGTTAAAACATAACGGGCCTACAACTTTACCTCAACGGTGGTGTGGAATGGTTAAGTGTTGAAAGGCGACTCTTTCAAGCGAGTGTTTAAGTACAATAACACGAGCATGAAGAAGGCCTTTCTCACGAGCATAACACAATGTTTTTTCTACGACTTCCCACTAAATTACTACAAATATCACAATAATTGTAATGAGAAATGTGAACAAATTGCGAAAAAGTAAAACCTAACTAGTGCGCGAAAGCAAATTTTCAAAATTTACGTCTTTGCATTGCCATATCACAAAAAAGTATCAATCTGAGCAATTCGCAGAATAAAACCAAAATTGTTGAATGCAAAAAATAGCAGTCTTTCAGAGACCCCTGAACTTCCATTTATTCAAGCAAATCCATTTGTTTCTGAAAAACTCTTTTTCGAATTTATATCTCAAAAAATATCAATTTTTCGAATTTGGTTTAGAGGACTAAAATTGTAGCGCTCAAAATCAATTTGGATCGTTTCTATGAGCACGCCATCGCGAGTTATAGCCGATAACGGGAATTTAACTATTTCGTGATTATGGTGGATCACGGGATCTCAGCAAGGAGCTTCCTACAAGCCTATCAGGTATTTTCCGTTTGCACGATTATATCCGACTTATCCCATTTTTCAAGACAATTGCCCCGTATAACAAGCAATGAGTGACTAAAATGTTCCTAAATAGTGGGTGAAAACTGAAGAAGATTTTAGCCAAGTATGAGTCAGCAATGAGTGACTCAGAATACATTTAGAAAATTAAGTTCTAACACTAATTGGAAACGTTGAAGCTCTTGAGCTCTTTTTCTGTTACATATCCATAATGAGAAAACCATTAATTATATTAAAAAATTAAAATTATCTGAAAAATTGAAATAGAAGAACAATGCGGAAGTCAACATCATTCATAAAGAACAAAACCATACTTAAAATTTGAACGTAACCCAAATTCGTCTAATTAATTGCATATATTTAAAAAATGCGATAGAAAGTTTTGTTTTAATTAAAACTGAAACGTATCTGAATGTAAGAAATAACCGTTTTTATAATGTAAAGTTTTTGTACTTATCTTATTATTTATGGTAGATTTACTACAAAAAAATTTAAGGTTGAAATTTTTTTTGCAATTTATAGCTTCTTATTCAAACTTTTGAATATTCATACACAAAGTTTGTGTAAAAGTTAGGCAAAAATGAGAAATAATATCAACTTTAATTTCAAACATTAGAAACAATCAAATTATTATGTAGAAATCTGAAATATCACTGTATTGAATAAATTATCCTGCAATTCGTTTAAAATGGGCATTCAATTATAAAACCAATTAGGATTTGTTTATTAGATTATAAAATCCTTTTTTCTAGTCGAACAAATACAAAACAAAAAAAAAGAATTTAAAAGGACTTACCTTAAAAGCTTCTCTAAATTTCTTTGACATTATGTGGTATAACACCGGATTTACTGTAGTAGATACAAAGTACAGCACTCCTGAAGTGTACATTAAAAACAATGTATAATTTAATAAACGTTTCCTGAGCTTCTTGAGATGCGTTCGTTAAATACACAGCTAAAAGACGTTGAGCGTGAAAAGGTGCCCAGCATATAAAGAAGGCTACCACAACAGCAACTGAAACAAAGAAAGTATATTTAACAATTTAATTCCTTTTAATAAAATATTATATAGTTTAAAAAAATTACGATAAAGAAAATATGTTGAATGGGTTCTTCTATGTTTTATAAAGGATTATTGTTATTCGTTACATTTCTATACAAAGATCTCCTTTGTTGTTATGTATGTCTTTGATCTAAGTTTATTGCATATTTTCTATGTGTCGAATCTTTTGTTAAATCAAGCATAGCATGAATGGAAAAAGATTTATTACAACGCGCATTTACACTAGTTTTAAATTGCATCTTTAATGTTGAAATTATTGTTTAGATCTAAATAGGTACATCCGGCAGTTTCAGTAGTTTGTTAAAATATGTATGTTTGTTAACTTGAAATTGTTTCAGTTCCGCTAAAAGTAAACGTGCTTTGGCTTTGCGAAAATCAGCTTTTTACAAATTAATTACTGCAAAGTTGATAGTTTTAATTACAATTTTAAATTAGTATACGCAAGTTGGCATTTCTGTAAAACAGGTGTCAGTGACGCTTAAAAGTTGTTAGTTTTAATTAATTTTTAATCAATTTATTTTTTATTAATTTGATTCCTTCCTATGTTAGCAACATTACAAATTCTGTATTTATGCAGCTTAATAATGATTATAGTAATAATTGAATTATCTAATAAATTACTTGGTTTCATCAAGAGAATCGACAGAATTAATGGTTATTAGGCGATTTCATATAAATTATGTTTGGGTTATTAATACATTCAAAATTGAATATTAATTATTGATTTTATGACAACTCCTTTACAAAATATCGTATAAATTATTATTATTTTCTATTATAATGAACAATAAAAGGCTTTAGCTTACAATGTTTGCAATTAACAAGAGTGCGACATTTGGCTTAGTAAATGATAAATAAAATAAATTAAAATTAATAATTTTAATTTTTTATTTTTTAAAATGCTTATTGGTGAATTTTTTTAATATAATAATGCATAGGTATGTATTCTATTTTTGGTATCATTATCGCAAGATACCAGCTTAAAAAATTAATTGACCAAAATAATTGACCGACATCTTAAATAATAAGGAACTTTAGTAACATATTGATGAACAGTTCAGTCTCGCACTCCGCAGAGTGAACACCTATCCTAGCTTACTTGCGATCGAAACTTCAATTGTTTTTATAAAAGCAACTCGACAACGGCAATAATGTCTGCTTCGGTGGATTTATTGTTCAACGTTTGCGCGTCTGTGACGCCAAGCGAACTCGCCTCTGCAATCGAAGGGTTGCAGAAGTTATTACAAAGAATTCTAAATGAGGATAAACCTAATAATCAGCCTGCAGGTACTTCGGGAATAGCCGCACTTGTCCCAACCGATGACGACACCCATCCCATGAATGCACTAAAACCCGTGACCAACTCGCTAAATGCACCAACTGTCGAGAACCACATACGGGAAATTACAGCGGATGCCCAATTTCTGTTAAATCCCAACAGACCAGGTTCCCTAAAACCCCCGCCTGGTCCGCACCATCGTTAACTTCCGCCACCCTATTCCCCGCTTTACCCACAAAATCCGCACCGTCCACCACCAAACCGCAACAACCTTCCGCTCCACCAACAACCAAACCCCAAACAATTTACGTCCCACCTCAAAAAAACAAGCCCGTATTGCCGAAAACCTTGTAAATATGCTTTCATCCCTCAGCCAATCAAATCCGTCAGAAGAAGCCACCAAATCCTTCCTTGAAAACACCCACCACCATTACTTTCCTTAACCTTCTAAAAACCAACATGGCAGTACAACCTACCATCCCTTCCCACCTCACCGTATCTATCCTTCTGGAATTGTAACGGTCTTCGTTACAAAACCACCGAACTTAAAGAATTTCTTAGAGATCACAACGTCGATCTCATCCTCCTCTGAAAACCATCTTAACCCATGTCACAAAGTCAAAATTCCTAACTACAACCTTTTCCGCAACGACCGCGACGCAAGAGGCGGTGGAACCGCAATCTACGTCAAACGATCCCTCAAGCATTACCTCGCTCCCAACCCTTCCCTGGACCATATCAAAACCACCTCAATCATCGTAGAGACGACCTCCGGTAAGATCAAGATGATTGCATCCTATAAACCACCCAAGTCTCCTTCAACCAACAATGACCTACACAAACTCTTTACTGATCACAATCCCACCATCGCCGCAGGCGATTTCAACTGCAAACACCCGTCCTGGAATAGCCGCATCCACAATCCCAACGGACGAATCCTATCCACATATTTAGATGCACATCCGCAACTATCCGCACTCGTCCCTAACGAACCAACATTTATCCCAATCAACTTCCGTCCTGACATCCTAGACATCGCAATTACCCAAAACATCCCTTTAATTCCAACAATTTACGCTCTTTCCGAACTTAGTTCCGACCATAATCCAGTTATCCTGCATCTCGGACCTATATCTCACGACCCACCTTTAGAAACCCGCCAAATCACCGACTGGACCAAATTTACCTAGCTCCTAACAGACCAAATCGATCCCATTCCTGTTATAAAAACCTATTACGACATAGACCTAGCCACCACCTCCCTCCAAAATTGTATACTAAATTCACACCAACAATCTACCACCACAACCACCACAACCACCACCCCTAGACCCACCACCTTACCGCCTCCCTGAAAACCCTTATCCGACTTAAGAACCGCGCCAAACGCACCTACCTACGCACCCTAAGCCCTCACGGAAACAAATCCTTAACCCATTACAACTCCAAGTCCGCACCGAAATTCAAACTTTCCGCAACGAATCCTGACCGCCAAACTAGAATCCTTAAACCAAGACAACCACTCCCTATGGCGTATGCAAAAATCCTCCGCAACGCCAACCAATCTCCAGAACACCCGATCCACTCGACCTGCGGCCTCGTCTTCTCTCCTGAAGAAAAGGCCGAGAACCTAGAACTCCAATGCAGCCCAAACTACCAAATCGCCGACCTCAATCACGTTTCCCGTATCGAATCCAGAGTATCCCGATTCCTACTAAACAACCGCGACGACGATCCAATCACGCCTACATCTCCTACCGAAATCCGATAAATCATACGTTCCCTTCGCAAACGTAAAGTTCCCGGTCCCGATCAAATCACAAACTTTATGATCCAACACCTCCCACGCAAACCTATAGCATTCCTTACCGCTATCATCAATTCCATACTAAGAGTAGGGTACTTCCCCGCTGACTGGAAGCCGACGTCATAGTAATCCCAAAACTTTTAAAAAACCATAAATTTCCGCAAAACCACCGCCCGATCAGTTTACTTCCCGCACTTTCAAAAATCGCTGAAAGAATTATTCTACACAGGCTTAACCTGGACATATCCCAATTAAAAATCCTACCCAACGAACAATTTGGTTTCAGACCGAACCACTCCAGAACCCAACAACTCTTACGCGTAACCGAATACTGCTACCAATCCATGGCCCACAACCAGGCCGCCGGAGCAGTATTTCTCGACGTCTCTAAGGCTTTTGACCGTGTCTGGCACGCTGGCCTTGTCTACAAACTTATCCGTTCCAACATCCACTCAAGATTAATCCGCATAATCCACTCATTTCTGTCACACCGCCGTATCCAAATCAAGTTAAACAACGTCAAATCCTCAATCCGCTACCTCACCGCCGGAGTCCCGCAAGGCTCCGTCCTTTCACCTACATTATTTAATATCTACCCCACGGCATTCCAAAAACCCCACGTACCGAACTAGCCCTGTACGCCAACGACACCGCCATCCTAACACGATCCTGGCAATCCAAACACCTAACTCAATACCTACAATCCGCACTCGACGCCCTAGAATCTTGGTTTACTGACTGACTTATTTCTGTTAACGCGGAAAAGAGTGCTGCAGTAATCTTTTCCCGCAAACTCAAGCACCGACCCGACGGCCAACTAACCATCCTCGATACTTCCATTCCATGGACCAAATCCACTAAATACCTTAACGTTATCCTAGATAATCGCCTCACCTTTGCATCTCACATCCAATCGGCCTCTAACAAAGGCCGTGGCTCCCTAAAATCGCTAGCTCCTCTCTTATGCCGTAAAAGTTCCCTATCACCAAAAAACAAACTTCTCCTCTACAAATCCATCATAAATCCCATCATACTCTATGCGTCTCCCGTCTGGAGTCACACCGCCGACACCCACATCCGAAAACTCCAAACTATCCAAAACAAAGCCCTTCGTCTCACCTTTAACGCTCCTTGGTACATCCGAAACGACAACCCACATCACGACGCCAATCTACCCACTATCCTAGCACAACTCCGCTCATCCGCAAAACCACCGATTACGACGTATCCTATCCCTTCAAAACCAAACGCCCTAAAACCGCTTTCCTCGACGACCTTTAAGATTTTCTGCGCCCTCAAGACTAACACAAATAATATTTAAAATTTCTGTTGCAGATTACATCCCTCAAGACGACGGAGTACAAAGACATTAATGGCCCATCAATCATGGCAAGATAAGATAAGATATTGGTTGAAGATTGATTGATTAACCTAAATTAATTGACAAACCACTGACTGACTAATTGGTCAATAATTTAATTGATAAACAACTAACTAACTATCTAACTTATTACTGATTAAGCGATTGTTTTAGTACTGACTTGCTCCACAACCAACAAAGTTTAATCATCAAAATAAGCTTTTGTTGCTGTGTATTCCGTTAAAGTACACATAGTTTTGCACACATCACAAATTGGATATTTAAGAAAACTTGAGGTAAATACGTAATAAATTCTTGTGTTTCCTACAAAACGAGTTATCAGTGAAATGATAAAGTGAAACAATAGACCGAAGACTCCTGGACACTATCGCAATACACGCATACATTAAACACCCTCACCAAACGCTTTGTACAAAATACAACTACAGCGAAATTCACCCCTTTGGTCCGAAACGTATTGCAACGAGAGCAATTATCAAAAGAAACCTTCTAATTATCACCCCGGCCAGCAAACTATCATACTTACAAAGTTATTATGCCATTTTAAATACCCCATTCACCGACAAGAAAATATAAAAAATATCACAAAAATACAACCAATCACAAAACAAACACAGAAGAGACTTACGGATCTGGACCGTGGACCATATGGAATTTAAATAAAACATGGCAAACGAAAAAATCGGCTTGATATAAACGATGGCCCGAAAAATATTCCAGCTAATACAAGAATTCCTCCTTTCATTCTTTGTGTGTTAACTAAAGAAGTCCTCGTCTTAGTAGAACTGACTGAATCAACCACAACAGAATTTGCGGGTAAAAAACGACAGCAAAATAAAACAGGTGAAGATTATCAAACTCTATACGTACAAAAAAGAACTCTTTAAACTTAACATAAATATAACCTAAAAATTGACAGAATTGAGTGTTTTCTTAAGATACCTTCAATTCTAACCTAAACGTTGCATCAGCTGGCTACTTTGTTAAAAAAATTATCAAATTTCAAACAAAATTCCAAGACCTACTCAGCCTAGTTTTCTATTGTAACACCCGTTATTTGATCAACTGTGAAACTTGAGGAAAAGTATTTTACGACTCCACTTAGGTCCTTAACAGACATATGGATGATCATATTAAAATAAGCTACCAAACTGTTTTGTTTTCTTTGCAATAAAGCAAATGGCTATCAGTGATCTTAACAACGAATCAAATAAAAACATTGCTTCGGATCATTCTACCATAATAGTAACCATTTCTTCGGCAGAGAGAGCAATCAATAAAATTACTTAACTCCAAAACAAACTGGAAATTCTTTAAATTTTTTTAAAGACAACATCAACCTTACGGTATCATTAAGAACAAAGGAAGAGCTTTAATTAGGAGTAAAAACTGGAAGCTGGATATAAAACCGAATCTCTAAAACAGAAAAGATAAACTGATCATTAAACATTCACAAAAGATTGTCAAATGACAGCAATACAATTAATAATAAATCTCAAAACTAGGCTACAAAAAGATTCGTGTTTTGTTAATAACGTCACAACTATTGGAAAAACTACGCAAAAGAAATAAATGAAAACTATTACCAAGAAAACCTTAGTCCGAGCACCAATTTGGTTTCCGAAAGACATAACAATAGAACAAGAACACTAGGTTATTGATTTGATACACAAAAGTTATAAAGCAAAATGCTACTGCGCAACTATGTTCTTTGAGTTTAATTTTAGTTTGTCGTAGTTCGATGGAGTAATATTACAAAGAACAGGAAGCCAATCAAGATTTAAAGGTTCCCCTAATTATAGGCATAGTACAATTCAGCATCTATTGTTTGTATGATAACTATTCAACCAGAGAGAACAATATTCTGCTGTAGAATAAACTAATGCTAATGCAGTATATTGAGTGTCCCATTAAAAATTTCAATATCGTAGTTCAGATAATTTTCGAGATATAAACTGGCCAAAACCCTATAGGCCACCCTAAATTATAGTAGAATTTATTAGAACCAACACATACCATCCTCAAATGCTTCTAGCAAAAAAGGCTGTTCCGGTGAGATGCGAAAATGAACTGACAATGCTGTACTCGTTAGCAACGGTGGTAGGGGACGATTGAAATGTAAAGAACCTGTCACGTGACCTGCGCCGTGAACGAAAATGAAACGGACGAGTCTACTGTTCACATTAAGGGCAACAACGAAGTGTATTTCGTAATTTCGTTTGTAGTGTTATTCAAATTATACCCTAGTTTAATAAATACATTTATAGTAAGGTATATTTTTATGATTTGCGTTGCAGATTGATTCACGTGACAGGTTCTTTACATTTCAATCGTCCCTACTACAAAGCAATTACAAAATAATTTAAATTAAATAAAACTATGAAAAAAATGGCGAATTGTACTTATAGTGAACGACGTAAAATCTCAAGGTATACACCTCGAGAACCCCCATTTGAATGGAATAATTCAATTTTCAAACCGATATGAATCTATAAGCTATAGCTTTGGAGAATGACCTCAAACTCCAACATGGCCATTATTGAGAGGTTTCAATCAAAAGTTCTTCGTTCCTCCTGGTTTGTAACTATCAAAAATATTGAGCAAAATTTTGAAATACTTTCCGCGAGAGATATGCTCACAAAGTGTAGTACAAAATTCTATCATAGACTCCAAGGACACGCATTAGTGATATACCTATTAGATAACACTTAGAACACTGGAAGGTTAAAACGAAAACACTACTTAGGAACAAATAGAACTAAGGTTTATAAGTCACTAAAAAGAGACTCTTAGAGATCTAGCAAATAAATCTCAGTAACATAGATTATTTTGATACAAATTCATACAATACTTTACTAGTCTGATTTCCTGAAGATTGAGTTTTTAATTTAAAGCTTGTTCTGATGATTAGTGACTGGCTACAATGGCACATTTCTAATATCATTGTTATACAATTCCTTTCAAATATTTTAAAATTGCTCCTTAAATGTCTACATTTACTATTTTTGTTGACGTAAAATGTAAATTCCTTAAATGTTTCTTAAGTAACTCTGTTCTCTGTTTTCCTGTATACATACAACACATACAATATCTTATCAAAACATATTTTAAAACAATATGAGCGGCGAAACAGATTATTGAAAGTAAAAATTATTATTTTTGTCTAAAGTATGTTCAAACTAGCACAAAATGAAATGTAGTGAAATGGAACCATATCGTTTAAAACACGCTCAAATGCGACAATTACAATATAATATACTACGCTATAATGACATTAAAATGCCTATTGAGGATAGTGTAGCAATTATGACAAGAATAAATCTCACAATTCTGAAAGTATTAAATACGCAACAAAGTACACAATTGCCTAGAATTGTTTATTTTGAATTTTAAGTTTTAGTCATTGCGATAACAAAAACGAAGAAATTGAATTGAATGATCTGCTACGTGATTAATATACAGAGTGTCTCAGAAATAAGTACATTAATTTTAACCACTAATCCAACTTATTAAGATGAACAACTTTTCTATGTGCCATTTTTTCGAAATTTAATTACAACAGTACATAGAGGAGTCGTTAATTTATGCGGGGGAGAGAGATTAAAAACAAACTTGACACTTCAAAAAATGGCACATAAAAAAGTTGTTCATCTTGATGAGTTGGATTACTGGTTAAAATTAATGTACTTATTTACAATAAATATATCTAATTTCAAAAACAGAATACCCTTGATAGTATGCACTATAAAATACTGCGCCAAAGCAAAAATCGCCAAAATGGTAGGATTTTTTCCCTACATTCTCCCCTACTACAATATTACAAGAATTACGTTAAATAAAGCCAGATGCTTAAATGTATCAAATTAAAAGTTTTTTCTTCAATGCCGTTACGAGTGTTACGATGTTAGTATGCAAACAATAAGCATAGATGATGATCGATACAGTGACATGATAGAGATGTGTTCAATATCTAAATGTTATTATACATTTTAATTGGGTATCTTTTAGACTTCTTATTGTAACCATAGTATGCAATTGTGATTGTAATCGTAAGAAGACATGGGATGAAGGGAGTAGAGCTCTCCGTGATGGTATGTTCTATAAAAATGTAAACATTTATTAACAAGAGCAAGAAATCAAATTGTAAAGAAAATTTTTGACAAACAAAATCAATTCGATGATGCGTGAGACACTAAAACCCAGTTGGTAATTAGGATTTTGCATACCGAGGTCAGTGTAAGGAGATTATTCTCTATAACAAATACAACAAAAAAATCTTTTGTGT
This sequence comes from Abscondita cerata, assembly GCA_030710515.1. Taxonomy (NCBI): domain Eukaryota; kingdom Metazoa; phylum Arthropoda; class Insecta; order Coleoptera; family Lampyridae; genus Abscondita; species Abscondita cerata. The sequence goes on along the minus strand of JALBCR010000152.1, from coordinate 728,273 downwards.
GTTTCAAAATATACCGCTCTACCTCCAAAAAATTTAAACATTTCTAATCTTCTCTAAGATTTTAACGTCGTTTTTCACTTTTCATTTGTAAAGTATACCTATTGATGTTGTAAAAACATTGATATCAATGATGATTTTATGCAAACATAGATAAAATTTGACAAATTAATTTTCTTTATCAAAATATTTTAGTCAGGCTCATTAGAATCAAATCGTAGATTTCCTCCCCAACTGGTAAACTGATTGAAACTAAAGTTGGTCTGAGGAAGTGCTCACCCTCCAGCTCAAAAGTCGCCAGAATTATACCGTAAAGTGCGTGTTTGATTCGCCCCTCCTATAAGAAGGCTTAAGTTCTAAATAGAATCAAATCATATAGTGTATTCCAAAAAGTCAACGTAGATGATTACTATTACATACGAGGATGTATTGATATCTAGTTAGCCTAGACCAGTTCCTTGCATAAACAAAATATTGCGTTACCATAGCAACGAACAATAACTTATTAGAAGTGTCAGTGTAAAGTTTGACGTCAAAAAAAAGTAAACCAGAGTCACGCAATAAATTAAATGAAAAAGATGTCCACCGAAATTGTGAAAATCGAAAAATTGGAGTATCGAGCCATCATCAAGTACCTGTATTTAAAAGGGTTAAGAGGTAAGCAGATTTACGAAGATATGCTTAATACCCTTGGTGATCAATGTCCTTCGTATGCGACCGTCAAAAATTGGAATGCAAGCTTCAAAAGAGGTAAATTTTCCATTGAAGATGATGACGAATCGGGAAGGCCAGTTTCTGTGTCAGTCCCCGAAAATATCGATGCAGTTCATGACATGATTTTATCAGACCGTCGAATTGGGCTAAAACGGATATCTGAAGCACTGAATATTTCATACGAACGCGTTCATCATATGGTTCACGTCAATTTGGACATGAGAAAAATTGCTGCAAAATGGATCCCCAAATGTTTGAATGTTGACCAAAAGCGTGCAAGGGTAGAAGCATCGCGTTCGATCTGTGCTCGATTTGAAAACGATGTAGACTTCTTAAACCGAATTGTTACTATGGATGAGACTTGGGTACATTTCTACGATCCAGAAACAAAGCAACAATCGATGGAATGGCGACACTCTGGTTCTCCAAGACCTAAGTTTCGTGTCCAAAATCTGCTGGAAAAGTTCTTGCTTCAGTTTTTGGGATTGCCATGGAGTAATCATGATTGATTTTTGGATAAGGGTAGAACAATAACTGGAGATTACTATTCGACATTACTGACCACTCTACGGGAAAATATTAAAGAGAAAAGACGCGGAAAGCTATCCAAAGGTGTTTTGTTTTTGCAGGACAACGCCCCTGCACACAAATCTCATGTTGCCATGCAAAAAATTCGTGATTTAGGGTTTGAATTACTAGAACACCCCTTATTCACCCGATTTGGCTCCGTCCGACTATCACCTCTTTCCTCAACTAGAAAAAAGTTTAAAAGGTCGTACATTTTCTTCCAACAAGGAGGTAATAGAAGCTGTGGAGGTCTGATTTGCAAAGCAAGAAGAAACATTTTTTTTGAAAGGTCTAGAGACGTTGCAGGTTCGCTGTAATAAATGTATCCAATTAAGAGGAGAATATGTTGAGTAATAAAATATTTTGACATTGAAATTTTGTTTGGTTCTATAGTAGGCTAAGAATTTTTCAATATATCCTCGTATTGAACATTAAATACCATTAATTCAATCAAAATGTAATTTAAGCATAGATTAATTGTCAAAATAAATAAAACTCTCTGTTACAAAAAACGGGAAAAAATGTAAATGGGAAACCGTAAGTACAATAAACCAAAATACAAGAGAAAAAATAGAAAACCTATTTAAAACCGCTGTGGCATAATTTTTCTCAATAACATTAATCAAAGAAATTAAGAAAATACAAAGAATAATTTCAAACATCATATTTAAAATACTTTTAAAATAAAAAACCTTTTGTTTCAAGCACTTCAGTATTAAGTTATTTAAAATAAATTCCAGCAAAACGTAAGCAAATCGACAGTTTATCGGACAATCCAAAATTGTGAAGAACTGACGACTATGAGAACGTCTCCAATTATGTAAAATTTAAAAGCAAAAATAAATGTTTTAGGACATAATGTTGGTATGGTGTATCATTTCTCAGAGTGGCTTTATCTCGAGGCCTTACATCGAGTTGGCGGGGCAAAGCCTTAAAAGTAGACCGTTATATCCAGAGATGTTTCTCAAAACTGCTTTGACATAGTTAAATATAAAATTATTTTTATAAGAGTTGTTAGATCCATACGTTATTAGGACAATCAATAACTTACATGATCTTTTATTAGTTTTGGGATTAATATTTTATGTTGATACAGAATGTTTAAGTTTACAATATTTTAAGTAAACAAATTAACAACAACAATAACCTTTAATGTTGTGGAATATTTCTTTATGCTTATATCTAATTATTACTAGAAATTATAAGGTATGTTCCTTTTAGGTGGCAGGTCGAGTAACAAAACTACGGTCTTATTGCTACGTAAATCCCAACGTTTCGCCTGTGTGCGTCACAATAATTAAATTTAATCATCAAAAATGATGATGTAGTCAATTCCTGTGCTAGGGGATCGACCGGTCATCCGTCCGTATACAACCACGATATCAAGAAAACCACTGATCCGATGTAGGTGTTATTGTTCATGCGCCACATCTGATTAAGTTTTTTGGACATAATTTTTCGAGCTAAAAGAGGCGTTAATCTACATAGATTTATCCGTTTATGGAATATTCACAAAAATATTAATTTTTTCAAATAAAAAACGTGACACTAATTGTTTTAACACTATCTCCAAGAATATCAATTAAACAGTATAGTTAAACGTTTCATTGTTCTTCCACGGCTTAAGTTCACTGTTAAATTATTGTTGCGACACTTCCCGAATTTTAAAGTCACCAACAAATTACGCAAAATTTTATTTAAATGTTTTCTTTTTCTACAACGCATCGGTGTTTTAACTTTTCTATGAAAAGTTCTAGTTTCTATATGGTCTTACACGTTAGTTAGTACCGGGGCAATGTGTGGGTTCTGCAAGAAACCCTTATTTTAACCACCCGTTTGAATAAATATCTTCTTGCTAAAAAAACCCTTCCAAATTGCTAGTTGATAATATTAAAAATAAAATAAACTCAACTAAATAACATAGCCAAGCTGCTACTTAAAACTTTCGAAAGTATAACAGTTTCATTTAGAAGAACGATTATCTTGGAACAAACCCAAAATAAATTCTTTTGGTTTTGTTATGATTTTTTAAATTACATATACACATATGTTAATCCTAAAATGAGTGCCAAAATTAAATTAATAATATTTTGAAGAAAGTATGTCAGTGTTTTTGTTTCATTTTTGCTTAGTTTATTTTAAGTTTATTTTATTCATAAAACAATGAGTTAAAAAAACTACAGTGCATACTGTTCAATATTGTCCAGAAGAATTCATTGTGTGAGCTTACAAAAACCTTGACTTTAAAAGTTATTCTAACCTTACTCTTAAATTTTCAGCTATAACCTGTGTTATGATTTGTCGATAAAATTTTCCCCTTCACAGTCAAGTTTCCACAGTCTCACATTGTAAAGAAATTACTGCACCAAGTCCTACTATATTAAAAAAAATGAATTAATTACGTTTTAAAAACGTGTTTCCAAATAGAATACTTTTGATGGAACGAGTAAGAGATTAAAGGGTAAACATAAACCAAAATAAGTTTTCATTTATAATTAGGTGTTTTTATTAAATTTATTGAGACGTTTAATCCCCACGATTGTTAGAGAGTCATAAAACTGATATGAATTGATATTCAGTTAAATCAATTTTTTATTGAAATGTGGTCTTATTTTAACTTCTGCAGAATGTCAAAAATATTTCCTTATTTAAAAATGCCCATCTATCACCTTCTTTCTTTGTTTATAAAAGAAATTCTTATTTTTAAACACCAGACCTGTATTTATTATACTCAATATTCGTGATATACCCCGTAAACGAATCGTACGTTTTCCTGGTCGCGTGAAGTTAGTTTTGAAGCCGCAATAGCTGAAAATTTTCGTAAGTAACAAGTGACCAAGTAAATTTTATAAATTTGGGTTTACAAACGGATACAGTATTTTATTTAAACGTATTACAGTCCGCAGTTAAGATTAATTAAACATCTAACCTTTTAATAGTTCCTGATGTCATGTAGTGACGTATCTCTCCCGTTGTGCTGTGTCTTCCCTTATTTTAGGAGTCTCCTAACCTGTCACCGTTCAATTTGGTCTTCACTAAGATGCTGCATACCCATGCAGATGTCGGGTTTTTTGATGTATTCCCATCACAGTGGATACGACATTTGCATCAATGTCGCTCTCAAAGGGTGGTATTTCACTTAATTTACCATTGAGTCGTTCACATATTTATAAATTGCATGTCGGTAACATAACCAGATTTCGTTATCTGTTAGTGTTAATAAATTTTATAGTGTAAACAGACGTGGGTTTTGTAACAATTAAAAATCGACTCTCTCTCGGGTTCTGCGTTCTTCCCTTTTTATCAACTTGAGCACAGACTACTTGGATATTTCATAAAAATTTGAAAATGTTGGCCGTAATGCGCGCCCTCAAAGATCGTTATTGGAACCAATTTTCCAATATTATCAATAAATGGCTTAATATTAGTATCAAACGACTCAATGTTTTTCCTTTTTTCCTTTTTATATAAGATATTTTGTATCCAATTTCTCTCATTGCTTCAGCTAATTTTAATTTTCAATGTTCCTCATTCACTATACTTTCGAAGTGTTTTCTTAAGTGGATTCCACTCGACGGTTTTACTGGCAATTTTAACATATTATGTCTTGAAACTGTGGGAAAACGGTTTGAAAAAATGAAATGAAAACAATATAGTACAACTGACATATAGCAAGCAAAGCAAAATTATCAATATATCTAAAAGGGCTGTATTTTTAAGATTAAAATGGCAATGTTTGGTGTTTCCCTAGAAATTATCTGCAGCCTAACCTCGTTCAATGTCTCATCGTCTTATTTGCTTGCACGCCATGCAACTTGAGGCAGGTTTCGAGTGCCGATGTCCGACACAAATCAGATTTACGAATAGAATTATGTTTCAATAAATTAAAAAACAAATAAACCATTTATTTTAATTTTAAATTTTATTCAAACAAACTTTTTAATGCAATGGCTGTGCTGTTATATTTATGTTTTTATTTACCTTATATAATGTTTACACATTTAATTAATATTATTACATATGAATACTATGGCATGTTTAGGTTTTAGTGGTTTTCCTAAACCTTGAAGCAAATGCTTTGCCAAGACGAACCAATCCACTATTGCACATGGTTTCGTCACCACACTATACAGGTTTATACTGATCTTTTGGGGACCACACATAACACTTACATCACAATCAAATATTTAAAATGATACCATACAAATAAATAAATAAATAATGATAAAATTCCTCGTTTGAATCGTTTATGAATTTTGATTAGGTATTATTGTAATTGAACTACAAATATGTATATTGTTTTCCTAATTAATAAAATAGTGGGCTAATTTTTTTCCATAAGCTTATTTATGTAATTCAAGTCTCTGCTAATAATCTGGCGCCTTTATCATTTTACCAAAAACCGAGTCCATTAATATTATTGTTGTCAATCGTACCTATTTATTTATTAGACCTTCACAATTATCTAAATAGTTTTTTTACATTTTTCCATTAACAACTACTTTTGAAGTCGTTAGATGCCAAACTTTTGTTGTAAAAATGTCATTTCTGAAAATACCATATTGTTTTACATGTTTTTTCTAAAAATATTACGTATTCTTAATGGTTGAATAACAATACTAGTTCGCGTCAAGTCTGACGGCTTATTAGAGGACTGTGCCACTCTTACACCATTGCTAGAGAAGCATTAGATATAATTTTTGTGTAAAAAGGTTTTGCCACCTTTACATTAAATTTTTTGATTGGTAATAAATAATGCTGAGGGCAATAGGCGGCTCCTTATGAACCCAATTTTTCTTGTACAAGTTTATAGTCTCTTTTTAAATCATGTTGCCCCTCTAAAAATTGTATTATATTTTCCTCATAATGTGTAAAGTTTTCGAAGAGAACACAAGAAAGTGGGTGTTTGTTTTTGTTGAGTGTAGTGAAATAATTTGTTTAAAAATTGGTTTCTTATTGTAAAAACAATGGAAAATAAGCGGAAAAAATAAAAACATCTGATAGTGATGGAAAATTAAATGTCAATAGAGCTAGTGTACTCGGAATCATTAGCATTGGATGTAGTATAAGGTAAGCATACAAAATTCTTCATTCGAAAACAGACGAATAAAGCCATCTCATGTAAAAAGATTGACGTTTATTAAAAATATAACCAGACAAAAGAAAAAAATTGAAAAAGGTGATGCTCAAGCGGACGAAGATTACGGAGATGTTGCACCTCTTATAAGTAATGAAGAAATGGAGGTACGAAAAACTAATTTTTTAAAAGATTTGAAAACAATAAAAGAAGAAATAATAGAATTAATAAGCAGAAAACCAAAGATCAATCAGATAGGCCGAAGAACGCAGAACAGGCTTACTGTTTTAAATTTGGGCAAAATATGCATCTCAGAAGATCAACTGATCGCATCAAAGTCGTCGGCAAATTTTAAAAACAATTAGTTGCATCTCAATAAAACCTATAATTATTATGTCCAAGTAGGAGTACATTTTTAAAAACGATAACTACGTCCGTTAAATTTAACTGAGGTTTGGTAAATACGGCTCCTAGGTAATTAGGATTGTTAAAACTTTAACAATCTTTCATAAGCCCCTATAATTTTAAGGACAAATTGATTGCCGTATCTATAAAAATCAAAGTGGTTAAAAAGCATTTTTAGCTTTATCCTGCTAAAATTTACCTAATTCTTTTATCTTTATAGTTTCCCAAATGTATCTATTTATTTAAAATAAAAACGGAGGCACAAAATTTTCTGAGAAAAACTACATGTCATCAGTTTGTTTGAAATGAAATCTGTATGTCAATCAACAGATTTACTAGTGATCGACCAAATCAATTTTGCAGTATATTATAAGAGCACCATATCTCTTACATCACGCTGGCTAGATAAATCTCTATCCCGCTTGAAATTTCGACTACGATTTTATGCGCTAAGAATTTTTTTAAGGACTACTGGTGGCCAAGAAGTTGACGAATCAAGGCGGAATCCCCTTAAAAAGAATAAAGAAGAAATTCTACAAATCACAGAAAAAAAAACCAAAGATCAAAGAGAATCGGCACTTTGGTTTCAAGCAAGAAAGAAAAAGGGATTACAGCTTCTATGTTTGTCAAAATTTCCAAACTAAGAGCAACAACTGATCCACTTAAAACAGCTAAAACTCTTCTAACAAATTTCTCGTCTCAAAGTACCGATTACAGAATTGAAAACGAACCCATAGCTATCAGAGATTTTTCAAAATATTTACAAATGTTCATTGAACCATGTGGATTTTATTTCGACAAAGAAGAAAATCATCTGGGTACTACTCCAGATGGCCTTATGAGAACACAAGGCCTCATTGAAGTTAAGTGCTCCTACATTTGCAGAACACTAACGCCAAAAGATGTCATTAAAAAACTTCCTTATGTCATTCTGAAAAATGAAGAAATGCATTTAAAAACAGATCATAATTATTTCTATCAAGTGCAAAAACAGCTGCACATTACCAAACGCGATTTTGTTATTTTGTGGTATGGACTCCAAAGGATCAACACACTGAGCGGGATGACGGAGTTTTTCGAGAATGGAATACGTCCCCAAACTTCGTGAATTTTCTTTCAAACACTTGCTGGACCAAATTATAAAATTGCTCCATAATTAAGACAAAGTTTAGTTAGTTGTAAAAATCCGTTAAAAGTGGGATTTTGACATTCATGAAACTTAATCTCATTCTTAATGAGACAATCTTCAAGATTACCTCTAAATATAACTCTCATCATTAATTGAGCCTTTGTTCGTCGTTAAGGAGGGGCAGCAAAAAACCACTATGTCGTTTTTCTGTAAACTTTCTGTGAAAGCAGAATGTGCACAGTGAAACGTTGCCTGGAAAAATGATATAGTGGTATGTTGGTGCCCTCCTCAACGAAGAACTAAATCAATTAAAGAAAACCTATAAATGGCAATATTTACTTTTCATCATTCTTTCATGTATATGTCCTTAATTTATTTGTTTCACGAAAAATACCAATGCATTGTTTTGTTCATATAGGCTTTTGTGGCAATATCCCAAAGTTTAGCACATAAGTAAAGGGGAAGTTAATATTTCCATATGTTCTGGTGTCAGTTATTATGTAGTTTATGTCGTATATCAGAAGGGATATGGGAGTTGAGTTGCGAGCGCCTAGTTTCTAGTTGGTATGAAAAACAGTCATTTTATCAGTTGGTAATGAATCCAGTAAAGAAGTTGCGTTTTTACTATACGCTTTACCAGAAATACATCATCTCCCAGGATGTAGAACGTCCGGTAAATACTCAGCACTAGATTCTCTATATACGTGTTAGCGTTTCCTTCAGTCACCAAGAGATGGCGTTATGCATTGGCTTTCCGGTTTCTGGGTCATTGATTTTATATCGCGAAAATAATGTTACCTACATGACGCAACAACGCAATAATTTAAAGATAGTTTTTTTAAGTTTTTAAATACTAGTGATTACTATTCAGTTTGTTTGAATTAATCTTTAATTTTATATATCTAGAATATTATAATAATGTAACATTTTGTATCGCCATCTATCGGCCACTTCGGGAAGTTAATATGCAAATATAGAATCTGGGCGTTATAAGAATCCAGAGGAGATGTTTTCTGGCTTTTACTAATTGCAACTACCAAATAACAAAACAATGTGGGTATTTATTTATTCTTAAATAACTTTGTTTATAATAAATTCATGTAGATTAATTTTAATAATCATGGATATTTAATTTATCATTTTCGTATACGATTTTTTTTTAGGTTCAGCAAAATGATGAACCTCAATTTAATTATTGTTATTGAAAATACAGAAATCTTTAAGTAATTATATATAAATTTTAAAAAATAAGAAATTCCTGTTAAGAAAGGGTATTTCTTTTATTTATTCTTTTGTATAAAAATTAAATTAGTAGTGTGTTACATACTATACTAATGCTTACTGCATAATTGTTTATCTGAAAAGTGTACAAATGAGTTCTTTTATAGAAAGTTGAGTTCTTTTATAGAAATAGAACAATTTTTATTCCGAACAGTGGTGACACTGATTTGATAGTAAACATCAAAGCTGTCGTTAGGTTCTGTGTGCGTTAATTTCAATCGTAATTAATGTTCAGTAGATTTATTTATCTACATGATTTTTATTTACACCCTTTTTTTTTTAAAATTAAACGTATGATAAATTTTCTAGCATTTAAACCAAAATTTAATGAAAATATTGCTACCCAATTATACCTACTTCAAAATTCCCTAAATTTAAAAATTCGCAAAATTTTATTTTAAAATCAATCTGAAAAGCCCAAAATAGAAAAATAGATATAGACCACATGTTTCAGCACTAATTTTCAGTATATGAATCACTTTTTAAAAAGTACACTGTAATTTAAATTTTTTTACAACTGTAATTTAATAACGTCAAATTTTACTGCATTTATTCGACTTTTTCAAAGGTAACAATAACAAGTGAATTAAATTTTCTTGTATCAACTAACTGATTTGTTTAAAAAATTAAAGTGAAGTTTTACTACATAGATTGACATTAATTTTAAATTTTTTAATGTATACAGACATACATACAAGCATATATTTCAAATCAGAATATGATTAATATAAATTTCTAAATATTAGATTTGCACGAAACGGTACCAGCATAATTACTAATTACTTCTTAGTGTGATAATAATTTGTTTAACACAGCCACATTTATAATTACTAGTAGTTCGTCAACCTTTAGTTGTATTAATAAATTAGTCTAACTGTTTTTATTATAAACTAAAGAGTTTAATATTAATTTTTACCCTAAGTGTAAAATATATGTTAATATACAAGACTATTTTTAATTTTTAAGGTAAATAATTAATTTGCAGCATTTTTAAATAAAACGTGACAGAACGTATAAAATACCGTACCTGATTTATGTAAATATGAATTTGAATTATCAATTAATTTAATCATTATTAATTATCCAAAATATACGATCCTATGTATGCTCAATTTTAATATCAAAGCATAAACCAATAGCATTGTTAGTAATATATTTATTTGTGCTCTTTATTTGTATTAAAAGCTTTTTCAATAATTATTCCAACAATTTTATCAGTTATTTTATGAATTTTGTTTGGAATACGTATGTGGAAATGTTCAAAATTTACGTTTTTTTACAAAACACATCAACACTGGGCTTTTCTTTTTGTCGCCTGGCGTACATGTATATTCTATATTCAGTTAGAAAACCGTACAGCTGTATTCATGATATCATTATCCGATTTTAAACACCTCTAGAATTTATGTGTGTAATTTATTTAATCGTATGGTACATTTTAAATATTGTATTGTAATGTAAGTGTTATGTATGGTGCCCCAGAAGATTAGTATAAACCTGTACAGTGTGGTGACAAAATCGTGTGCAATTGTGGATTGGTTCGCCTTGGCAAAGCATTTACTTCAAGATTTAGGAAACCACTAAAACCTAAACATGCCAACCCTTACCCACCCTAGTATTCACATGTAGTAATATTAATTAAGTGTGTAATGTCATTGTGTTTTGTGAAATTGTGTTGTACATTTTTTCCTAATTATCCGGGAGGGTCTTGATGACCAGGCCCGGAAACCAAGTGGTGATTCCCAGAAACAACATGTTTTTCTTGTTGACCATGGAGTACTGTAAGGTACTGATCACCTTCCATATTTTTATATTTGCACCAAAAACCCCTAAAACACACGAAAAAAAAACTCTAAAGAAAATTGATGTAGGTTTTGACGTTTCATTCCGGAAACCAAAGTGGTGATTCTCAGGAACAACATTACTTATTTCTTTATTATTTATGTTGATTTTTGCAATTTAAAATTTTATACGTCTGTTGTAATAGAAAGAACTATACAGAAGGGAAGTAGAGATAACCTTCAAAAAAATCGTCGGATAAGGAAGTGAAAGAGAACCTAAAACAACAAGGAATGACATGGAACGAAAAGGAAAAAGTGGCGAAGAACAAAAAAAGATTGGGTCAAAAGTAGTATATACAACACGTAATGAAAGCAAAAAAACCGTAAAAAGATAATTTCATATAAATTAATTTTTAAATTCAATGTATGATAACGAAGTAACTACACTACACCTGATTAGAATTCTGATTTCAAAATAGATAATATATTGGGAAAAGTTTATAAATTAAACTAATAAAAAATTAAAAGTAAAAATAAATTTTCCGGTTAAATTCAGGAAAAATTTTAGCTGTACTCCTGCGAAACTGCATTCTGAATTTTACTTTTTTTCTATTCCAAAAGTGTGTAGGATAATGAACAGTAAAAAAAAAAAATAAAGTGAACTTTTAGTTAAAATTAAGAAAAACCCTGAATATAGCTAAACGCATACGAAGCCTCAGGATCTAAACAAATAATTATTATTTACTAAATGAGGAGGGACTGCATTTTGAATTTTATTTTTCATTTATGCACAAATGTGCGAATAATACAAAATACTTAAATAATATTAAAAAAAGGGAATTTGTTAGTTTGAAATCAGGAAAATTGTAAGTACACCAGATCGCAATATGGCGCGATTTAAATAAATAAAAAATATTTTTTAAATTAGGGGCTGCATTCTGATTTTATTTTTCATATGCAAAACGTTCAATACAACCAGTTATTGAAAGAAAATGGAACTATTTAGTAAAAATCAAGAAAAAATCAATGAATTTTTATTGTCTAAAACAAAAACGTTTCTCGATATTCTATGTATAAATGGTGGCGATTGGAAGATCGTGGCGTAAAAATGCAATTTTGTTGTGTTACTGTGAGTTATAAATTCTCGTAAGTATTTACAATTTCTGTAAATCCTTCAAAACCTTAAAAAATTTGACAAAGCTACAGAATTGCAAATAATATTGAACTGTAAAAAGTTCCTCTACGACCAAGGTCAGTCAGATACAGATAACAACCTTCTATTTTACGATATCACGATTTGTAAGTAAAGAATTGCGTATTAGTTACTTTAAGATGACTATAGAAACTTTATATCGATGGAAAGCTTGTCAAAAAAGTTTTTGTCCAATCAATAATGAATAAGAGTTGCTATTAAGAAAAATTAGTTTTTGACATTTTATAATTTGTTGTGTTGAAATAATCGTAGAAAAAATCTCAAAACAGTCATATATAAACTAAATTTTTCACAACTAACCTCTGTGACGCTAAGAATAGTTTAAATTCTATAACAAGGTTATAATGAAAATTTGATACGAGTGGAAGATTCCGAACGCGAGCCTTAGCGAGGCGTGAGGAACCACGAGCAGATCGAATTTTCAATCCAATCGTGTAACAGACGGTGTTTTTTCACGATCATATCTGATTAGCTCGATTTTTCATTTATTTTTAAACGTTTTGCAAATTACTGAAATTTTCCGTTCGGTATTATCATCATTAATCAAAAATTATAAAACGTAATTATAGTAATTTATTCAATTTCATTTAAAAATCAAAAGACAATAAAAATAAAGAACATGCACACAATGTGACGTTTTGAAATAAATTTTTATTTTAATGTTGTTTACTTTATTACATATAAAATTAGATTTGCGTTAATTTAATGTAAATCGATTTTATTTATTTATTTTAACTTTAAATATAATTGTTTTAGTTGGGTTTTGGTACTTGTGAAAATAAATAAAAGATATAAACACAGGAAACATTGTTGTTTATGTACCAAGTAAGTAAAGTGCTTGCTTTTAACGTTAAACTTTTTTGACAGCACAACAGCTGACAACGACAACCATTTTCATTTACTTAATGTGATAAGTAATGGGTATGTTGATACAAATTTGCGACAGATAAAGTGCTTGATTTTACAATTCAATAAAGTTATACTTTATTGTCGCAAATCGGTACAATGAAGTAGGGGGACGATTGAAATGTAAAGAACCTGTCACGTGACCTGGGCCGTGAACGAAAATGAAACGGACGAGTCTACTGTTCACATTAAGGGCAACAACGAAGTGTATTTCTAATTTCGTTTGTAGTGTTATTCAAATTATACCCTAGTTTAATAAATACAAAATAATATTATGTTTGGTGTTGAAGATTGTTTTTCGCGAGAGGTTTTTTTTAAAATTTAATCCTCCCCCATCAGTTATGCGGTTGGAGATAATATCATTCTTTATAATCCATGATAATATACAATGAGTTCATGATGAAAAGAACAAATTCAATTAAAAATTTTATATACAGGGTAATATAGATAAAAGTTCCGAAGCAAAGTTGTCTTTTTTTAAATAGAACACAATCTATATTTTTGCAAATTTGGATTTCTTGGAAAATTCTAGTTTTTCTTTGTTTAAGAAATATTAACGTTTGTTGTTTGTGCTTGTGAATTTAATAGACGGTTAAAATAACCAAAGTTGGTATTACATACCGACAATCATTGCCAGGTTTGGCATTTAGAGGATGAAAATTTAAACATTTTAATTTTAAATGCCTATGTCAATTCACAGTTGAAGATAGGTATATAATAATATGCACAGAAAAAAATAGAATTTTCCAAAAATCCAAATTTGTAAAAACATACGGTGTAACACATTTAAAAAAAGCCACTTTGTTTTGGCACTTGTATGTGGATCAGCAGTTAAAAATAGTAAAAAGGATTTCTCCAGAAATTCATTACCTAAATTTTAATCGAATTTGTTATCTTTCATGATGAACACACTATACAGGGTTATACACTTTATACGACACGAAAGATTATGCCTACATCCTCTGATTTTTTGTGAAATGTTTCCTCCAAGGTACACTCATGAAATTTAAAACTTGGACACCACAATTTCTGTAAACAAAAGTTTGCACATTGTGAAGCGGGCTTAAGGGTATCATTTACAATTCTAACAGCAGGTAGTCTCAGCAGGGGTTATCTTATAGAAGGACTGTAGAATGAATCATTACACTAAGCACGTTTTAGAAAATAGGTAATTTACGTTGCTTACTTAATTTTTTCTTTAAAGAATATATTTGAAGGTATCGCTAATTAAACACCATAGCTCGATTAATTATCGAATCAAAATTTTGTTTAGGAAATGTTTACAAAATAAAATTAGAAATAATTTTGATTTAAAAAACGTCTACAAGCAATAACTTTTAAATTAAATCAAAAACTAAACATGGTTATTTGGGTTGACTGATTATTACTTATTTTTAAATAAATCTAACCTACTAATTATTGTAAGTTATTAAAAAAATCATTAAACTCTATTCATAATATTTAGTCCTTACAAACTGTATATTTTATGACGTTTCATTTTTTCTGTAGTTAATATAAAAAGTGAAAATAAAAACTAAGGCAATTCTTATTGTCAACGTATATATTTAGTTTTTTGACAAGAATTTATTACATAATTATAATTAAGATACCAAGTTATAGTTTAAAAATTAAATGAAAACTTTTTTTTTAAATAAAGGTATTACTATATAAATAAATATAAGAAATCAATAATGGGTGTGACCTCCATTATTATTGATACATTCTTGGAGGCGTCTGCTCATTGACGCTATCAAGGTATCAATATAATTAATATTAATCGTTTCCCATGCGGTATCAATGGCTGCAATTAGTGCATTACGGTTTACTGGTATAAAATTTGGCCCTTGTTGTCTTCGGATAACAGCAAGTATTCGAACCCAAACATTTTCGATAATGTTAAAATCTGGGCTTTTTGCGGCCAGGGAACAGCTCCAAGTTATTCTGTATCCAGTGCGCACAACCGCGAAGTAAGGGTCATCATATCCCGATAGTTAATTATCGAATGTTCCAAGAAAATAGTGTAAATAGTAAATGGAATCTACTAACGTAACGTTAAGTCGTTAATTATAGTTACATAACTCTCCTTTCATAAGATATAGTTCATATTAATATGCTTATTGTAAAGCTTCGTACACACCTGAACAACAAACCGAGGAACAAACAGAACAACGAACCGAACGGCAATCGGAACATTAATTTGGACGGTGCTACGTACGAATTTTCAGAACAGATTCGCAAGTCCTGATTGTTCTCCGATTTTCCATCAAAGAAAATGCGCGCGAATGCGTTTGCAGGTTTGGACGAATCTAAACAAAACGGCGAACAAATTTATGCGGGAGAATTAAATTATTTATTTTTTGTCCTCCCTTTTGTGGGTTTGTTGTGTTTTACGTAATATTATGGAGTTGACAGAAGAAAAATGTTTTAAATTAATCAGTGTTTAAGAATGCAAGAAAAAAATGATGTCCCTATTAGCATCATTTGGGCGGGAAATTTCCAAAATAAAAAAAGCGAAGTAAATTATAATTTTTTACTCTTCTTTGTGCGTAAAAATTTGGTTGGCACTATCTTCTTGTTTTCCGCAATTTTCTCTTCTCAATAATAAATATATATGAACTGAAAACTACTGAAAATAATTATGGGAACAGCACAAACGTTCCGTTTGTTGTTCGGATTGTGGAAATCATAAAAGATCGTTTGTCGTTCTGTTTGACTTTCGGTTCGTTGTTATGTTTGTTGCTCGGTTTGTTGTTCAGGTGTGTACGAAGCTTTACAACTTAAGCAACAATTTTTGGCGAATAAAGATTAGTTTGTGATGTAATATTAGAAACACAAATTTATATCATATCAAATTTATGACAACTTAAAACCTAGAACGTGTATGTTATTGCTAAGAAATTATTAAGGAAAAGCGCAATTGCAGTGTAAATATTTATAATTAGATACTTTCGAAAGTTTATAAGTCCTCTATTGTAATCTTAATACTTAAAAGAAAATCCTGTCCATTAGCATTATAAGGAAATGGCTTTACTTTATGAATAAGTTTCAATAACAATAGAATATCCTTGCTTGTTTAATTTACTTCCTTTGAGTCATATTGCTCTAAGGGTTGTTACATTGGTCATTAGAAGTATGTAATAAATAAACAATTACCTACTGTTTGAGAAGGGGTAGTGTAAACCAATAAATAAAGTAAGAAATGTAAATTCCATTTTAGTTTAAAATTTCAAGTGTTGTGAAAATGCCACCTCATCTCGGTGCTGATTTGAAAGCGCGGATTGTTTCGGAATTAGCGGCGGCCGTAGCGTGCGTGAAATTTCACGTATGTTAGATATACCAAAAAGCACCGTAGGGCATTACCGAGTAAAATGGAATCTTGAACACACTTTGGAAAGAGCCATCGGAAGTGGTAGACCTAAAGTATCTACACGTGCTCAAGATCTCGAGTTGTTTCATTACGTAACAGAACAACCATTTGCTACATACTCCAGGGCTATAGCAGATACACTTTTTCCCGGATGCCGTATAACTGCACAAAAAAGATTAAAGGGAGATGGGAATAAAGAAGTATAATGCTGCTGCGAAAGAAGTTCTCAGTGACGAAAATATGAGAATGAGACGTCGTCTGGAATTTGCAAGGCGATATGTGAACGAACCTTTTGGAATTTTGGAATCGAGTGATTTTTAGCGACGAAAAAACGTTCAATAGCCGCAACGATGGACCACTAAAAGTTTTTAGAATGGAAGGAACTCGTTACGAAAATAATCACATATGTCCTAAAAAACGAAGTGGTTATTTTTCTGTGAATGTGTGGGGTTGGGTTAGCGCGCGGGGTCCAGGAGTTTGTTGGGCTATCGATGGACGTCTTGATTCTGCTGCGTATTTAGATATTTTGGAAACTATTATGAAACCTTCAGTCGAAGTGTTTTATCCAGACGAAGATTATATTTTCCAACAAGTAAGTATTCTTATTTCACTATACTTTCTCAAAAAATTGTTCGGGATCTGTTGAATTAACATTTTCATAATGTATTTTTGTTGTTAAAGGACAACGCCCCTATTCATACTTCGCGGGTTGTGCGCAATTGGATACGAGAAACTAACTTGGAGCTGTTACCCTGGCCAGCAAAAGCCCAGATTTTAACATTATCGAAAATGTTTGGGCTCGAATACTTGCTGTTATCCGAAGACAACAAGGGCCAAATTTTATACCAGTAAACCGTAATGCACTAATTGCAGCCATTGATACCGCATGGGAAACGATTAATATTAATTATATTGATACCTTGATAGCGTCAATGAGCAGACGCGCCTCCAAGAATGTATCAATAATAATGGAGGTCACACCCATTATTGATTTCTTATATTTATTTATATAGTAATACCTTTATTTAAAAAAAAGTTTTCATTTAATTTTAAACTATAACTTGGTATCTTAATTATAATTATGTAATAAATTCTTGTCAAAAAACTAAATATATACGTTGACAATAAGAATTGCCTTAGTTTTTATTTTCACTTTTATATTAACTACAGAAAAAATGAAACGTCATAAAATATACATTTTGTAAGGACTAAATATTATGAATAGAGAGTTTAATGATTTTTTTTAATAACTTACAATAATTAGTAAGGTTAGATTTATTTAAAATAAGTAATAATCAGTCAACCCAAATAACCATGTTTAGTTTTTGATTTAATTTAAAAGTTATTGCTTGTAGACGTTTTTAAATCAAAATTATTTCTAATTTTATTTTGTAAACATTTCCTAAACAAAATTTTGATTCGATAATTAATCGAGCTATGGTGTTTAATTAGCGATACCTTCAAATATATTCTTTAAAGAAAAAATTAAGTAAGCAACGTAAATTACCTATTTTCTAAAACGTGCTTAGTGTAATGATTCATTCTACAGTCCTTCTATAAGATAAACCCCTGCTGAGACTACCTGCTGTTAGAATTGTAAATGATACCCTTAAGCCCGCTTCACAATGTGCAAACTTTTGTTTACAGTAATTGTGGTGTCCAAGTTTTAAATTTCATGAGTGTACAATTATGATATACTTAAAATCTTATAACTTATCTCACTCAGCCACACAACCTTTATCCACTGTTACTGATAAATTTGTTTACAACAGAACCACTAATGCCAACATCTTTTATTTTTGACCCATTTTGTGGTAATTTGTTTCAAGTATGTTTAATGCGACATCTTAGTGCTGCAAACTTATACAAGTCTGATAGCTACCTCAAAAAATTTGATTCAAATCGTAAAGCAGTTTCAAAAACTGATTTTTTAATCGCCAGAGTAAACAATTGCATGCAAACACCAAACATCGTTTCACCTTACCAATCCCACTTACTTTCTAAAAACTATTCATTATAAATAATGTTAGTAACGCTTAGGTAATAGTAAAATTGTTTACTTATTCTATATATAGTTAGTTTTCTTTGGAAGTTTAGGGCTTTCCGATTAAGATTATAAGATGACCAGAGATGGATTAATGAATCACCTTATCTATGTCAAGTTAGTTCCATACAAACAACAGTAAGCCTAACTTACCTTCCGGGAACCCCTATTAAAAATAAGAAAGATAAGGTGAATTACTCGGAATATAAAGTTAAAAAAAATCAGAAAAGTGGAGACAAGAAAGGTGCAATACAAATTTCTAATTTTATTTAATTAACGTAATTATAAATAGAATACATAACAATAAGACAAATAACAACAAATAAATAACAAGAAATAACAATAACAATATGAGTGAAGAAGATTTAGTTTGAATCCGCCTGAGATTCGTGAAATTGCCGAAATAACCACTCAAAATTTGTTACCTAATAAATCGGAAGCAGCATACAAAAAAACAGTTCCCAAAATTAAAAGGATGGAGAAAAAGAAAATAATAGTCACGCTTCATGCTCAGAGAAAATGACCTGTTGGCATACTATCAATCCCAACGTCAACAATATGTGCCTTCTTCACGCTGTGGACTAATTACTCAATGTTGCGGTCAATTAATCTGAACACCGATATTTCAAAATATACAAAACCAAGCTTTAATAAGCGATTCTTCTGGGCTAGTACGCCAAAAAAATCTAAAATACTCAGAAGAGGATGGAGATAAAATAAATTTATTTTGTGAGGCTAAAAATCTTTAAATACCTTCAAATGAAAGTGAGTATAATTCTAGCAGATGTTTTCATAAACTCTATAAAATTGTTTGTAGGCGATCTTTAATTATTGCGTACAATGGAGCCTGTAGACGGAAAGAACTTGTCAACATGACACTGGATGATATCGAGTTCCAAATCCGATTTAGTTAGGGTTTCAGTGCCTAAAACAAAAAAAATTATATGCCGCGTTTCTTTTGCAGATGAAAAATTGGATTGCACTAATATTTTAAATTAAGACCACCGTTGATTTTTCTTACTTATACAGAAATGGCAAATGTATAAATAGCCTCATTGAGATAACAATAAGGTTTTGCAAAGAAATTGCCAGTTTTTTTGATTGTCCCCACACCCGAAAGCTGTACACTGGGCACTGTTTTAGACAGTCCAGGTGCAACCCATTTAGCAAATCTTGATGGTGATTTGCTAACTATCTAAGCGACACAGAGGATAGAAGTCGAGTGCCAGCAGCAAAAGTTACGTTGATACATCTTTAAAAAACAAAATTAATGTGTCACTGAAATGCTTGGCCCCTACTAAGGAAGTTTACTCACCTGAAAGCTCCAGAGGGCCAGATCCGAGAAACAGACCTACCTCTAGAGCTGAATTACTGAAACAACGAAACTATTACCGTTCTACAATAAGATATGTGCCAAAGCCATAAATATGGAAGCGCAAGACACATCAAATGTGGCAGTAAATATAAATAAATGCCAATGTAATAGAAATAACTAGAATTTATATTTTTCTTGTGATATTAATAATTATAATTGTTCCTTTGTGTTAACCATGTTTATTCACAATCAGTTCACTTTGCGATCATCTGTTTCCGACCTCCAATACTCAGTGTCCCAATCTGAGTAGTATTGTATATTTGATAAGATAGATATTTGGTTAAATGGTCTACGTTGTACAGATTTTTAAGCCGATTGAGATGCTGTTAACTAAGATCACAAATTTCGATCCGTTCAGAAGATATCTGAAAAAATCTGAAAAACCAATTTTTTTTAAATATCAATTATTTCACACAGCTACTAAAAAAAATTCGTACAGAACTTTCTTCACTAATAAAGGCAAACTATAATCTATTTTCAAAAGACTTTCTTTCTTTTTAAATAAGGCACCATATTCGATTTTTCGATAAATAACTTTTATATTTTTTGCTTTCAATGGTATGATTGAAGTAAAAGATCTTGACAAGCCGGTTATTATATATTATCTATTATATTCTTGTGGAACCACTGTCGTTTGTATCCAAACTTACAAGGGTAACTTCTGACGAAGGATCGAGTATTGTCATGGCTATTTCATTTTTGTTGGTGAAAGACACTTCTATATATCCGTCCGCTACCCTATTAAATTTACAACCACCATGCCTCTTTAAACAGGTGATGTTGGCGCCGCCATCCACCAAAAGTGTAGCTGAAGTTCGTCTCAAGCAATGACCTGTGTATTCCTTCCAATTTGATAATTTACGAAAACTTGCGACTTCTCTGCTCACGCTTCCTATATTATAAATTCCCATTATTACCCATTCTGGTATTTCAAAAAAATCGACGGTCTTGTATTGCTTTTGGTCGTAATAAAACACATATCCTGACAAGTTTCAGCAAATTGGTCCCCACATTTGTAAATAACCGATTTGTATTTGTCTTGGTTTTAGGAATCGTTACATGAATCAAATCTCCTGCATCTTTGATGTTGTCAACTTTCATTTTTACCATGGACTGCTCCAAATACTGAAAATATTAACACAATCTGAACAAAACATAAATTTAGATTTTTTTGATAAACTACAAATCAGAATTTATTTTTTAATTGAGGAATGACAAAAACAGTGGAATTGAAGAAAATCTTGGACAAATCAGCTGATTCCAGATATACAAAGTTGGGTTACTAGAAACCGTGGAGAAATAAATTATTTCATTACGCAGTTTTTGAGTGGACACGGACAAAACGGCCATTATCTTAAAAAAATTTAAAAACGGGACAGTGACAGGTGCGTGGATTGATGCATGACGGATGGAAAAGATCATGCGGTCTTTGAGTGCGTGAGATGGGCAGAAATTAGAATAAAAATGGAAACAGAAGCAAGAGAAAAACTGAGACCTGAAAATGTAATTTGAATAATGTGCGAGTCAGAGGTAGGATGGAAGAGCTTAGCAAAGGGCTGCATTAAAATAATACAGACAAAGGAAGAAGAAAGCAGGGGTGAGCGGTACTAAGTACAGCAGGGTTGCATAGCAAAGAAATACAAAAGTAGTACCCTAAGCATCCCGGGGATCTTATGAAGATTTCTCACTCCACCAAAACAAAAAACAATAAATTTCATCAGAGGCTTTACTTGTTTCTTAGTTAATACCCTAAATTTTTAATGTATTTATTCTTCATTCTGCTTCTTGAAGAACGCTCTTAATTTCAAATAATAGCTTATATCTAACCCATCATTCACTAACGATTGTATCATGGAATAGTGTAACCGCATTGAAGAACATTTCATTTTCTTTGCAATCGCCAAATCGGAAAAATATGCCAGTAGCTCATTTTCCGAATAATTACTAATGTGTTTTTCTTCACACCAACCCACCAATTTTTGATACACTGTTACCTCTGTTTGGTGAATATTGATGTTGTATGTAGGTTGTACTGTTATTTTACGTAGATTTCGTTGGTGTTGATAAAGCACATTTGTTTTTGTACCAAGTTTGGATAAGTTGGTTAATAAATTATCACATATGGAACTAACCTAAAAGATAATCGATCAAAAATATAATAGTGTAACTCCACAAAATTCTTTTTCTTATGAACATGTAATTAGAGTACTGGTTTCTTATTCCTAAAACGTGTCATTTTATTGATGAACTTATGATATGCTGCGGGTGGGTAGATCAAACCCGTTTTCATTAGACACATTTAAAGTGTATATTCTTGCGTTACCATAAAACGATAACTTTTATTTACTACTAAAAAATAAACAACGATTCGAAAGAATAGGATCGAGAAAGTAGGGAAAAATTCAACAAAGCATGCCTCACGTTGAGCGCCCAAAGTATTGGCAAACACGAGTGAACGACTGCCAACTATTTACTACATCTAAGGGTTTGATCATAACTTCTTGTAACTAAAGAATTAATCCATAGGAAAACCAAATTTTACATAGACAATTCAAAAACAGGTATCTTACTTGTTACGTCCGATAAAAAATGTTAGAATTTAAATGCGTTTCGGAAGTTGAACATACACACTTGCAAAAACAATCAAGAAGTAAAAAAACATATTAAACTTAAATACAAAAATAAAAAAATACATTATTTTTTTGACAGTATGGCCGCAAATTGAGTTTATTTTCTTAAAAGTTTGTGTTTTTTGATGGTTTGCTCTGCTTGTTTTTAAACCCCCAAAACACAAAATATTTTTTATTTAACTCAAATGGTTCTGGAGATAATATATTTTTTTTAATTCTAACTTCAACTTCTTTTGTAATTATAAGATGTAACTCTAGTAGGCAGATTTTTATTAAAAAATACGAGTAAAAGCAATTAGTCATATTTTATGATTACCAATTAGATCTGATATCACAATAAAGGACTTTTATTAGTGGGGTTACTTAAAACAAATTTTGTGATGTGAGCCATTAGAGTATAATGATAAGTGTTACAATTTTTTGTTTCAAGTTTTTTATTTTCTTTGTAAATTAACAAAACACGCCCAGAAACTTAGAAAATTTACAGGAGGGTCGTGATTTGAGATAACATCCAAACAAAATCACATAAAAGTACAAAAATTATTGTAAACGTGTCAGTTTAATAAAGTACTTATATTTGACCAAGATGTATTTATAAACAGATAATCTACGTTAGTAGCTCTATGGGCGGCACTAAAATTTTATTTAAATTTTAACCTCTAAGTAACGTAGACATTTGGACCGAATGTTTATTTGCTAACAGAAAATTGTGAAAAAAAATTTGCGTACATATTTAAAAAACTCGGTCGTTTACGAGATCACTTAACTCTAATTTGTAAAAAATAAAATACTAAACGATTTCGTCGCCTTTGACTATAATTGGCAAAAAACACAACAACATAATATTAAACACCAAAAAACTGCACCAAAAAACTTTATTCGGACACGTGTTTCAATTGCTAAGTTATCATCATCGCGAACCTATATCACTTCGCAAGATACGAGCATAATTAAAAATTTTATCTCATTTGAAACGTTTTTCGGATACGTATATCATTGTTCTTAGTGGTAAAAGCACAAAAAAAACCCATTACGTGCGTTTATCGCCGGATACAATAGGTGCAGCAATTGACCATATACTTTTGACACCGTTTTAATCAATTTTCATTAAATTTCGAGGAGCGAAGAGGGTTCTAAACCAAAACTCAATAATACGCAAAGCAGTAAAAATACGAAAAGAAAACGTACAGCTCAAGAACGAACCAACAAAAGAAAAGTCTAACGCTTATTTGTGTGGACCACATTCTTACGGTCTAATTGGTGATTTTGTACCCCAAATTCGGTCTTTTTTATTCGTATACGTGCTGTGACAACTAAAATGTGAGAAAAGAAAAAATTCTAATAATGATAATTTTCAAAATGGTATAAATAAGAAAACTTACTACGAGCATCCTAACTAAGCACCACTTAGATCAATTTTTAAAATAAGATAAAATCGGAATTTTTCAAATAGAAAAATCTATTTTCACGCCATCTATACGTGTAGAACGGAAACCGCATATAGAATTCTACTATTTAAATCTTGTAAATATGAAAATTAGGTTAGACAAGTAATGAAAAATAGAATACAAGAAAAACAGCGTTATTTGAATAAAATAAAAATTTATGACAAAATAAACACAAAATAATAATAAGAATTTTTTAAGTTGGTCCGGAGACATACTGTATTAGGTCTGTTAAAAAGTTAGTAGGCTGACACATAGATAACGCTATTACAATTAATTTTATAAGATTTTTTTTAGTTAATACTAACCTTCAAACAGTGTGTGTAAAAAATTTTTACTGCAGTTGGGCGATCAGTTTGTGAGTTGTATTATTTGGAATAAAAGTTAATTTTGTTATTTTCAAATCAATGGATTAAACAAAATTTTGCGTGTTAAAGAATCATTGCTTTTAGACCGAAAAAATACCGTTGAAGCAAAAACTTAGATTGATAAATATTATCCCGACAACTCCACCCAACAATAATATCCGCGTTCCTTAAAACGCGAAACCATCAACAAGCACAGATTGCAATACGAAAATAATGTGCTGATAAACCAGGAAATCCACCGACCTTGCTAACTATGCAAGTAACGTACCAGGCGTCAATATAAATAGCAAGTGAGAGTCGAATAGCAAATTAACTACTGAAGAACAGTCAACAGTGCAATTAATGTGTCGCGCATAATACGACACGCACAAGCTCACAACCGATTAAAATCAACAACGTCGTGATGATTTGAAGAAATTTTTAAAACTGTTCAACCCCCAATAAAAATAAATTTTTGCATTGATATGTGACAGTGAATGAAACATGGCTTCATCACTAGATTCCAAAGTTCAATCAACAGTCAGATACGTGGACAGGGGCCTGATGAAGCAACTCCAAAACGTGTAAAGATTTTTTTTGTTGTGCACATATTAATGGACTATCTTGAAAATAAAAAAACAATCAACAGCGAATATTATACTATAGCTTTGTTGGAGCGTTTGAAACATAAAATCGTAAAAAATGGCCTCATATGACTAAGAAAAAGGTTTTATTAAATCATTGATTTAATGTGTCACAAATCACATTACCTGATGTGTCCCCAGCGACTAGTTATTGTTCGCAGAGAGAATGCTCGCTAGAAAAAATTTAGCACTGATGAACGATTAGTCGCTGAAACAGGCCAATTTTGAAGCTAAAAAAATTGTACTACAACAATGTTTTCAAAAAGTTGGAAAATTTTGGAATCGGTGTATCGCTATCCTGAATAGTAAAAGTCAAATTTTGACAAGTTAGTTAGTTTATGAATTTTTTAACCATACAGTTATATAATTGATTTCAATTTAACAAAATAAAAATAAAAAAACTTATTAACCGTAGCGAAGGAAAGCCATTTTAGTCGTAACGTCTTATTCATTATTCAGTCTTAGCTTAGTTCTTTCTTTCCTTTATATTTTAGTTAGGTAAAGTACTTACTATAATACCGACATCTACGTACTCAAGTAGGTACAACAGAAAGGTTTATTTGTAAAAAAAATGAGACGAGTTACATTTACTTAAAAAATACAACTTTAAATACAACAAAGCTGTCAGAATGTAAAGCTGAAAATTTGTTATAATTTTCAGTATCTTAACAGAGTGAAGGGTGGTTAAATATGCAACATTCGAGAGCGCGGGCGTTGTATTTTCTTCAAAACCGTGTGTTTATCATCATCCACCTTACAAAGGCGCATACTTAAAATTCACATCATCAACAATAATTAATTTAGCATAGTACATAAACGCGCATTAAAAATTTGATAAACCTTCTCACGCTAACAAAATATGTCTTCATCAAAACACGGAGGTGTAAGAAAGGGTCCCGTTTATAGTTTCGAGTGCGTCTGAAAAGTTAAAGTGCTGCATTACCAAGCCGGTAAAAACTTTTTAACCCACAATTTGTTGTTTGCGGTTTAATATCAATCGGTATCGTAGCGTCATCTTGTAATTTTTATGTGGCACAGTTTATCATTGACTAGAGGGTTCTGTAAAGCTCTACAGACATGGTTCGTGCCTATACAGGGAAATCACTACTTCAATTTACGCGATCAATAATTTGTGAAATTTGTGAGATACAGAGAAAACTAGAATTAGAACTCTATATGTCAATTTCCTAAATATGATAACGAAAATAACACCGCACATATAGAAATCTTCTATCTAAACTGGGATATACAGTTCTATGTTGATATTAAAAACTAAACTATGAATATGAAGAATCCTTTCAATTTTGACCAGGCTAAAGCTAAATTGGGATTGAAATGTACTTACTACACTCCGCGGCAAAACTGACGCGCACCATTTTACCGATAAACTCGGTGAAAATTTGTGACAGTATAATCATTTTTATACGTAGCTGATAATGAAAAATTAATCCCAAAGTTACGTACGGAACATTACAAATTAAATTAAACTTTAGATTAATATTTTTTTTCGCCGCCAATCTCAAGCATCAGGTTAAACAAGAGGTTGCTCCCTATCAGGCCATTATGGCTTTTTTTTGCACCTTTGTTTTTTTTTCCAATTTTAATAAGTCTTAAAGTTTGCGTTCTATGACTTACGTACTTTAATTTAATTTTTTTTAAATTATAGCATTGCCGTTGTCAATCTCAAATTCCACGTTAAAGAGAAGGCATTTTTCTCTATCGGATCTCTTTATCAGTTTTTCATAATTTGGCTATTTTTCGATTTTAATGAGGCTTAAAGTTTGCATTCTATTACATACGTAATCTACTAAATTAAATTTTAAATTTATTGATTTTGAAAAATTAAGGATTTGCCGCCACTATCTGAAACACCATGTTAAAGAGGAGGCTTGTTTCTATTAGGCCATTTTTGCTTTTTTGATTTTAATGCGGTTTAAAGTTTTACTTTCTATTCCATACGTACTTTAACACTTTTACTTTGAATTTAATTTTTTTTAAATTAAGAATTTTCGCCACTACACTTTAAGAAAAGGCTTTTTTCTATCAGATCATTTTAAACGTTTTTCATATTTTTTCTATATTTCAAGTTTAATAAGGCTTAAAGTTTGCGTGCAATGACATATGTACTTTTATTAAATTAAACTTTGAATTTAATAATTTAAAAAAAAATGAGGACTTTATGCCATCAATTTCAAACACCACTCTTTCTTTTATCAGGCCCTTTTAACAATTTTTATACCTTTGTTTTTTCGATTTTAATGGACATTAAAGTTTATATTCTGTGAAATACTTAGTGAACTAAATTAACTTTGAATTTAATTATTTTTTGAAAAATTAAGTTTTTGCTGACGCTGATCCCAAACACCACGTTAAAGGAGACGCTTTCTTCTATCAGGCCGTTTTAGTTGTTTTCATACTTTTGCTTTATTTTGATTTTAATGCGTTTTAAAATTTGAATTCTTACAGACGTAATCAACCAAATTGAACATTGAATTAATTTTTTTTTAAATAACGACGTCAATTTTAAACGCCACGTAAAGACGAGGCTTTTCTCTACCAGTTTTCTATACGGCTGCAAGTCTTATATCCAAATTTCAATTTAGCAGAGTCTCTTTAACATGGTATTTTTAATACTGGAGGCTGCAAGTCTTTAATTTAAAAAAAATTAAATTCAAAGTTAAATTTGCAATGTTAAAGGCTCTGATTTGACTTTTATTTTTAGTTAAGTTCGCTTTATTGCAAAATAATAACTATTTCTCTCAAGGTAATTTTACTAAGCCCTAAGTAATTTTTAAACTTTTTATGATCATTTGTACAACTTACTAGAAATAACTTTTTATTTAGCTCATCAATGTTCTTTGAAATTTTATCATCAGTTCCTATTAATTCGTCAATTAAAACACGACGTAACATAAAAAAAACAAGTAATAACACACAAATTAATCTCTTAACTGGCGAAGACGGATATATCCGTCAACTCCAACTGCGGTTCTTGGTGACCATGACGTATATATTCGCATCCGTATTTTCTGTGCTACATTTAATGTCTACAAATATAATCGCAAGCTATAATATACTTGTATTGGGGTACTTGTCGGAACTTGTTTTCTAGCGCATTCGTTGTAATTATTTTTAGTGTAATTTTTGTGGTACTCTTTTTTGTATTCTATGTTACCAGAAAGGAATCGAGATATTGGTGTGTTGAGTGTAACTCAGGGTTTTATCTATATTCATATTTTAGAATTTATCACATTAAAGAATATTATTTCATTTGTTTTTTTTTTTTAGTTATTTTCTTCTTAATTAATTAGATTTTGTGTATTTTTTGATAAAACTGTTTATTAATCTTGAAATTTATAAACTAAGAAAATATAGAGGGTGTGCCATTTAAAAATATTATCGATGACATCGTTACTCGCAAATGGTTGAGACTGTATTATTTCGCAAATAATTGATTTATAGACCAATTTCTCCCTACAGTATAGACAACCGTGTTTACACTCATGCGTTTGAGTTTGAACGTTTGTGTTGCAAAATCTTCTAAAGATTTTAGTTATTTTAAATTGCCCGTTCCGATAATTTATTTATCTTCATCTGCTCGCAAAAATTATGCCTCATTTCCTATTTGCTGACTGTCGTGAAAAGGTGTACATGAAAAATGTTTTCTACAAATCGAACAATTAGACATGTGCTTTGTAATATCAATTGTAGTAAAATCATCCTATTCAAATTAGGAAATAAGTCTTCGACTACTGTTCCTGTGTAAGTACCATTTTTACTTTCCTTTGTTTTAATAAAATATTTGCTATCACGGGTTCTATTAAGTGCAGTCACCTTTTTTTTGTTGGTTTTCCTCTTTAGCTTCTTTTGCTGGTCACTTCAAACGTACTCCGTTTTTAATTAATCAATGGATTTTTAATTATGGTTATGCTGGCAAGCATAATAATTCGAAAATTATAAAATATCAAAGTGGGTCTGGTATTATCACCAACGTTGGAATTTCAACCTACCTTGGAACCGCCTTCTGGTCAAGGGCACCACTCAAGATATGCCCGTTATCTGGTTCTTTGTGAGCAGCTCAGCAACTGTTATCAACGAAGTCCATTTTCTTTTTTTTTATTGGATAATACAATATTAGATTTGGATACGGAAGCTGTCACATCTGCCGAATAACTGTCGAACACCAAAGACCTCCTATTTATACAAGCTAAGTTAATTCTTTTATGCAGGTCATTAATAAATGTTTTAGCGTTCTATGTATACGTACCGCGGCCGTGAGTTTAGCAACGTTTTTTTTGGCGTTGTATAAATAATTTTGTGAACTAGAAAGATCTTTCCAAGTACCTGATTAATTTTGTGCGTTTTGAAACTATTTAAATAATCTGTAATTGTTGTCAAGTACATTCCGAACAATATTTGCACGTAAACTCGATGAATTGCTTGTATGGAAAAATTGGTGCTACGACTGTCAAAGGTGTTTGATACGCTAACCTATTTGAGGCGTTTGTGTCTCAAATTATTACTCGCGTCTTAACTCGCTCTCGTGAATTATTATTATCTTATAATTATATCTTGCTATTAATTCTAAATGATATTATCTATTGTTATGTCGAGTTGTTTCTATGTGTGTTAATTGAACTCTAGTCGCTATAATAATATACATATTTCTATCCACGTACCGTTTATTTCTGTGTCTACGAGTTCCTAATGACTCTAGATATCTCTTATACGTGGCGCCTTATAAATTCTTTGTGCAGTGTAGAAGCCTTCATTTTGAACGATTCTCAGTAAACCCACGACTACTGCCGACCAGAAGGAGCTGCCGGCCAGGCCTTCTAGCACTGCTATATATGTATTTTTTTTTTTTTAAGTTTGTTTACAAATAAACCGCAACAAACTTTTGTGGCTTCTCAACGTTTAGGTCTTTGTGTTTTGCAACTAAAAAACAATGCTTAACTCATACAAACGCTGAGGAGAACTATACCTGCTGCTTTTGTGAACGCTTGACCTGTTGACTGCCATGTTTAATTACTATATTACTTTGGTGCAATTGGTTGCAGATCTTAGGGTATACGCTTTCCTTTTCTACTGCTTTTTGAATTACTTTTGTATACAATAGATGCTGTAATCTCCACCTTTGCTCTTATTTGCTTAAACTGATATTTTTGTTGGTTCTCTTGTACTTATCTATTTATCTATTTTTACATTTGTTCTTGCTGCTAAACTATTAGTTTTTTTAATATGGTAATTTGGAAATTGGACATCAATCGTTTATTAAGAAGGAGCTAGTGTTTGAATTATCCTCGAAAGGTTTTTGATACTTATGTCGATGTTGCCTCCATGATAAATCTGTTTGCAGAGTTTGCAACTAGAAACAAATAAATCCTTACCTGTTACTTTGGTTGAGTCTAAATTCTTTGACGATCAAGCTGCTATTGAACTAGCCCTTAAAGAACTGTGGGGACCACAAACACGGGCTATCCCACACATTCAAAATCATCCCACCTACAAGCCGAGGACGCGCGAAGCCGTTCGATCACGCCAACAACCCCTATAAGAAGACGGCTCGCGCAGAAAAGAGACACTCTTAGTTGGGCCTTAAACTAACAGAGTCACTAACTGGCGCATATAACCCAGTGAAAGCAACCACCGGCGCGTATAGCGGAACAACCACCGGCACGTATAGCCTGGAACAACCACCGGCGCGTATAGCCAGGCCTACCCACTGGCGCGTCTGGCCCAGTGCCACGCCTGGCAGGGATCACGCCGCCACACAACTTAGGGTCGGTCGATGCCCCCGCAGCAATCAAGGCACCACAGGGTCGCGCCGAGAACGACGCCGACAGCGGAGCGACGTGCGCGCCTTCCTTCGACGCGCACCCATACCGGATCCAGTGTCGCCGTTACCTCCATCGCCGCAGAAGACGACGGCACCCATGTCCATACGCTCGCCCACAGCAACGGGAACCACCACGCCGCCTACCTCGCCGCCCGCCTGGAAGTTGCGCCTTATCGAGCTGCCGCCACCGAACATCTACCGTTTCGTCGACGGCATCACTTAACGGAGGCAGGACCCGCGGCGACGACGATGTTAATATCAGTTGTTAATATGTAAATATGTAGAGTGTAATAAAGTGCTCAAGTTCATGCGTAAATAAAATCAACGGTGGGGCAAGCACCGCTTTAGAGGAAGATCCACCTTTTCTTTCCTAATCCGATTCTAATAATGAACTCGATGCCTCTACTCCTGTAGCCGCTACTCAAGCCATGTCGTCTTTTAAAAATATTTTTTGTCTAAATAGAATCTTACTTTTTCTGGTGAGGATACTTTATCTGACTTTCTTATTCGTGTTAAAGAACTCTCTTTAGCTAGGGAGTATCTTCTCAACATCTTTTCGTCGCTGCTCCTGAAATACTATCAGGAAAAGCTCTTCTTTATTTCAAGTAAATCGAAAACGTTTACACTCTTGGCGAGACGTAGTAACTTTTGTTTACAAATAAACCGTAACATGGTTCATCCAAAATTATTCTTTTAGGGATTAATTTTATACTTTATGTACACAATGTACAATAATTGTACACTGTCCTCACGAATAAATCCAATTTCGCTTCTTTTTTTCCTTCAAAAGTGATTGTATGGTGGGTTGCCTTTTCCAAATCAACAGCTAACTTGTTTTTAAATAAAACACAATGTGAGATTGTTTTTTATTTTCTCAAGTAAAAAATTACATATAATCTACTTCAACTTCAGAGGAGAGGTCGTTGGTTTAAAAGTTAGAGTGAAATCAAAATTATGCATGGCTGATCAACAACTTATGGTATTTAAATCATGTCGTCTGTGCTACCAGGCAAAAAGCTTTTGTAGGTATTGATAGAGATTTGCTAATAACTCATATAGAATTTGAACATTGGCCCTCGGCCGTCTAAATTCAATGCGTGCTTTTAAATGAATCTTCAGGAACTTTATGGGTTGACTTTGAAACAAGTTGCTCAAATACTGTCGTTTTATCCAGTCAACACATTTTCCAAACCTCTGTAGAAGAAATGAATTGCATTTAAAATCAACAGGGTAAATGTAATCAATTGTAAGATGTTTGTAAAGCAACATCATAACTTTATTGTCTATCTTTAGCCATTTTACACAAATATTCTCTTTTCTAATTCAGAAAGTTATGTAATTTTCATAAAAAACAACGCTTGCAATATTTTTCCGATCTTAATGTTTCCCGTCGTAGTGAGAAAATGCAAACGTAAAGAACAAAAGAATTTAAAGCAAGTACTTCCGAGTTGGCATCTGGTACACATTTTAAATTTATTATTGTTTTCAATTTAACTAAAAAACTTGCCAAAGTTACCATGTACAAAGATTCATCAAATTGAAATAATTGTAGAAATCTGAAGTAGTATGTAAGATGCCGACTGTCAACTAAGCAAACCTAGTGAAAACCTGTGATTTTTGTAGACTTGCTACCCTACCCTACACTGATGCTGTTTTATTCGATTGGCAGAAACTCAATATATTGAGTTAAAAATGTGCATACTACAGATTTCTACAAATTATTTAAATTGTAAAGTAAAATATTCTTCAATTAGATATCACCAGGTGACGAAAGTATGTTTTAGAGGTTGATTGTACACAGTTATCTTCAAAAACAGTTTCATCTGGCAATAAAGACGGTATCTGAGACTCCTGCTTGTGCACAGCAGGACCTGGAGTTGTTTGATTAATGTGTTGCTGAGCATTGTTGCGAAAAGATTTACTCCGCCCACGTTTGTTATTAGTCGCGCGGAAAAGTGGGTTAAAAATAAAATCAGTTAGACGTCGACTTATGCTTTCGCAACCGCGTTTTGCGATTCAAAAGTTCCTTAATTTTACTTCCGAATGTTTCTAGAAGATACAATGAATCGATGTCGCTGAAGATTTCGTTTGGTGTGATGACTGCAGTACCATCTGGAGCTTGCGATATCGCGTCCATTATTGTTTTTTTCTTCATTATACGCTGCCAACATGCTCATCAATTGTTTAATAAGGTTTTCATCGGCCAAATCATTCCTCAAATTTTCCCTGAAATACATATTGCATAGAGATACTTAATTTTCGAAATTTTATTAATGTCCGTTCTATATGTTTTCAAATTACATAGTAACGGGCATAAACAAAACTGACATAGGTACCTATCTATGAGATATTTTAAGTATGTTTCATAAGAGTCATTGTACGGTGCGATAGCGTTGGTTTTTAAAAAACATGCAAATTTTGCGGTTATTTTCGTTATTGTATCTTTTTCTTTGTTCAAAGTATCACTGCGTTTTGACATCTCCAATTGTAAATCTTGCGCTCTTTTTCTTACTTGTTTTTGTTCAGAATTGAATTTTTAACTGTTTCGTTTTGTATTTTAGTTTCAACTGTTTCAGACTGATAGTAAATGTGCATATGTACTTGATATCTGCACCGGCACATCCTGCAATTTCCGCTATTGTCCATAGACGCACATTTCATAAGTTCTGGCGTACCAATTATTTCATTTGGCACGTCCTTTAAACAACAAGGAGCATGACATCTTTGACGATAGTGCCATTTAGTTTTATTGCCGACCTAAAAATCGAAAATAAGTTAAAGCTTGTAAATTGTTTGCTTAAACCTGATAAACGGTGGAGCATTTGAGACTAGTGCAGACTGTATGTGCCTGTGTCAATACCAAAACTTTTAAGTCAATAATTGGTATATAAAGCATAGATTTCAGTTCATTCAACGTAGTATCACTGCTATTTATTTGTTTTGGTGCATTCTTAGAATGTATATTATCCTCAATTAACTGAGCAATTTCGGCCATCGGTTTTGCCAGTTTAACGATGACTTGACGCGCCTCGTTTACTGAAATAGTGTTCTTTATTTTGTGCGGAATTAAACCTGAACATTCCGTGTTTCCAACAACGTACATAATCATCCTGTAACAGCAGCGTAAAGTAGTTAGGAACAAAAAGAAAGTTATGTACCTGTTATATTCCTCTAAAGATTTGGTCCAACTCTGGGCAAAATTGTACACGTCTTCTTTTGAGAAACGCACTTTATTCTGAATGGCGGCCAAAAAACGGAAAGCCTCATTGTCAATACAAAATATGTTATTCTTTTTACATGGTATATCAACTCCTTTTAAAGTGCTTAACAATGTTTTTAGTGATGGAAGTGTTTCCCCCGGTCTGTAGAAGGTACTTCTAGTGTTGGTAAATACAAACATTAAATTCTGAATAGCGGTTTTCTCCAACCTCGACAGTAGTTGTTTGATGCAAAATTCAAACATGACCGTCAGTCTAGAGCTGTTAGGCATCAGCAATATACAAATGCCATTTAAGTACTTTAGTTCGCTGATATAAGACAATACGTTTTCAAAATTGATGTTGTCATAATTTATTCCTCTGGTATCTCCAATACCTGGGGTGTCTATCAATCGAATCTTCACATCGGTTCCTTTGACTGAGTATATGTAAGACCGACAAGCTTGCGTAGCGGAAGCGCCTATTTCAATACTTTATGATGACTACCCAAAGTAACGACTTGTGTCTCAAAGTTTTCATCAGAGACCGTAAATTTTGACGGAATCACATATTGAAGTTTTTTATATTGTGCTGCCTTAAACGTAGGATAAGTAATGTAGTTAAAAAACGCATTAACAAAAGTCGATTTTCCAACTCCAGTTTCTCCGAGAAGTAGAATATTAATATCGGCATTTTCTTTCGACAGCTTCAAATTTTTAATTTGTCCAGAATAGATAAAGATTCGATGTTGTTGGATCTTTCTCTATCTCTTGATTTATTTATATCGGGAAGCTTCGTTTCGGACGACTGGAGCTTTGAACTGCTACATTTTGAGGAAGAACCTGGAAAAACGAATAAATAATATAACGTGTAGATTTAAAGTGAGTTACAAAAATATGTACGCATTTGTGCTGTGCGAGAAACCACTTTTACCAAGTCGCTCTCCTTTCGTATCAAATCACAACAATGAATATGGCCTGTTAAAAAACTAAAAGTCATAACGACGCTTTTAGTCACATTTCATCAATTTTGACTTCATTTCAGTCGACCTCAATTGCCACAAAAACAGTTCTGTGAATGTTTTTGGTAAAAAATATGAAATTTTTAGGATTTGATGAGATGTTCTAAATATTTATACACAGTAACACCGTGAATTTTTTACTGCCTCTATAAGAACTTCTATAGTAAAAATTTCTACAGCCAGTTACACAGAACGGAGTTAAATTTATTCTTATATTACATACAATATTATCCTACTTAACATACAGCAAGGTGTCATCATCAAGTCAACAGTACATTAGTTTACTAAAGTTTAATTTCTATTCCAAACTTCCATTCAACTCAAGTTCAGTAGAAAAGTTTGACGAAAACTGTACAGTTCGTCTAAGTCGTTAGTCGTTTTAATTACTCCATGACGAGACCAAATATGTTTTAAAAACTGGTAGAAACACGGGGTAGGCAAGCTAGCACCAACTCAATATGTGCGGCAAAAAAATTTTAAAAAATGTTACGTAGATTAGTTTTCAGGACCCCAATTCTTGAATTGTAGTGTCACCTTTTTGGTGAAATGAAATTTTTTTACGCGTAAATTCGTCTGGCTTCATTGAAGTATTCGCTTTAAGTAGGTGGTACTGTATGTTAGCTACATTTCGTTTGCGTTAAAAAGCACATCTGGTATCAATCCCACGGCCGGTATTAATTATATCCTGGCCCTTGGATATTGTCAAATCCGTCGCGTTCACAGTTAAGCTAGAAAGAAATGATTATCCCGATAGCTATTTATCAAAGGTTTTGATAGAAGTCTGAGTTACATTACACCCCCTTGCTTTATTTACTTAATAAACCTCTTGTTTGTTCCATGGCAAGCATAGAAGTAGTTTTGTTTTTAAACGTAAAGTCTTACATTTTATTTAGTATAGATTCATTAATAAAATTACCCTGCGGTTTCTGTTAATTTATTATTTTTTTTGTAGCGTTCTTTGTTTATGTAGACATCGGAAAACGGAGATACGGTATGTAAATGTTTAAACTGGGTCTGTAAGTAGTCAGTAAGTCGATAGCTGATAAGCAGAATAACAACTACATACTAAATTAAACAACAACAAGTACCAAATCTGTTGCGGATAAAATTGTTTTGGTGCGCATTTACCCCGGCGTTTGTCGCTGTATGAAAATTTTGCTCACACTTTTAAAAGGTAACAAAAACGTGACAACAGTGGCTTTGAGAATGTTGCCCTTTCTTCTAGCTGAGTTTTAAACATTTCTCTAGAGAGGGTATAAGTTAAAAATAGAATAACAGTAGTTACTTGCAGTTTGAAGCCTAAAGTATGTGAGCATTTCTCTCAGTGAGCGACAAACTGTGGTTGTGATATTTTTCAAAATAGACACAATTTTTATATATTATTCGATAACTTAATGAGTGTAAAATTATAATATTGCAATGAGTCTAGGAAGAAATTGTTGGAATTGGCTTTACAGAACCGGGAAGAAGACCCTGCAGGTATGTAATACATATGTTTTGTTTATTGAATTCTACAAATATTGCTTTTGAATTTTTAGGAAAATTCCTACCGATGTTGTTATTTGTTTTATATTTCATTTGCATTTTTTTTTCTATATTACAACTGCAAGAGGAACCTGTAAATTTGCAAACAAAATTTTTGCGAATATTATTGTTTTCAATTTGCTCTTATATTTACATTTTTTTATATTTGTAGTTGCTCCTCCGTGGTTTTACGAGGATCCTCCAGTAGATATTGACGATGATAATAACGATCGACGTTTGGATGAATGCGAATCAAATGCGTCATCTGAGCATAGTGAACATTTAACTGATTCTGAGAAGTCGGCAGCTAGCTCAGAATCAGATGATGAAAAACTACAACCTATAGTCTATTCCAAGCTATTTGTCCGGTAAAGGATTAACCCCTCTTTACTTTTGGGCGCACACCGCGGTTGAAACTATTGTGAAATGTACAGCCTTCAATTCATTAGCTTTAGGGAGACAAGATTCGTTATATTGTAGTATTAGATGGATTAAGAAAGGATAGAAACATTTAGAGGGGTTAATCCTTTACCGGACAAATAGCTTGGAATAGACTATAGCCGACTTTACTATGTAGGCAAAGATAAAAAGACAATATGGTCAATGCATCCACCTCGTCCTAAGGTTAGAAGGAGTAGTCACAACATTGTTACAAAAAAATCGGGCGTGACAGCAATAGGAAAAGACGCAAAGAATGTTTTAGATGCATGAAAGTTATTTTTTCCCGATTCAATGATACTTGAAATTTATTTGAAAAAAATACTAGAAAAATATAGCCGTCAGAGAGATTGTCCGGATACTACGCCAGTAGAGCTAAGTGCTTTATTTGGACTCCTTTACTTGGCTGGCGTCAAAAAAGCAGGTCACCTCAACATTCAAGAACTTTGGTCTAATGACGGAACATCCCCAGATTCTTTTCGAGCAGTTATGTTTAGTCGTAGATTTTACATACTTTTAGAAGCTCTAAGATTTGAAGACATTAATACCAGGCCTAAAAGAAAAAAAAAACAGATAACTTGGCGCCTCTAAGGCATATATTCGAAGAATTTATTTTGAGGTGCAAGAATAATTATGAACCTAGCGAACACATGACTATAGATAAATGTTACCAGCTTTTCGTGGAAAATGCAAATTCCGTCAATATATTGCAAATAAGCCTACCAAATATGGTATAAAAATTTACGCTGTAGTGGACGCTAAAATATTTTAGGTTTATTACTTAGAGATTTATCCAGGTAAACAACCCGAAGGTCCTTACCAACAGGATAATACAGCTGAGAGTGTTGTAATGGAATTAGCATTTCCTGTTCTGAACTGCGGCCGAAATTTGACCATGAACAATTATTTTACATCTGTTCCGTTGGCACAAAAAATGCCCAAAAACAAAACTACAATGGTTGGAACCGTACGAAAAAACAAAAGGTAAGTTCCGCCACTGTTTGTCAACGTAAAAGGAAGGCCGGTGCATAGCAGTATGTTTGCTTTTTCACGTACCGGAACATTGGTATCACATGTACCAAAAATAAATAAAAACGTTTTGTTGTATTCAACTTTACATCAAGATGACACAATTGATAAAGTAACGAAATACAAAAACAAACCAGAAATTATAACTTTCTACAACAAAACAAAAGGTGGTGTAGATGTAGTAGACAAATGATATCACTCTACTCAGTTTCAAGAATTACATGCAGGTGGCCTCTTACCATATTTTTTGTTTATTGAATATTAGTGGAATAAATTCTGAGATAATTTATTCTACTAACTCCGATAACAAACTAGTAAGAACAGTTTTTATAAATAACTTAGCTATGGAATTATTGAAACCATTTGTAGTATTATTAATATGTTAAAATAATAAATATAATAAATAAATAAATAAATAATTAAATAAATAAAATGTAATATTGTAGTATTATTAATTCCAAATTTATCAGCGGACTTGAAAACAACTATGCAGAAATCTTGTAAGTGACACATCAGAAGCATTGCCATGTCCAAGCAACACTACAGGATATTGTGCATATTGCCCTCGCCGTAAAAATCGAAAATCCAAAAAAGTGTGCTGCAAATGCAATCAACACTTATGCACGGAACATACAGTTTTCATCTGTCAACAATGTTTGGAACCTATGGAATCGTCGTCTCCATAATTTTGTTTTTATAATTATTTGTTTTTGTTCATTTCCTCATGAATATTACAGAATAACGTTGTTTGTTTTTTAATAGATTTTGTAAGAAATTAACACGTTAAGCGCCACAGTAGAATTAGAAAATCCCGTCACCTGGGCCAAACTGTTATAATTGTCAAATTCACTTACTTTTGGTTGCAGTTTAGCATATTCAGTTAAATTTTTCCTCAAATCCTATTAGTTTAGCTGTTTTCCAATTTTTTTTTTGAGGTACTGGTTGTATGTCGCGCGGCCCGCTGACCTCTACTGGCCAGTGAGGCCACGCGACACATAAGTTGCGTCGCGGTTTTTGCAAGTCAAGACACGCGTGTTCTCGCGGTTTGAGCCATGTTAGGTGTTATTCAGTACTAGAGCGTCGTTTGTATTGTACGTACATTTTTATTGTGGTCCAAATTACTGCGTGGAAATTAGTGTAAACTATTTAAAAATTTTAGTAATGCCGAGCTATGAATAAGAGCAAGAAAGACTTGCGCGTTTGTGGAATGAAATGTTATCGGATGAAGAGAGTGACAATAATGAGTTATTTGGTGATGTATACTTATCTGATGAGTATTCCCCAAGTGGCAGTGAGACAGACAGTAGCGATAGTAGTTCTACAAGTAATTTTGCTCAACCAAAGAAAAAACGTTTGAGAGGTAATTGTTCAGAGAAAAAACAGCACATTTCAAGTGATGGCGCTTCAACTAGCCGAGAAAAAATTGTACACCTAATAATCAAGGGGATGACAATATGAATCAAGTAA
This sequence comes from Abscondita cerata, assembly GCA_030710515.1. Lineage (NCBI taxonomy): Eukaryota > Metazoa > Arthropoda > Insecta > Coleoptera > Lampyridae > Abscondita > Abscondita cerata. The sequence continues at coordinate 688,836 of JALBCR010000152.1, read as the reverse complement.
TAGAAGAAGTTATTGCACAATTTACCGTGGAGAGTGCTGCTAGTGAAAACGAAGAGATCCAAGATGAAGGTAATAATAGTGACCTGTCCCAACTAAATTGGCGTGTAGTCGACGGTACCTCACTAAAACAGTTTCCTTTTCTCGTTCAGAATATTGGTATTGACGCTCAAATATATGAAGATTTCTATAACAAAGCCCCAATTGATATTTTCAAATTATTTTGACCGATGAAATAGTGACCCATATTGTAGTGGAAACTAATCGCTACGCTGAACAATGCTTGGCCAAACCAAATAAGCCAAAATCTCGTGTTAGGAAATGGATTCCTACTAATAATTTAGAAATCCAAAAATTTTTGGGTGTTCTTCTGTGGATGGGTTTGGTGAAACAGCCAACATTGCGATCATATTGGAGGAAGAGTCCTTTGTATTCCAATGAAATTTCCAAAATTTTACCCCGAAACAGATTCGAACTGCTTTTAGCTATGGTGCATTTCAGCGATAATGAAGATGCTTCGCTTGACAACGACAGACTTCGAAAACTGAGTCCATTGGTAACCAAATTACTAGAAAGATTTCGAAATATTTTCACACCTGGTTTACAATTGTGTATAGATGAGACTATGGTCCCATTCCGTGGACGCCTCCGGTTCAAACAATACATAAAAACAAAAGACATAAATTCGGCATAAAAGTCTATAAGCTGTGTTGTGAAGGTGGATATACTTATAATTTGAAAATATATTGTGGTAATGACTGCGTACAAGGAGGACAGGCATCCGAAAATGTAGTGTTATCCCTAATGGAAGGACTTTTGGACGCTGGTCGAAAATTATACACTGACAATTTCTATACAAGTGTTTCTTTGGCAACTAAATTGTTAGCAAACAAACCCATTTGATTGGTACTTTACGTACCAATCGTAAATATAATCCAAAGGACATAGTGCAAAAAATTAAAGCGTAAAGACGTAGTGGCGCAAGAAAGTAATACAGGAATAGTAGTATTAAAATGGCACGACAAAAGGACGTCCTTATGTTGAGTACTGTTCACACGGACGCACAAAAACAATACAGAAACGAGGTGATGAAATTGAAAAACCGGAAGCTATCCTTGATTATAATCATGCAAAATCTTTCATTGATATCTCCGATCAGGTCAAGGCTTATTCGCATTGTTTACGAAGAAGTACCAAATGGTACAGAAAACTGGCCATAGAGTTTCTATTAGGTTCGGCCGTAGTAAATGCTCATATAGTTTATAAGGAGGTTACTCAGAATAGAATCTCAATCACAGATTTCCGAGAACAACTCTGCATATCTCTACTTGGACTCGTGGAGACTAATCTAAACGAAACTTTTGAAGAAGACAACAATGAAGTAAGTAATGAACATGTGTTAGTGGAAACAAATTCGCGTTTGCGTTGTGTCGTGTGCTATCGAAATCTCAAAGAAAAGATGGGCGAAAAGTTGCCTAAGTAAAGGGTCGCGTTCCAAATGGCAATGTTCTGCCTGTAGCAAATATTATTGTATTCAATGTTTTTGGAGACCATAATGCGAAAAAAATGAAAATTCTGATATATTAGTGTTTACGTTCGTTTTATTCCAAATAAAGTATATTTTTACATGATAGGTACAGTCTGTTTTATTGTTACCTTCAAATTCCCTAAAACCAGCCAAAAAAAAGTCAAAATCCACGGACCAACATCAAGGTCTGGTCCCTCGGGCCACGCACCAACATCAAGGTCTGGTCCCTTGGGCCACGCACTTTCGGCTCCCTTCAGAAAATCACATCAGCGAGGCACAGGACATATGTTACGCGGCCAAATAGAACTGCCAGCAATGAGACATAACATATGTGTCGCGAGGCCCAAAGAACCAAATCAGGTGCGGCACACGCATTATACCTCGTGGCGCTTAACGTGTTAAAATATGTTTTAGTATAAATGCAAATAATATACATAGAAATACTTAAATAAAATTTAAATATTTGAGTACATTTTCTAACAAATCTGTAGGCAAGAATCAGTAACTTTTGTTTAGAAAATAATTAAACACCAATCGATTTAATAACGATAATTGTAGTGTAAGCAAAATTGTAGCGACAGATGCCGGATTTAAGAATAAGTTAATTAAAAGAGGAGGTATGTACATTTTTTTGTTTTTTTTACCTTCAGTTATTCAAAATGAAACGAATTGAAACGGGGTATTAGGATTTAAGTCGAGGCTAACATAATCAATATTTGTAGACACTCTTGCTTTTAAATAAAAAAAATTTACGTCATTCGTGTTTCTTTTTTATAAAACGCTTTCTTTCGGGTGTTTACAGTTTTTCCCAGATAATCATTTGTTGTACAATTAAAAAGATCTGGGTTGCGCCTAACAAAATCCCGATAGTGACACGTGTTAAGGACCTTTAGTCTTCCGTAAAGGTAAGTGAGAAACATTTTGTTAAACCTACCCCTCGCTGGTGAGTTAGTTTGGCACTTGTAACGCCGTGTTGCATTTAGAGTTAGATGGTGTAACAATGGAGAATTACTTTTTCCTGAGAAAGATAAAAATTCTGTTGATAACATAAAGTTGGTATTCTTGAAAAATTTTCACCTCCCATTTCTTTAACGTCGTGAGAAATTATTTTCTATTAGTTGTAGTAGGAAAAATTGAAGTGACACTTTTCTGTATACTGGGTGTCCCGTAATAAATGCCCAAGATTTTACCAGGTTATACTGTAAGTCGAGACAAACAATTTTTATTATATAATGAATAGTCTCATTTTGCTTGGTTGTCCGTCTATCTGTTTGTATGTGATTTTTAGAAAATAATTTCCCTCTCCGTAATAGTTGAAATCATGAAACCCAAACTTTGCAGGTGTATTGATTGTACTAGTGTCAGTAGAAAAAAAATTTCAAAATAATACCATTACCGTGACAAAATGACGTCTATTTGAAGATTTCAAAGTTAAATAACTTTTAACCAGTGTTTTTTTTATTGTTTGTCTAGAACATGGCTATCTTTTCTTGTATTTATAGTTTTTTAATGAAACCACTGGTTTAGAAGTTATTTAACTTTGAAATCTTTAAATAGCCGCCATTTTGCCACGGGTATTATTTTGAAATTTTTATTTTTTACTAACACTAGTACAATCAATACACTTGCAAAGTTTGGGTTTCATCACTTCAACTATTACGGAGAGGGAAATTGTTTTCGAAAAATCACATACAAACAGATAGACGGACAACCAAGCAAAATGAGACTATCCATTATATAACAAAATTGTTTGTCTCGACTTACAGTATAACATGGTAAAATCTTGGGCATTTACTACGGGACACCCTGTATACAGAAAAGTATCACTTCAATTTTTCTTACTACGACTAATAGAAAATAATTTCTCACGACGTTAAAGAAGAGACTGATAGACGGACAAAACAAGCAAGATGAGACTATTCATTATATAATAAAAATTGTTTGTCTCAACCTACAGTATAACCTGGTAAAATCTTTGGCATTTATTACGGAATACCCTCAATAAAGTTTACCTATTTTATTATTATATTGTTCATAAGACATTTATAATAAATCTAGATGAAATCCACATGGTTCATGTACTGATTCAAGATTTGGAAGATACATATAAAGAGCAAGCTGGTTAACGCCAAGTAATGCAAATTGCAATATGCAACAAGCGGCAACAGGGTATAATTTCTCCCGTGATATTTAAACTCGACTCATATTTACTTACATTTAAGAATACTGGTTTTCTGAACTAGGAGAAAGTTAAAGAAATTTTAAGTGAAGTGATTTTATATTTTCTCTTGAAAAATTTGCATTCTCCTGTTGCGAGAATAGGGGTCCAGTGTAGTGAAGTTTTGTTTATAAAAAAACACTTCGTTTTAAAACGAAAACATAAATTACAGCATCATAATATTTTTTGGATAACTGTTCGCCTTGGTAAAATCAATAATCATTTTATCTGATAGAACCAAATCAGCAAATCAAATTGGTTATATTTTTGGAAAAATAAACGTGTTTATAATCAAGATTAAATATTCTTAGCATGCTACCTGCATCTACCATGTAGAAAAACATTCAATCTTTGCAATCAAATTAAGCAACACTTTCCAAATTTTAAATCAGCAGTATTTTAAGAAAAATAAAAGTTTTGAACAATACGACCAACACATATTTCAATTTGTGGCAAATTAAAAAATTAATTAACAAAATGTTCTGTTGGTAAAAATCTTAGAACATTAACAAAGCTACGTTTCAAACGTCAAAAATCTGGTAATAAAACTGACTATTCACGAACTTGGTGTTAGAGGTTGAACCAGAAAACAATTGTTCGTACTTAAGGTAGTCAATTTTATCTACCAAACAAAGAACTAGCCCATACTTTTCTTATTTCTTTAACACAAAAACATGTACACTGTATATGTGATTGTTCATTCTTTGCAACAGAAAATTTGCAGGATTTCATTCTTCGTGTACATGCGCTCAACAACTGATTGAATTTTGGTAACTTTGTTTTCAACGAGCATTTTACAACAATCAGAAGAGACTATAACCAGCAAATATTGATGGTGGCGTAGGTAAACACTGACTGAAACTCTACTGAATAGTTTGACTAGTAAAGTACTGCACAAAACTGTAAACCCGGTATCGACTATCCCCATTAACTAACAAATTGTAATTGGGTAATTCTGATTTTAAATACATTTCTGTTCCATATCCGTTCATAAAAACCTATCAATAATGAAAGTTCATTCCCATAAATATTCTATTTTTCCTTATAATTTTAAGAAGGTGGTTGATCCCAATCTAATCTTTCTTGTCAGAAGAATTTCATTAGTACTTCCAACAAACCTAAAGAATTGAAAATACAAGCAACAGTAGAAAAAATACATCCTTTAAACCTGACGAGTCACAAACATCAAATTTAGATTAAATTGATCGATATTTGGATGTCACCACTAAAAAACTACAATTAATAAACTTAAATTCTTTAAATTTATTGTTACAAACAAGGTCATCAATCACTTTTCTGGTGTCTGACAAATTTGAGGACCACTTTAACATCTGAGATAAAATTGCTTTAAACCTTTTTTTGCCCTTTATATACACCGCTTCTTCCAGTAAAGAAACTGACTCCACTAAATCGTCCACATACGTACCCCGTGGAAGAATTTTTGCCGCGAGGAAAAAACGATAATGTTCATCTTCAATTATGTCTACAGACATTGAAGAATTTTAGTACTCAAACATTATAAAAACCCGCTAACGTATTGTTAAAAGCATTATAACGTTACTTGCTTTGTAAATTAGTATTACGTAAAGTAATGCATAGATTCCACGTTATCGCAGAAGTGTGACTGAAGTTTTAATTTATAGCTAGAAACAGTTGGGTTTAAGCAAAGGGAGCCGGTACTTTTCCTTCTTATGTAAGTGTTAAAATTTACAAAAAAAAATTACACGTGTTTGCTTAGATTCAACCCTAGAAGCATATTTTAAAAATGTTTACCTTAAACCGGCACGACTTATTTCAACACGGCCACTTCGACGCCGCCAGTTTGATGTGAGCTCATATTGGCGGCAGTTCATCTCGACGAAACGTCATCTTGGAGCGAGCCCGTCTCAACCGGATTCATAAAATGAAAGCCGTTTAAGACTTATATTATTAAGTTTTTTTCCTTCGAAACCGATATGTTTAAATAATAATTTTTTTTTGCATTATTGACACTGAAGGCATGTGATTACCGTATCTCTCTAATTAGATATATATAACAAAAACATTAAATTAAAACCAACTTTTGTTTGACAAAAGATAGTAAAAGGAATATTTTTTAAAGTACTTTAAAAACTGAAATTGCATTTCTTTAAAGTGACAGTTTAACTCGGTGGATTATGTTCAAATTTAAAGAAACCTATAGGTGATGTAATACAAGTTCTATTGAATTAGACATAAATTTTTAATACTTTGTGTTTGCAGGAAATTATTTTTTCTAAAGACGTAACTTGACGTCAATAATGAAAAAAACTATTCTTTTTTGTGTAATGGACGTTCTTAAAGATATTGTTAAACAAATTAACTCTACATGATTATTGTTTCCCAGTAGTTTATAATTCTAGTCTACTAACTCTAATTCGTCGAAAGTACTAAAACAATAGAATGATACAATTTTTATTTTAATTTCGTCGCATAAGTCTCATTCGTATTGTATAAGATTCAAACTAGAAACATAGTTTATTTCAATTTAATTATAGTCAATAGTTGATAAAATTTTCTTATTCTAATTTTTCATCTAGTAGTATAATTACATTTGCCAACAAAATAAAGATGAACTTGCGTCAAATTGTGGTCGTGCCGAGATAAGCTCGCGTTGAGGTAAGCTGACGTCGGTGTCAAGATAGCAGCGTCGAAATGGCCGCGTCCAAATAAGTTATCCTACGTATGATAATTGTACATTTATGCGTTTTTATTTCTTGCAAACATATGCAATTTTGGGGTTAGCTGGAGTATGTAGTTCTAATGGTATGACTGTAATTAGCAGCTATAGTTGTGATTGTATAAGTGTTTTTGTGAGTAACCGTTAATAACTGGTCAGTGCTGGTAACATACCCATTGCATTTTCGTGAACTAAACAGTTATTGTCATGATGTTACTACGAATGTACTGGTACTGGTTTTAAGTTTCCAGTAACTTGGGTCAAGAGGTGTGTTATTAGTCTGTCTCTTTTTGTTTCGCGAGTACGTAACCCAACTTTAACCCTAGCTTGTCTTAAAATGTCTTACATTAATATATGTTCTTTTGCTTTTGCGAGTTGCAATGAGTGATGAATTGGAATTAAACGTAAATGGGAAAGGTTCTCGGTTAATCTCGAAACCGTTAACATTCTACTCAATGGTAAGTTTTCTGGGATGCTTTTACATACTTAATTTTAAAATGTACGTATACACTTGCAGATAAAATACAAGATAAACAATATCTAGAAGAAGAGCTTAAACGTCACAGGAATAATACGAAGACATACACTACAGCATACACCATTAATCATAGCCCATTAACAATGTCTCCCACAACAGCAAGTAGCAGTACTAGTAGGGAAACGTCAATTTGCACAGCAAAATGCCCAACCGTTAGAGATGATAAAGCAGCCCTTGCTTTTCTTAAATATGAAGAGCAATTTCAAGACTGAAAAGCAGCAAAAACAAAAATTTAGTACAAGATTAGTAAAGATCTTCAATCTGAAGGTTTTTAGTTGACGAAAATTGTTCTTCAAAATGTCGCCAATAATTTGCTAATATACAAAAACTATAACATACAGGATGTCCCACGGTAACGAGACATTAGACATATTTCACAGACTACTTTGATTTAAATTTAAAAAATTTGGCTTTAGGCGTTTTAAGGCATGTTCTTTTCAACTAAAATAATGGCGTCCACCTAACGCTTCTGGTTGTACCGGAAGTTAACATCATCTTTGTTATTTTAAATGGAACACCCTATATATTATTGCAATTTTGGATTCTACGTTAATTTTTAAATAAACTTTCATTAAGGTTTCCTACTTTTAAAGTTAACCGTTTTGAAATATTTAATTTTTTTCAAAAAAATTTAAAAAACACTTCTAATTTAAAGAGATGTATGTTACAACAATATAGTTAAAGAGATAACATTTATAGGAGACATAACTGAAACTCTAAGCTTCCCTCTCATGATTTCATAATTACTTAACTTCATACAGGGTGGTAGAAATTTAATGCCGAATTTAATCTCAAGTTCAAACCATCATAACTTATTTATTTTTAATAGAACACCCTGTATATTATTGCACAACTTGATGAATAATTTTGTTCTCTTTCGAATGGTATAATGGTTCCCCTATACCTATCTTCTTTGATATTATTCGTCAACGGATTTCGCATAATTTCTTGTGAGGATGGCTGTGAAATTTTAGTGAAACTTCAAAACAAGCACTTAATTTGTCACCAGTTTATTGTTGTCAATTTAACACAATCATACAGTGAAGGCTTATTTAAGTCTTATTTATTGCTAAATAATGGAAAATAATGAATAAAAGTAGATACCTTAAAAACCAGAGAAAATAGGTATAGGTATACCATTCAAAAGAAAACAAAATTATTTATCGAGTTGTGCAATAATATACAGGGTGTTTCATTAAAAATAAATAAGTTATAATGGTCTGAACTTGATTAAATTCGGCACTACATTTCTAACACCCTGTATGAAATTAAGTAATTATAAAATTATGGGAGGGAAGCTTAAAGTTTCAGTTGTGTCCCCTATAAATTTTATTTCTTTAACTTTATTATTGTAACATACACATCCCTTTAAATTAGGAAGTGTTTTATAAATTTTTTTTGAAAAAAACGGTTAACTTTAAAAATAGATAACCTTAATAAAAGTTTATTTAAAAATTAACGTAGAATCCAAAATTGCATTAATATACTATATACTATATATACTATATATTCTATTTAAAATATCTAAGATGATGTCAACTTCCGGTACAACCGAAAACGTTAGGTGGACGCCATTATTTTAGTTGAAAAGAACATGCCCGAAAACGTCTAAAACCAAATTTTCAAAAATCGAATTGAAGTAGTCTGTGAAATATGTCTTATGTCTCGTCACCGAAGGACATCCTGTATATAATTCTTACAAACTAGCATTATATTAATAATTTTATTAAAATATCAAGGTGCAGCTAATGTTTTTAGACATAAGTTGTAACTCAAGTTTTGTGCTGTAGTGATTGTTGAATAAATAGTTTCATTACTGAGATATACGCAATCTTAAACAAAAAATAATATTATGCGCGCCGCCAGTTACATCCCAAAAATACCACTGAATTCAGATAAATGAGGGCTTTTTATTAATTAAATCAGTCTGAAAAGTACATTAATGCGACAGTATACTATATATGTGATACACAGCGGCGCGCCTGCTCTCAACATACTCGCAGCATTCTCATCTGTTTATTCAAAAAATTACTCGTACCGCAAAAAGGAAAAACGTGATTCTGAAAAATTTTATTAGTAAACTTTAGTTTTCTTTATTACTCGTTTGTTACTATACTCTAATTTAACATTCATCATTTATATTTTATATCATTTGAGTAAAATAACAGTTATAATAAATAATACATGTATTAATGAAACGTAAACGGTGCCACCGTCCTTTGAAATGAGTGAACGTGTTTTTTAATAACAATTCTCTCTGCACTCAAAACATAATTGTGTTATCGTTACATGCGGTTTAGTTGATGATTTTGTTTATACCACGATCTTAATGGAAATGCAGATTCTTCAAATAAGATGATAATTGCGCACATTCCTAAAATATTTATTGGGAGAGTAATGTTCAATGTTTCTCGTCAAATATGAATTATCGAAAACTTAAAAAACAAAGATCAACAATATTTAGGATCAATAAAAGATGTTTGTTTACCCGTTAATTATGAGCTGAGCCTGGAAAGCCAATGAATACATACAGACAAAATTTGTGGGCATTGCAAATGCTTAATAAATTAATGGAGTGTCTCATATATTTGTCTACTTAACTGTACAAATTTATGGCTGAATAATTAAATTCATTTAATAAATGCTTAAATTCTTTGTCTGTTTTTGAAAACAAATAAACTTATTTTTATATTGATTAAAATATACAAAAACAATTGCCAATTTCATTATAGTGGATGGCACTAAGTCAAATTTATTCCCGATTGCATTTAATGTTGGTTCATTGGACATGTACAAAATAAAAATTAGTAACGATTTTTCTAGAACTAGTGGGTAATTACCGCTTCGGTATTTTTTAAATTAAATAATGTTCATTGTTTTTCAATATGATGTTTAATAATTTTTCAAATGAAGATATTTTAATATGATACAATCCAAAAAAAATGAATTTCTTGGTGTTGATTTCATACTTTTTCTCTACGTAAGTTTTCCTTACAGTACCCATTTTTAAATATTTTTGACAGGTATCTGACAGCGCATTAAAATGCTTTATTATGGGATAACTTACCTAATAAATTTATCGTTTCAAACTGGTCAATTTCAGAGGTTCTCAAATTATCAAGAGTAGTACCAATTCACAAAAAAGGTGAGTTGGAGGACCCTAATAATTACAGACAAATTTCAATTGCCTCAAGTTTTTCAAAAATTTTTGAATATTCTTTTTGATAGATTAGAAATATTATAAAGAAATGTAACATACTGGAATTTGGTTTCAGATCCAATATGTCCACATCAGATGTTATTCAATTTTTGTATGAAAATATAATAAAAACTATAGAAAACAAGGACACTCCCATTGGCATTTTCTGTGACGTGACAAAGGCTTTTGACTGCATGAACTACAACAAACAACTTATACACTTACGGAATCAGAGGGGTACCACTACTTTGGATTGAAAGTTTTTTAAAAAAACAGTCGACAATACGTTGAACTATACAGGGTGTCTCAGATAAGGGTGGCAATATTTCAAGGGTACATAGAGAAACTCCAGATTAGAGATTTGAGATAATAAATCTATGTCCGGAAATGCGTTGCTTCCGATATACAGGGCCTTGAAAAATTCAAAAATTAATATGGTAGTCAAGTGTTTTTTAAGTTCAGGTGAAGACAACGATACTCAAACCTCTTGCCAGTTGCGGTATTAATTTTGTTTTCGTTGTCGCCATGACAATATTCATTGTTCACTACGTTTTTATTGTCACCTGAAGTTTTTCGATAATGAGCTCTTTGAAAGACATCCAAATGGATTTTATTTTTTTCGCGGAAACGACGCGTCGGAGAAGAAAAAAACAAGAGAGCGTTTCTTTTCAAATTGATTGGGAATGTGAAAAATGATTCCAATATTTGGAAAAACCAGTGGCGTGCTACATTTTTCTCTTAAAACTAAGTGAGAAAAACCGAAAGTCCGGTCCTGGAAATTTTTAGAAGAGTCGGATTGGCACATAAATATGACCAATACTTTGCTTGACATACTCTGGAAATTTTAAGAAAATCGATCAACGCGTTTTCAAAATACAGACAAAACATATTAATTTTTGAATTTTTTCAAGGCCCTGTATATCGGAAGCAACGCATTTCCGGACATAGATTTATTATCTCAAATCTCTAATCTGGAGTTTCTCTATGTACCCTTGAAATATTGCCACCCTTATCTGAGACACCCTGTATATAAAAAATGACAAAAAAATGTCGTTTCAAAATATAAGATCCAAAACACTAGAACAATGTATCGGTACGCCGCAAAGCTCAATCTTAAAAGGCTGGGCCTCCACTAGCGATTTCTAGTCGCCACGATTAAAAAATCGTAGTCGCAACTAATTTACTAGGTCCACCCACTGCGAATAATAAATAGCTGAATATGAGTAGTTTAACAATGGATGTAGTGGAAACCACATGTGTGATCGCTCTTTTGCTTCGAGCAAAAAGTAAACGACGTAAACACCGTTATTGGGTTCATCCAATAACAAGTCAAAAGATTATTGAAAGGACAATTTTCTAAGTTATTTCAAGATTTGCGTGAGCATCCTAAAAGTTTTTTCAGTATTACAGAATGTCTAAAAATAGTTTTGACGAATTGCTAAGGATTATCGGTCCATCAATAACATACAAAGATACGACATGGAGAAAGTCCATACCACCAGAAGAACGTTTGTCGGTAACTATAAGGTAAAAATAATACATTTTTATTAAATACAAATTTTATTATGAAAAAAGTAAGGTTATAATACATTAGTATTCATACTATTGTTTTGACAAATCAAATATATCACTTCCACTTGTAGATGAAGGTGAGACAATGCCATTTGCAAATTCACTGTAAAAATTGTTCAATGGTCCAGTATTATTTAATGAAGTTAGATTTGGATTGGGATTGATTTGTATTGGGGATACTGATTTTGAATGGGAGGTAGATGATAACTAGATGATGGTGGAAATGTAGGTTGTTGCTGAAAATTGAAATTTCTAGCATTCAACATGACGTTCAAAATTTCCACTTTAGCAGAGTGTTTTTGCTCTTCATTTAATTTGTTTAACATTGGAACTAACATTAATGCAAAATTCTTGTCTTCATTAAGTTCATCACTCTGTTTAGCTTGTAATATATTCAACAAAGACGTTTCATAGGATGTTACATTACTGGTTTTTTTTAATAGGCATTACAGGGGTAGAAGGTTTTTCAAAAAACTGGTATTGTTGCAGTTTGCATTAGACGTAGATTGACCTTCAGAAAACCCTTGCGCTTCCTCTTCAATATTTGCAGTACAGGGAAGGTTGCTGCTTGTTTCCTTACCCTGTACAAAGGGCACCAAAAACAACATCTCATCAAAATGAATGTATTTCCTTCGTTTTTTGTCCCTGTCCCGATACTGTTTTCCGTTGTGCTGCCATCTCTCTCAAAAACAATCCTTTAAATTTTTCCATTTTTCTGAACCTCTGATCCTGAAACAACAATAAAATAATAGAGATAAACGAATAGGGATAAACGAACGAGATAGAAATAAACAACAATTTTCTCTTTTTAGGTACTTGGCAACTGGAAACAGTTTTAATGCTTTGCACTTTGAATACCTGCTGGGTGCCAGTACTATTGGGCATATTGTGAAAGATACGTGTGCAAAACTGTGGAAATATTTACACCCAATTCACATGTCTGAAAAAACTGAAGATGATTGGAAAAGACTTCAAAACAATTTTATGTTCGGACAAATTTTCCCAATTGCATTGGAGCAATCGATGGGAAACACATCAGACTGCAAAAGCCGTTTAATTCTGGGTCTCTATTTTTTAATTATAAAAACTTCTTTTCAATTGTATTGTTAGCTCTAGTAGACGCTGACTACTGTTTTACAGCAATTGATGTTGGGTCTTATGGTGCTAACACCGATTCAAATATCTTTAAAAACTCAACACTCGGAAAGAAATTAAATGCTGGGAATTTAAATATCCCTCAAGCACAAGCTCTGCCTTATGAAGAAAATGGGAAGCCAATGCCTTTTGTTATAGTTGGCAATAAAGCATTTGCTCAATCAAAGCACATAATGAGACCATACTCTAAAAGAAATTTGTCCATGAAACAAAGGGTGTGCAACTACAGAATATGTCGTGCTCGAAGGATGGTGGAATGTAAGTTTGGCATTTTGGCGAATAAATAGAGAATCTTCCACCGTCCATTGGATGTACAAATAGAATTAGCAGACGACATTGTGAAATCATGCTGTATATTGCACAACTTTGTCAGAAGAAAAGATGGAATACGCATTGAAGATGAATGCTATGAGTGTCCTATGCAAGCAATATCTCAAATCGGCTTGCGGGTTGATTCTGCGGGTACTGAAGTGAGAGACCACTTTGCAAATTACTTCATCTCACCTCAAGGTTCAGTGCATTGGCAATATGATAGTGTTTAACCAGTAGAATGTGTTCAAGAAAATACATGTATGGGTTATTTCATGAGTTCACTTCATAGCAACGTATGAATATTACAAAATGTTGTCTCTATTATTATTGTAAGATAAAAACTATTGCTTATTTATTTGAACTTACCTTTAATCTTCTTTTCTTTTACTGCCAAATCATTCCAGTTTCGGAAAATCTGTATGCAAACTTCAGCCCACAGCTTTTCTTTAACATTACGGTCACTGTATTCCTTTAATTGTTTATTATAAATAGCTGCTCTTCTTTCTATTTTTTTAATTAGTAGCTCAGTATCAATTACAGTTGATATGCGTTCATCATCACAACCACTAAACTCATTGCCAGACATTTTAAACACGGCAAACAAAAAAAAACACAACCAGTCACTTCGTTACAACTTCAGAAGTGCGACTGAACTTTCGCAATGGGAGCAGGTCCATACCTGCTCGTGTGATCTATTCCGCTGAGCGACAGTCGCGTCGCAGCCGAAATAGGACAAGTTGCATCTGTTTAATCGCGGCGATTATTCAGTCGTAAGTGTGTCAACTTATACTTGAAATAATGTGTTACATTTTTGCGACAAAAAAATCACGCGACTAGAAATCGCTAGTGGAGGCCCAGCCTAACACCAGTCTTCTTCAACTTATATGTAAATGATCTAATACGTTACCTGAACACGAATGCTGTAGTTACATCATATGCGGATTACACGTCGGTAATTGTTTCATGTCGTGAAAAATCAGAATTGTATATTTATTTACTCTTATATCTGTGACTTATCTTATCCATAGTTTGATATGGCGTTAAAGATAAAATAAATTATTATTATTATTATTACAACCTTACTACGTGTCATTTGTTGTATCAAAAAAGTATAAAATCGTGGTTATAACCACATGTACTTGTATTCAATAATCTATTTTTGGTAAGCCAAGATCTGGTAACCAGCAAATTTTGGTTATCGTCATTTTGATTTTACTCTGTAATTATTCCAGGTATTTCTATATTAGTTTGATCGTCTAATTCGGGTTGAACTAAAACAGAAGCATTGTCTTCGGTGTAGTTTGAAAAATGTTCATTCGGTGTCCAAAAATTTGTCTCTTTTACGTGAATTTCTATTCTAAACAGTTTAGTTTACCTTTTGGTATATGACATCGCATTTACATAGAGTGAGCTTTAATTTCAATTGGGTGAATTTACTATTTTCGTCTTCAATAAGTATAAATATAAATAAGTCAGGTGAGTATTCTTCCAAAATTATAAGTTTTGTATACAGTTTGCTCTTCTCGAGCCCTTCTAGGTGGAGGTGAATGAAACAACAAACTCAATATGTTGTCAACACCGACGTTTCGCCCCCTATGCGTAGGGCTTTATCAAGGCTCATAACAAATAAGAGTTGGTAGTCTTAATTACCATCAATTGATGGAAACGTCACATATAGATTAAAAATTGATGGTAATTAAGACTACCAACCCTTATTTGTTATGAGCCTTGATAAAGTCCTACGCATAGGGGGCGAAACGTCGGTGTTGACAACATATTGAGTTTGTTGTTTCACTCACCTCCACCTAGAAGAGCTCGAGAAGATCAAACTGTATACAAAAAATATAAATAAGCATAGTCTAAAATATTTTGTCAACCAAACAATGGTTAGCATTCCTTCTCTGTTACTGAGTTATTTTTTTCATAGTCGTTTAAGGTCAGTCAATATTGGTACAATTAGACAAAGCCAGCATGCTACGCATGCGGTTAGTCACAAAAATGAATTTGCTTCTAAACAGCAGACAGTCATGAACAATAATTAGCACTTACATTAACATTCATTAGTTGAGTAATCAATATGAATGCAGAGTATGTACTCCATGTGAATTCGTAAAATGAATCGAGAGTATTCGTGTGTGCGCTCGCAACGAATCGAGAGTAAGTGAGGACGCACAAACGACATAACATATTAATATAGAACATATAAATGTAGTACGAATAGAAATTATTTATTATAAAAATATTTAGACCGGATTTTTGGCTCGACCGCTTTAACGTAATTCAACAAAGTCTATTTAGGTGAGATTGAATTCTCTACAGTTAAACCATTCAAAAATTTGCAAAATTACGAATATTTAGATTTTTATTCGTGTTTTTACGTAATATGGTTCCGGAGTTCTAAAATTACAGTATTCGTATAACAATGTAAAATTGCTTGAAAAAAATTTTTAAAAATGATAAATTTTATTGAACATTATGTGATAGCGTCATAAAAGGAACGTTTTTCTTAAATAATTTTTTTTTATCTGTTATAATTTAGAAACTATGGCCGTTTTAGTTTTCGAATGAAATTTTGTCGTCAACGTTTTCGCTTATAACTTTTGAAAACACGCGAGGTCTAACAAAACTGAAACGGCCAAAAAATTTTATTTCTTTATTCGCGTATGATGCTTTTTGAATTTTGAAAATCGGTCCGTAAATAAGCGAGTTGTGGTCAACTTACGGCTCAATTTGTTTGAAATTGTTTTGACTATTTTAACATTTTTTTTAACCTCGAAGATGCCCTCGTACAAAAAATCTAAATCGAAAAATAAAGACATATCTTTCGTAAACTCGAAACTTTTTCGAAACGAAAATATCTTAAGCCGTTCTAATGTGAGACGAATTTAAAAAAAGGTTGATTTTCGTATAGATTTGAAAATGAATCGAGAGTAGGTGTGCGTTCACACTAACGACATAACATATTAATATATATGGGTAGATTTTGACTAATGGAGCCTTGAAATATTCAAGAATTGACTCATTTATTAATAAATTTTTAAAATTTTACAAATTTTTAATTTACGTTTTATCGAATTTTTCTACTATTATTGGTTGTGAAAAGTCTAATGTAATTGGATCGGTGGTATTGTAATAAAAGCTGTGCCATTTTCTGCAGTAGCGAGGTTTTCAGGTGTCTCGCAATTATTAATTTTTTGATGAGGAATGCTGACTTTACCATCACTAATTAAATTTTTAATTTTAATGACTTGTGGAATTCTAGATTCTACCGTAATTTTTATTTCTTTTTGAGTAAAATAAAATAAAAGTTGGATTTTGCTGTCTGCTATTATTGAGTAACCACATTTGAAATTTAAAATTTTCTTCTAGAAATTTTAAATTAAGTCATATTATACTATGAAATGGAAAATATAAACAAATAGAATTTTAATAGTTTAAATTCAGGTTATTGATATAACTGTACTATATTTATGCGAGAATATTGAATCTATAAACGGTCCGGTTTTGATAAAATTTGGAAAATATTTAAATGCATTTCTGGATCAATAAACGATTTTGAAAATTCAGAGTTGATCATTATTTTTAAATTATGTTTGAAAATATTATGTAGGGGAGTACACTGAAGTTTGTTGTATTAATTGGGATTACTTATGGTACTATGTGTTCAGGTTTGATGGAGGCGTTTCTTGAAAATTTTGTCACAATGTTTATAATAATCATTTTCAAAAACATATTCGTCATTTTTAGGCTGTTGATCATATTTACAGTCATAATACGGATTTTCATCGAAAGGATTTTCATCAACTTCCAGTGTTAAATTTTAAAAGATTAGTATTTTGAGTAAATATAGTCATCTCATCAGAGTACCTTGATAATTTAGGTTTCGTCCTATTATCGAGACCATATGATCGAAAGTCGTGCGATCTATGTATTTGAAACAATTTTTGCATTTAGTTTTATGAGCAGAAAAACAAGTTGATTCTTTTTTATAGCTAGTGAATTAATTTAATAAAGTATTAAATTGATACCCTAATCTATAAAATACAGGGTGTTTGAAAAAACTAGCTAGTTTTATGTATAAATTTAATGGTGAATTTAATGAAAGACTACATTCAGGTATTCGCCAACTACCAGGTGTAACAGTCTCAACTGCAGCCAAAGACTTTTTTGGGCTCTGAACACACGAAGCACGGATCTGTTCAACAGTAGCTTCAGAAGTTTTCGGTCTACCTGGTAATTTTCATTTCAAAATGCTACCGGTTTCTTTGAAAGATTTTAGCCAATTACGGATAGTAGTTGGTGTAGGTTGACCTGTTATATCAGATTCACGTTGTAAAAGCCAAATGACACACTGAGCCTTCTGTTGCGGAGTAGCCATTACACTGCACTGAAAACCAATGTCAACAATGCCAGAATCTGAATGCCGGAAACTGAAGGTCAAGCAGGCCTGCCAACTGCAGTTAATGAATTGCGCAAAACTTGGACAATTTATACATCTAATGACACAAACTAGAATATTTTAAGTTGCCTTGTACAGATTCTATAGCATGTTAAAACCAGATAGTTCTTTTTCAAACTCCCTGTACAATTGCATACATTTTCTGTTTTGTGACAAGTAGTCTGTTGATAATGTTTTCTCAAACGTTTACTAGATAAACAGGGGCAATAGGTGTGGTGAAAACAAAGTGAAGAATACTTTGAAAGAAAATCTAATTGCAAATTTGCAGAAAACAGTATTTCAAAGAAAAAAAGGTAGAAGAAAAAAAGTGCAAATGGGAAAAGAAAAAAATGGAAAAGTGTTAACAAATAGAAATACCTGGGGTACACGGTAAGATATAATAAAGATGAGGTGCATATTGAAGAATTGACAAAAAAGACGAATACGTATTATGGGGTAAGACGTAACAAAAAAAACCTGTGAGAAAAGTTAGAGAAACAAAAATGGATGTTCTAAAAATAGTTAAGAGTGTAATAATAGAAATATGCCACAACAATCAGGTCGTAAAATCCATGTTTTAACGTGTAATGAAATGGGCCCAACAAGACCCTGTAACTGTAGACTGATCGAGGGCACTAATTGTATTATATACTTTGGCATTTTACTTGATAATAAATTAAAATGGATAATTAAGGAAATGTTTTTCGTTTTTCAAAATTTGAAATACCTATTAGATGAGCACCTACCAAAATTAATTTACTATGCACTTGTTCAGTCTTATCTACAGTACTACGACGTTGCATGGGGCTCTGCCGATACTTCTGTTATCGATCCTTTAGTTCGAACTAAATATTATTCTAAAAATCATGCTCAAGTGAACTAGATCTGACTCGGCAGACCCACTCTATAAAAAGTTAGCAATTATGCTATTATATTCTCTGATTAAATCTACTTCACCCACAAAAAAAGTTTTATTAAATTTGGAATTTTACATCATGAGTATTGAACTAGGGGGAGAGGTCTAAAACTAAAAGATAGAGGTTTAAAGACCCCAACCATATAAATTTCGGTTTTTTAGTTCAGTTTTATCACATTTTACTTATAATACATAATACGATTTAATACGTATTTTAAATTTAAATTTTATTTACTATATTATAACTTTAAGCTGGAGAATACCTTGGAAGGTATAGCCTTAAAATTTTTTGCAGTATTACGTACCGAGCACTTAACTTTATATTTAAATGGTTAATTAAACTATCATAAACATTACTAATTAATTTTATATAATTGTAAATTTATTTTTATTATCATTTACTTAAGATAAAGGCATAAAAAATAATGTATGAAGAGCAGATTTAAAGGTGGAAGGAGTATAAAAATTGAAAAGAATTCTAGCATAGTATTGGAGATGGACGTTAGTGTTGGATAAAGAAACGCCGGGTTAATTATTGGAAGAAGAAATAAAATTTAAATAAATGAGAGCGCAGACAGGAACGAGAGCAATAAATTGTCAAGAAGGGATACTTATAAGAGAAGAAAATGGCGCTGTAAATAAGTGTAGTAAAGCAGTTATGGGCCAAAAAATACAGTTTAGGCAAGAATAAGCGAAATTATGTTATGAGAAAGGAGGGTGTGCAAAGGAAAAAGTAGAAAAAGAAAAGGAAAAAATATAGAGGCTAAAACATTAAGAAGTGATAAAAATACTTAAGTGCAAAAGCAAGAATATGCGAGAGAAAGTGGAATTAAGGATATGGAGAGTAATAAAAGCACCCGAATTACACAAGAAGAAAGAGAAGCCTATCAGGCAAAAGAAAGACAGTAAGATTCAGGTGTGGCAAACAACAAGGAAATGAGATTAAATTTTAGTGGGAACATAGATAAAAATTGTAGGTTATCTAATAGCGAGTGGGAAAACTTGCAACACAAAATAGGGCAAATGCAGAGGTAAGGAGAGAAGACAGGAATATAAAAGATATATAAGTAGAAAAGAAGAAAAATGGTAGTAGAGGGAAATAAAAAAAATCGATGTGATTATTAATCTGTGGTTTAAATTTAATATAGATTCAAATCTTTGTTTTAAATTGTGTAAAAATAACTTTTGTTTGTGCAGGTGTAGTTCTGTTAATCCTGACAAAGGTTTTTTAAGCCAAGTCTTAATTTACATTTTTTTAAAAGTTTTAGCAGCATCATTTTTTTTGTGTATGTTTACATAACTACACAATAAATTTAGAATGTTTAAGCATTTTTCGAAAAATTGTTGGGGTTTTTTATTTTGATTTTATCTTAACATTAGTAGGCAGATTGCCCTATTTTGTCAGCAAAACTATAGGCGTTAGGGTTGTTTTTAAATAACTCCATGTAGAAACCTTTTGAATGTGTAGTAACGACTTTGCATTTCTGCATAATTTAAAATAAAAGTATTTTAAAAATTAATAGGTTCCTTACCGTCCACTGTGGTCCGAAAGCATCATTACAGCGGCCAAAAAATAAAATTTTTACATAGTATCGAAATTCTGAAAATATGTTTACTTTTAGGACCGATTAGTAACCAACTTAATCAGCTGTACGAATATCTTAGTTTTCTATGACGTGAATCAATTGACACATGTCTAAATGTCAAATGATTTTTTTATTCAAAAATCCAGTAATTGTTACAGTGTTTAAATAGTCAAAATAAACAAGTGTTTTTCACTATCCTTATCAATTTAGTGGACATTTAAGTTGCGGATAACGTTTCTTTAGGTATTATTTATAATACACTTTAACCAATTACAATTTATCCCTTAGACTATAGTATTTAAGTCCCATAGATGACAGTACTTTAAATTGTTTTGAAAAATATCCTTTCAACCGTTAATAAAACTTTTCATAAAACGGCAAAATTTGGCAAAATTTAAATTGGTATTTTATAATATAAAGCAGACATTATCCTCAAAAGTCCATAAAACAATTACTTGTTTTTATTTGCTCCTTTACAAAACAATATAATTTTCAGATCAAGTGCAGATATTGTATGGGACGCTATATAAAGTTTTGGCGTTTGGCATCTGAATATCTGAAAAAAACTTCAGCTGTAGAAACGTACGGTTTGGCTAAAATTGACAAAGAAAATATAAGCGTCAAAGAAGTAAGAGACATTTCAGAACCTGTAAGATTTTTCTGCAAGTATTTACGTCAAAAATGGGCTACCGTAAGATAAAATTCGAAACATTTTTTTAAAGAAGTAAAATCAAACATTATTAACAAATAATTTTAATATTACATTACATAAACAAGTCAGCAGTGATTCTCTTGCTTCTACTTCGTCAGGGCGTTCTAGTCGACCCAGTCTATCGTGTCAAAGAAAACTGGCAAGATCTAAAAGAAGAACAGCAAAAAGTACTTGCGTCTGTCAATGCTCAACCAAAAGTTTTTTTGCATAAAGCCAGTACGGCTGCAAGATCTGTAGAACAAAATGATCTTAAAATAGCATTGAGAAAAACTATTGAAAACCCTGCGGAAGCAAGAAAAACATTATGTTCTGCTAGTGAAACAAAGTTTCCGGTACCATACACTCCAGAGCAAGTCTGGCCTTTTATTGATAATAGATTGACTAAAAACCAATATATCAATATTTGATTTTCCCCAACCAATAGGGCAAATAATTAATAAATTTTGACAAAAATAATAGTAGAATATCGCCTGCGCCTATGTAATTGTAAATAGTATAAAAAATTACCTTAAATTCATGTTTTATACCGAAAGTGAATTGTCATTATATAGTTAATTAACAATTATATGCAAAGGAACGATGTTTTTCAACTTTTTTTTTTAATTAAAGTAATAAACCAATGTTAATGGTGTAAAAGGACAGTTATAGAAGATAAAAATACGAGTAAAATGAGCCCCAATTGTCGTAATTTTTTAAGATGTAGCATAAACCTTTCAGGAAATAGGAGGTAATGGTACGTACTTAGTGTGTGCAAAACCTTGCAATTGTTGGGCAATTAGTTTATGCACAATTGCGATTTGAGGTTGAATGCTCGTGTGATCATCCAATTGTCAAAAATAAAAAGGTTTTGTAAAGTTGAAATAATGATATTTAACACCCAAATAATGCATACAAAGATGACTGAAAATGAACGAGTTAAGCTTATACGGCAGGTAGTTAGGGTACCCGTCCGCTAGCGCCGTTTGAGGGATTTGAAGTTTATATAAGCGCGCTGCGAACGGATTACTCCCACTACTTCTCAGTTTTCTCTCACTCGGCCATTTTCAGTCATCTTTACATCACATTTACCGTGTTAAATATCATTTATCGAAAATCAGAATACACGTTTGTTTCTTTCTATTTCAACTTTACAATATTTTTTGTGCGACAGTTGAAAATCACGAGCATTTAGCTTAGATTGGTATATTGCTTTAAAAACTTAAATCGCAATTGTGTCCATAAACTAATTGGCCCGACAATTGCATGGTTTTGCACACACTAAGTAGTAACCATGTACCTTCTATGAAAGATTTGATCCACTACATCTCAAAAATGACAGTTTCACAAATTTTGAAGAAAAGTCCAAATATTTCACATTTATCCGATTTTCTTGGAAATTTTTGCCTGATTGAGTCCAATTGGTGCTCATTTTATTCGTATTTTTATCTTCTACAACTTTCCTTTTACAACATTAACATGGTTTAATCCACGTTTCACTCAGGAAAAAAACTTAACAGTTACACTTCTTTGCATATAAATGTAATTAACTATATAATGACAGTTATTTTGTTATAAAACTGTCCTAGGCTACTATACTAATGCATTCCCATGGCATAGATGTTATCTACTATTATTTTGTAAAATTTCTGTCTTTGATTTACTGCACTATTTGAAGTAAACAACATAATGCAGACATATACCTACATATAAAAACATTTTGAAAGCCAAACAAAATTGTCAGAATAAAGTGATTTGATAGTCACTGAAACTGTTTCGCTAAGTTTCTTTAGAGAAAAATTATAAAATCATACTGTCGAACAAATCATCAGATGTCATCAGGAAGTTGTTGAACATCATATGCGTACAAGAGGGTTAAGCGCTCGTAATTTGATATTAATATGTAGTTACGGCTTTCACGATTCTTCTAGCTAGACATTCAAAATATTAACAGAAATTCAATAGCAATGCTGATCTTTCAAATAGTGATGGTGCTTTGTTTGTCACAACTGTCATACCTTTACGTCTTTTAACTTCTAGCAATATTATTTTGTGGAATAATGCCACTCGGCAGACAATTCGGTTTTGCCGACCTTTAAAACTGGAATATGTTAAGGAAAGCAGAGAACACATTTTAAAGGAAAAAAAATATAGACGAAGAAATCAATCTAGTTGATTTAGAAATAGCTTTATCAAACGGAAAAATGACCAAGTCGTTTTAAGCGTGCCCAATATGCAAAGCACCCCAATAAATTTTAAACAAATCTTAAGTTTTGATTCGAAAATTTCGAAACTAATCGATGCGCTTCAGTACGGTATTATTCCGCTGCCCTGCTAGATTCGATTCTTTGAATGCATTGTACACATTTCTTATAGGCACCAATTAAATACGTAGCAAATCAGAAGCGAATCACAAAAAAAAAGAATTCAAAGAACAAAAGTTCGAAATTCAAAATAGGTTATGAATTCAGATAGGCCTTCATGTTAATAAGCCTAAAAGAATGGTGCCGGGACGACGAATGATGACAATAGATCACGTCGAGCGTTTGCAAATTTTGAACTATTTTTTACAATTACTGATGTCGATCTTGAACTTATCCGGCGTTTTGGGAATATTATAAATGCTCTGAGTAGTCAGCATCCAATAGATCCATCAAAATTTAGACAGTATTGTCGTCTGAACCTTTACAACTGGTATCCGATGCCGGCTTCAATACACAAGGTATTGGTGCATGCAAAACAAATTCTGCAGAATAGTGTGTTGCTATTGGGAATGTTAGGTAAAGAAGCAGCTGAATCTTGTAACAAATTTTATAAACGTGATCGTCAGATGCGTGCACGAAAAGACACTAGGATTTACAACCTGACAGATACTTCAACAGGAGCTTCGAAACTTCCGATCTATTTGTTTCAAGTTTAAGCTTAAAGACCCGGATATGTAAAAGAAGCCGTTCTCAGTTGCGTGCTAAAGTTTTAGCTTTTTTTACTGCAAATAGTAATAATGAGAGTGAAATGGTACTTGAGAAAAACAAAAATAATGAAGATCGGGATGATTTCGAATTCCAAAATTGATTCTTTTGAATAATAATTTTACATTTCTTGTTTGTTTTTTTTTTTATATTTTTGACCTTCATAAAAGGTATGAGTTTTCTTGCAATTGTTTTAACAATACTACGTTCCTGAATTTTTGAACGCTAAATAATGCATTTTGGACCACTGTGCCGTCGTAAAATTTCCTGATAATTAACACTTGTTGATAATTGGTATGTAATCAGTTCGTTAGGGATACCGTCCAATTCGGGGATTTATTTTGAAAATTTTGCTTTAAAATGATTAATTGTTTTTTGGGGGTTTATTAACTGATTAATTATACAGGGTCACTGGTAATTGGATACATTCCTTTAGAGATCTGATAGAACAACAGGTTGGCATCCAACTCCGCGTATCGTAGACCATGATTTCCCATTGTGACCCACCAGTTTGCCGCGCCACTTTCGCAGCTGAAGTGCCTAAGTTATCCTCAAAATGGATTAATATTTCTTCTTAATCATTTGGTTGATATACGCGAGGAACACCGGCGTCAACTCGCCGACGTTTCACTGAACCATTTTCTTGACATTTCGATATGTCGTACTAAATACACGAACATTCGGTGTGCGACGGTTTGGAAAGCGACGTTCATATTCCCGACGAGAATCGAAATATCTCAAAATCCATTGAGTTTTGTGTAATACATATTAGGATTAAATTTACTCCTTACCTCTTGTTCTATCAGATCTCCAAAGAAATGTATCCAATTACCAGTGACTCTGTATAATATATTTGTTTGTCAGCCAATACTTGTATTTATTAATTGTTACCGGTTTCGACTTTATGATAAGGGTAAAGTCATCTTCGGACAAAATCTGTACAAAAAATTAAACACTAACAATAATAACAATTAATCTTATATTTACATTCAAAAATTAATACTTTTTTTGAAGAAGAAAGGATATAATGTCAATTTGACATAAATATATTTTAAAAGAAAGTAATAAGGGCGCAAGGAAGATAACTAAATTTGGCAAGATGTTTTAATTTTTGTAGTTTAAACAAAGTTCGAAAAGGTTAATTTGATTATTGATTAATGAGTTTGGATTTGTGAGGTGTGAATATAAATATTTTCATTATGTCGAAAATGTGTTTATTGTTATTACTAACATTAAAGGGATGAATAAGTTGTTGATTTTTAACTAAGGGTTTTTCTGTAATATCATGATAAGCAAACGATGGATTTTATTGAATTTAGATTATTAATGTATTTTTCTGGATTTTCTATATATCGTAAGTGTTCTTTAAGTCCTATTTTAAATTTCTGGATGTTTTGCCAATATAAAACTTATCACAAGAACAAGTAAGGTGATAAATACCACTTTTGTCGTTTAAATTTAAACAATTATAAAAAGATAAGAAAATATTTTTTAAGGTTAGAATTTAGTAGAAAACTAATTTTGTGTTTAATATGTATTCTTAATTTATTTATTCTGTTAGAAAAGAAATAAATATAAAGGAATAGAAATGTATTTGAAATTCTAATTTATTATCAATAGATAAAAAAGTAGTATATCATTTTAAATGACGTTTTGTACTAATATTTTTAATATAAATTGTTAATTAAATTAAAAGGGTGATTATTTAATTTTAGCTATATAAAAAAATTAAGTTAAGTGCTACTAAAATAGTCATTTGATAAAGGAATATTAAATAATCTATTAAAAAGAAAAGGAAAGAAGAAATTTTGTGTGAAATAGGATGACAAGAATCAAAAGGTATAATTTGTGATGTTGTGTTAGGTTTTCTATACAGAGTGATTCAGCTAACCCGTTCATTAGAAGTTTATGGACTTCCCGTTGACATATTTGTTTAAAAATTTGGAATAGTGGATTGCTCGAAAAGTATTTAATTAAAATATTTCAGCTCTTCCTAGCACTTCCGGTTACACCGTAAATGTCGACGTGACACATTATACACGATAGTGAAATCCACCAAGAATATTCAAATGAAGACACACTAAATTTATTTTTTTATTCATGGAGAATGTTACAAGGTTATTGAAAGAACTTGCCGTTTGGTTAACGAGAGATATCTACATTTATAGCCTCTAAATGAAAATTACATTGGAAAACATAGAAGCAAATTAATTTAATTATTAATTTAGCAACTGTTCGATATGCCGTCCGTGGTTTCTCCGCACAATCAAACTCTTCTGTTAACTTCAGCTATTGTGGATGTTTATACCATTTGCACATCTACTTCGAGCGAGCAGTTTGAACCCAATGTAATAAGTCACATCTCTGTTATGGACTGGCCTTGAATAGACTTTAGTCTTGACATGCCCCTATAAAAAAAATCCAGGGGTGTTAGGTCAGAAGTGATCTGGAAAGGCCTAGAGATGGAACATTGTCGTCCAAACCAACGATCTTCGAACATATGGGATAATTATTGATAAAACCCTTACATAAGGTTGAATGGGCTGGGCACCATCCATTTGGTACCAACATTAATTTAGAAGATTTAAGTGCAACTTTCTAAAATTTGAAACCACTCCTCTAAGCATTTCTAAATATTTGCGAGAACTTCAAAACAACACGATTATCCATAATTAAATAAAAAACATTAAAGAAAGCTAAATGTGTCTTGAAAGTTACCTTCGGCACCATCCGATGATTTTTGTTCTGCTGCGTAATAATGCCAATTTTTCCTAATAATGATTCCTTCTCTACTAGGGATTTTGACTAATCTGTCCAAATAAGTTTTTTCAAAAAATTTGGGTCTTCCTGCGTTTTCAATAAAATGCTTTCTACCAATGCTCCACGACTATTTCGTCACCTGGGCGGAAACTCGTAGTTTTATAATAGAAAAAAGAAAAGCAAGCATTTTACGTTGTGCCAAAATTCTCTGTATCGATAACAGAAATGGACAGATCCCAAATCTTTCAGACGCAGCTCCTGAGTCGATGCATGTGAATTTGCATTAAAATATGCCAATACTTTTATTTTGTTGTCTTCATCACCGGTGACTACCTTGGGGCGTATTCAAAATACACTCATGAAATTTAAAACTTGGACACCACAATTTCTGTAAACAAAAGTTTGCACATTGTGAAGCGGGCTTAAGGGTATCATTTACAATTCTAACAGCAGGTAGTCTCAGCAGGGGTTATCTTATAGAAGGACTGTAGAATGAATCATTACACTAAGCACGTTTTAGAAAATAGGTAATTTACGTTGCTTACTTAATTTTTTCTTTAAAGAATATATTTGAAGGTATCGCTAATTAAACACCATAGCTCGATTAATTATCGAATCAAAATTTTGTTTAGGAAATGTTTACAAAATAAAATTAGAAATAATTTTGATTTAAAAAACGTCTACAAGCAATAACTTTTAAATTAAATCAAAAACTAAACATGGTTATTTGGGTTGACTGATTATTACTTATTTTTAAATAAATCTAACCTACTAATTATTGTAAGTTATTAAAAAAATCATTAAACTCTCTATTCATAATATTTAGTCCTTACAAAATGTATATTTTATGACGTTTCATTTTTTCTGTAGTTAATATAAAAGTGAAAATAAAAACTAAGGCAATTCTTATTGTCAACGTATATATTTAGTTTTTGACAAGAATTTATTACATAATTATAATTAAGATACCAAGTTATAGTTTAAAATTAAATGAAAACTTTTTTTTAAATAAAGGTATTACTATATAAATAAATATAAGAAATCAATAATGGGTGTGACCTCCATTATTATTGATACATTCTTGGAGGCGTCTGCTCATTGACGCTATCAAGGTATCAATATAATTAATATTAATCGTTTCCCATGCGGTATCAATGGCTGCAATTAGTGCATTACGGTTTACTGGTATAAAATTTGGCCCTTGTTGTCTTCGGATAACAGCAAGTATTCGAGCCCAAACATTTTCGATAATGTTAAAATCTGGGCTTTTTGCTGGCCAGGGTAACAGCTCCAAGTTATTTGCTTGTATCCAGTTGCGCACAACCTGCGAAGTATAGGGTCATCATATCCCGATAGTTAATTATCGAATGTTCCAAGAAAATATGTGTAAATAGTAAATGGAATCTACTAACGTAACGTTAAGTCGTTAATTATAGTTACATAACTCTCCTTTCATAAGATATAGTTCATATTAATATGCTTATTGTAAAGCTTCGTACACACCTGAACAACAAACCGAGGAACAAACAGAACAACGAACCGAACGGCAATCGGAACATTAATTTGGACGGTGCTACGTACGAATTTTAGAACAGATTCGCAAGTCCTGATTGTTCCACAAACGGTTTGCGGCGTTCCACAACTTGTCGGTTTTTCTCCGACATCAAAGAAAATGCGCGCGAATGCGTTTGCAGGTTTGGACGAATCTAAACAAAACGGCGAACAAACTTATGCGGGAGAATTAAATTATTTATTTTGTCCTCCCTTTTGTGGGTTTGTTGTGTTTTAGGTAATATTATGGAGTTGACAGAAGAAAAATGTTTTAAATTAATCAGTGTTTAAGAATGCAAGAAAAAAATGATGTCCCTATTAGCATCATTTGGGCGGGAAATTTCCAAAATAAAAAAAAGCGAAGTAAATTATAATTTTTACTCTTCTTTGTGCGTAAAAATTTGGTTGGCACTATCTTCTTGTTTTCCGCAATTTTCTCTTCTCAATAATAAATATATATGAACTGAAAACTACTGAAAATAATTATGGGAACAGCACAAACGTTCCGTTTGTTGTTCGGATTGTGGAAATCATAAAAGATCGTTTGTCGTTCTGTTTGACTTTCGGTTCGTTGTTATGTTTGTTGCTCGGTTTGTTGTTCAGGTGTGTACGAAGCTTTACAACTTAAGCAACAATTTTTGGCGAATAAAGATTAGTTTGTGATGTAATATTAGAAACACAAATTTATATCATATCAAATTTATGACAACTTAAAACCAAGAACGTGTATGTTATTGCTAAGAAATTATTAAGGAAAAAGCGCAATTGCAGTGTAAATATTTATAATTAGATATTTTCGAAAGTTTATAAGTCCTCTATTGTAATCTTAATACTTAAAAGAAAATCCTGTCCATTAGCATTATAAGGAAATGGCTTTTACTTTATGAATAAGTTTCAATAACAATAGAATATCCTTGCTTGTTTAATTTACTTCCTTTGAGTCATATTGCTCTAAGGGTTGTTACATTGGTCATTAGAAGTATGTAATAAATAAACAATTACCTACTGTTTGAGAAGGGGTAGTGTGAACCAATAAATAAAGTAAGAAATGTAAATTCCATTTTAGTTTAAAATTTCAAGTGTTGTGAAAATGCCACCTCATCTCGGTGCTGATTTGAAAGCGCGGATTGTTTCGGAATTAGCGGCGGGCCGTAGCGTGCGTGAAATTTCACGTATGTTAGATATACCAAAAAGCACCGTAGGGCATTACCGAGTAAAATGGAATCTTGAACACACTTTGGAAAGAGCCATCGGAAGTGGTAGACCTAAAGTATCTACACGTGCTCAAGATCTCGAGTTGTTTCATTACGTAACAGAACAACCATTTGCTACATACTCCAGGGCTATAGCAGATACACATTTTCCCGGATGCCGTATAACTGCACAAAAAGATTAAAGGAGATGGGAAAAGAGTATAATGCTGCTGCGAAAGAAGTTCTCAGTGACGAAAATATGAGACGTCGTCTGGAATTTGCAAGGCGATATGTGAACGAACCTTTGGAATTTTGGAATCGAGTGATTTTTAGCGACGAAAAACGTTCAATAGCCGCAACGATGGACCACTAAAAGTTTTTAGAATGGAAGGAACTCGTTACGAAAATAATCACATATGTCCTAAAAAACGAAGTGGTTATTTTTCTGTGAATGTGTGGGGTTGGGTTAGCGCGCGGGGTCCAGGAGTTTGTTGGGCTATCGATGGACGTCTTGATTCTGCTGCGTATTTAGATATTTTGGAAACTATTATGAAACCTTCAGTCGAAGTGTTTTATCCAGACGAAGATTATATTTTCCAACAAGTAAGTATTCTTATTTCACTATACTTTCTCCCCAAAAAATAGTTCGGGATCTGTTGAATTAACATTTTCATAATGTATTTTTGTTGTTAAAGGACAACGCCCTATTCATACTTCGCGGGTTGTGCGCAATTGGATACGAGAAAATAACTTGGAGCTGTTACCCTGGCCAGCAAAAAGCCCAGATTTTAACATTATCGAAAATGTTTGGGCTCGAATACTTGCTGTTATCCGAAGACAACAAGGGCCAAATTTTATACCAGTAAACCGTAATGCACTAATTGCAGCCATTGATACCGCATGGGAAACGATTAATATTAATTATATTGATACCTTGATAGCGTCAATGAGCAGACGCCTCCAAGAATGTATCAATAATAATGGAGGTCACACCCATTATTGATTTCTTATATTTATTTATATAGTAATACCTTTATTTAAAAAAAGTTTTCATTTAATTTTAAACTATAACTTGGTATCTTAATTATAATTATGTAATAAATTCTTGTCAAAAACTAAATATATACGTTGACAATAAGAATTGCCTTAGTTTTTATTTTCACTTTTATATTAACTACAGAAAAAATGAAACGTCATAAAATATACATTTTGTAAGGACTAAATATTATGAATAGAGAGTTTAATGATTTTTTAATAACTTACAATAATTAGTAGGTTAGATTTATTTAAAAATAAGTAATAATCAGTCAACCCAAATAACCATGTTTAGTTTTTGATTTAATTTAAAAGTTATTGCTTGTAGACGTTTTTAAATCAAAATTATTTCTAATTTTATTTTGTAAACATTTCCTAAACAAAATTTTGATTCGATAATTAATCGAGCTATGGTGTTTAATTAGCGATACCTTCAAATATATTCTTTAAAGAAAAAATTAAGTAAGCAACGTAAATTACCTATTTTCTAAAACGTGCTTAGTGTAATGATTCATTCTACAGTCCTTCTATAAGATAACCCCTGCTGAGACTACCTGCTGTTAGAATTGTAAATGATACCCTTAAGCCCGCTTCACAATGTGCAAACTTTTGTTTACAGAAATTGTGGTGTCCAAGTTTTAAATTTCATGAGTGTATATTGAATTTCAAATTTTTTAAAATTTGCTTCTATTCTCTTAAACGTAGTTTTATTTAGAGGTCGCAAGTGTGGATATTTCTCGTTAAACAAACGTTCTTTCAATAATTTTGTAACATTCTCCATGAATAAAAAATAAATTTAGTGTGTATTCATTCGAATACTCTTGGTGGATTTCCATTCGTGTCTAATGTGTCACGTCGACGTTTACAAGTTTGATAAATAAAACACATTGTTTTAATTTCCACAGGCCACTTGTCAAGAAATTATAAAAAAAGTAATATTGTGTGTCGAATGTCCAATACATCGGTAGCAGGAAAATGGTAACAGATAGGTCTAGGGAACTCTTATGAAGATTAACCCGGCGTTACTAAGCAGAGTTTTGTAACATCATTAATAAGCTGGGGTATGAAGTGGTAAATTCGATTTAGAGGCATGAAAACTCATTTGACATTATTATTTGCACTAAACTGAAACAAACAAAATCATTTAAAGTGCTTTATTATCAAGAGGTAACAAGAATTAGAAGAAGGTAAAAAGAATGTAATTGAAACTATACATAATCTACGTAATTTATACTGTCAAATGATATACCCACAAAGTTCTGTTATTGTGACTATTCTAAAGAAATTTATAATAAACAGAAACTACTCAAGGAATGTCTGTTTGATATAATAATTATTATAGAACCTATCTTAATTTTTTCGATAAGACAGTAGTCATAAGTGACAGTTCCATGTTCTAAGCAAATGAATTTATTGCATGCGCTGCAAGTGTAATAAGTTTTCCTGTCAGAACTGCGCTCACATGTAGCACATCTGCCCGACTTTTCTGTCTCTTACCTCTAGGTTGTTCAGAAATATTTTCTGCGTGATTGCTGGATGACTCGCCCATAATATCGGTGATTTTTCTTTTTATACCTCTTTGTATTTTTGGATTATTCTGACGCTGGATTAGAATTTTGTTGACTAAACTTAGACCTAAGTCTTTTATAAACTGACGACGAGGAATCTTACAACATCCATTACTATTGTATACTACGAAAGCATTTATACTTGCTGAATTTAGCAAAGAAAAAATATTGTCAATGGCCATCTGCGGCTGTTTCTGCTTGTATCATAATTACTAGAGAGCTCATCCACAACATCTACTCCACCTTTAGTTAAGTTGTAAAATGTTATTATTTCAGGTTTCCTGTCATCACCTGTTATTTCATCGATTGTGTCAGTGTGATGTAATGATGATAGTAAAAGTACATTTCGACCTTTTTGGGAACATAAGATACCATCGTTTTATCTTTTTGAAAAGCGAATAATGAACTTTTCTCACGACGATTTTTCACACTTAGCAGTTCTGAAGGAATCTCCTTCTTGTTTTTTCTAAGCGTGCAAACGGCTGTCAACCGATGTTCCTTATAAAGCCTTTCAATCAGTGGATAGCTTGCGAACCAATTATCAAACGTCACGTTTCGATTAGTTCCCTTCAAAAACTGTGTTAGTCTAATAACAATTTCTTCGGGTCTGTTATCCAAGGCAAATGGCCCAGCAGGTTGCTTACCTACATAAACTTCTTGATTTAATACATAGAATGTCCTTGCATCTACCAGCGCAAATATTTTTATCCCGTATTTTGCCGGTTTATTTGGGATGAATTGCCTGAAACTGCATTTACCTCTAAATGACTCTAGTTTCTCGTCAATTGTTACATATTCACTAGGAGTGTAAGACTTCAACGAATTCACAACAAACTCATCAAATATGGCTCTAATGGGTGCAAGTTTGTCTATCTTGAGCCGTTCACTTCTGTTATCTAGATTATCAAAGCGTAGACACTGACATAAAAATCTAAAACGATCTAGTGCCATGGTAGCTCTGAAAATATCAACACCTGTCCCGTCAGTTGCCCATAGATCACTCAAATTTTGCCTGTTAGATTTCATCATTCCAGCAAGATAAAGCAAACCAATACAAGCCTTTATTTCTGGTACGGTCGCTTCTTTAACTTTAGAGTAGTTTCCTCGGTAGTTGGCAGCTTTTGTAAAATTTTTGTTTTTGTATATTTAGTTATGTCTGCAATCATATCTTCTGTAATGAAATTAAGCCAACATTCGAGAGGAGATTTTGCCTCCTTTGCTGTACCTTTTACACCAGGTAAATGGGTTATTATATTTTCTATTCTTCTTCTTATAGCTGCTGGTGATTTTGGAAATTTATACCACTTGGTCACCCCATCCTTACCAGTAAATTGATTTGCGTCATCTAATTCATCATTGAATGTTTCAAATTCGATTTCGTCATCTTCCTGTATTTCTTGTTCAGATGCTGAATCATCTGATCGGACGCTCAAGTGATCCGGGTAATTATCCACATCAGATTCGGCATCATCGGAGAAATGATCATCTGCGTCTTCCAACTCCCGCCACAACCTCAGAAGACGTTCCTGTTCTTTTCGTAATGAGACATTCTAGAGCAAATCAAATCAAACAAATCAATATCACTATATGAATTATAATAAAAAACATTACTTGCAAAGTTGACAATATTGTTCCCTTATTCACATAAACCACAAATGAATGGAAAATATGAGTCCTGAATTCCCCTTAGACTACAAATAACACTACAAACTAGTACAGTCACAGCGTTGGTAAGCAGGGTATCAATACAAATTCACAGTCGCTGCTCTAATAAGCTGGGGTATGATGGAAGATCGCACTCAGAAACACAACTTGACACCTACTCAACATATGTGACACTGACAACTCTTACATTAGGTTAAGGCAGTGCTATGAATACGAAAGCTAGACGGAAGCTGACGAATCCAGACCGCGCCGTTACCTGGATATTCGTTTTGAAACGCGATGGGGTATTATTTACCCCAGCGTAGTAACGCCGGGTTAAAAAACCACTTAATTCTCCATCACATAGAGCAACAAGATACAGGGTGTTCCATTTAAAAAAATTAACTTTTGGGCAGTTGAAGTTAGTTAGATTTAGCCAAACATTTTAAACACTCTGTAAATAATGAGATGTCAAATTACACACCATTTAAAAAACTTAACAGTCCTCCTAAGTATTGCCCAAATTTTTGTTACTACAACTTTCTTTTTCAATCATTGACAAGCGTTTGAAAAACAATACTACAAAACCAATTTTCTCAAAAAAAAATGAGAATATCTCAAAAACTATTGATTTTTCATATAGGTTGTGCTACATAAAAGTAACTCAGATTTTAGCGTAGAATCAAAGTATACAAAAAAAAATATATCATTTCATTTTAAAAAAAAAAAGAAAGTTGGTAGCCACTTCCGGTGTAACCGGAAGTGCTAGAAAACTTCTGAAATATTTCAATTAAATAGAAGTTTTCAGTAATCCTCTATTCAAGTTTTTTTAAACAAATATTTCAACGGGAAGTCCATAAACTTCTAATGAACAGGTTAGCTGAATCACCCAGTATATATATTCAAAACATCTAAAAAATCAATGTTATTGTTAATTGAAAGTTCAAAAGTAAATTTAATTCTGTTGTGTAAATTGTTAAGGAATTAAGAAAAATATTGACATCATTTAAAGATCCTTTAAAAATACAGAAAATATCATCAACATATCTTTTCTATAATATTATATGTTTTTTTTAAAAGAATATTATTAAAAATAAAATTAGTTTCTTAAATTATCTAAGAAAATTTCTGCTAAAACAGGAGATAACGGAAACCCATGTAGGTAAACCTTGTTCTTGTTTATAGAAAATATTTTGAAAAGTAATGAATTGATTTTTTGAGACAAAATTCAAGTAGATTAATCAAATTTTTAGTTATAATGTTATATTGATAATAAATTAGAATTTAAATACATTTTTTATTCTTATGTTTATTTCTTTTCTAACAAAATAAATAAATTAAGAAAACATATTACACACAAAATTAGTTTCTCTACTAAATTTAACCTTAAAAATATTTTCTTATCTTTTTATAATTGTTTAAATTTAAACGACAAAAGTGGTATTTATCACCTTACTTGTTTTTGTGATAAATTTTATTTTGGCAAAACATCCAGAAATTTTAAAATAGGACTTAAAGAACACTTACGATATATAGAAAATCCAGAAAAAATACATTAGTAATCCAAATTCAATAAAATCTACTTTTGCTTATCATGTTATTACAGAAAAACACTCAGTTAAAAATCAACAACTTATTCATCCCTTTAATGTTAATAATAACAATAAACACATTTTAGATATACTTGAAAATATTTATATTCACACCACAAATTCAAACTCATTGATCAAAAATCAAATTAACCTTTTCAAACTTTGTTTTAAACTACAAAAATTAAAACATTCTGCCATCTTCCTTTTGCACCATTTTTACTTACTTTTAAAAAATAATTTATGTCAAATTAACATTATATCCTTTTTATTTCCAAAAAAAGTATTAATTTTGAATGTAAGTATAAGATTAATTATTATTACTGTTAGCGTTTAATTTTTGTATAGGGATTTTGTCCGAAGATGACTTTACCCTTATCATAAATTTGAAACCGGTAACAATTAATAAATACAAGTATTGGCTGACAAATAAATATATTATATAATTAATTTATACATACCAATACCTAAATGGATCCGTCATTCGTTTATAAAATTAAAAAAGTTTATTAATTGGTTTAAAGTCACTTGAAGAATTTTGTTATGTTAAATTTTACAAATTGCTTAAAAGTTTTCATGAATTGTACTTACATCAAAAATTGTTACAATTTTATCATCCTTTTAACTATTAAGATGATTAAGATATTGTTCTTTTAGAACTAGAACGTTTTGTTCCAAATTTCAGTTTTTTGTGTCACTGTTGTGATAAAACTGTCAAAAACAACATAAACATTAACGTTCTAACTATCAAATCTTTGACAGCCATGGCCTACCCTTTACTAATGTTGAAATAATCAAGTGTTCTTATGTTTTTAACAAAAGATAATGAAATATCTCAAAACTAGTTGGATTTAGGTATAGGGAATACTGATACCAAACGAATTGGCTTAAAAAAATACAGCCAAAAATGTAATAAAATACAGGGTGTTTTATTTAAGTAAGCAGCTTATAAATGATTTAAATTGGCCCACGGTGGCAGCTAAGTTTTAGACACTCTGTATGAAATATCAATGAGTTGGACATGGGTTAACGGGCAAGCGCTTTTGTTGTTTATTAGTTACAATTTCACGTCACTAGCTTCGTAATTTATGGAGATATCGAGGTATTCAATGTAGACTAGGATGTTTCAAAATTTTAAAAAAATCGAAATATCTCCGAAAATACTTCATTTTTGGTATAGGACATTGTTCACAAATTTGATCTAAAATTTTATGCAGAATCCGAAAATAAAATAAAAATACTAGGTTCCATTTAAAATAACAAGGTTGACGTCTACTTCCAGGTGTAACCGGAAGTGCCACATTAAGGACAATATTATATTTGAACTCGGCGTCATCGAAAACCTATAGCTTCGTAATTTCAGATTTTTAACATAACTCTATCCGCCATTACTTTTAATCAAAACTCTTCGCGCCACACCCTGTATAACTCTTCCATTATTATATCGTCTAATTATTTAATATTGCATCAGTACATTTATAGTTATTTTTTAATGCAGATATATAGTACCCTATAGCAAACCGTTTTATGTTCCATACTTAAAAGATTTTAATAAACAACGCATAAAAATAAATTTTGTTTCTTCCCAATAACTAGCCACCTCCATATACCGGTACAATTTTTTGCAGCAAATTTTAGTGACCGCTATTTAGAGAGTTTTACTGTATTAAGTCAAAATAAAATGTAACTTTCATGAGATGCACGCAAATGTTATTACTCTACACCTTATAGATAAGATTGAGACGGCTTCAAACCCAAAATTGTAATACTTCCATAATTTTAATGTTTTCCGACAAATTAGAGAATCGAAGCAAAGAAAAATATTTCTGAAGGAGATATCAAAGAAATCCGATTCGGTTTTTATGAAATTTTGCGTGACATTATAGTTGTTTTGTGTGTTTTGTG
This sequence comes from Abscondita cerata, assembly GCA_030710515.1. Classification (NCBI taxonomy): domain Eukaryota; kingdom Metazoa; phylum Arthropoda; class Insecta; order Coleoptera; family Lampyridae; genus Abscondita; species Abscondita cerata. The sequence continues at coordinate 651,777 of JALBCR010000152.1, read as the reverse complement.
TCTTCGAGTTATCAGTTATACAAAAACATTCATAAAAGGAATGTAGTTGGTTTTTTTACTGTTTCTTGCAAAATTTTGTTAATTGTAACGCAACTTGCTGTTACACATTGTTTTTTTATCTGTCGAGCAAAATATTTTGTCACCACACGCTTTTGATACTCTTTTGCACGGTTGTTACTATCGAAAACATGTAGAGTTCTGCTTGAAAATCTTTTAAACTATATTACAGAAAAAATAACTTATATAATGTCGTACTAATAATGTTTAACAATTTTTATCACGCTTTTTAACTATTAAGATGATTACAGATATTGTTCTTTGCGAACTAGAACGTTTTTGTTCCAAATTTCAGTTTTTTGTGTCACTGTTGTGATATTGTTCTGCGATAGACCTTGTAGTTTCTAGATTTTTAAGGAATCACTTGCACAACTCAACAATGTCACAGATTTTGGTTTAACTTCTTGTCAATCGTGAGATAATTCGCGTAAACACATACCAACGATTATTTTTGTACAACTGGCTTTTAGCCTTCAGTTTTCCCTTAATTAATGACTATTTATGACAAAAATGTATCAGCGGATTAAAAACGTGGGTTACTGTAAATTGATTAATTAACTTCTTATAAATAAGTTGGGAGTTATGCGGCAGTCAAACAAAAGAAATTAAAAACCAATTTTCTCGACATATTAAACCCCAAAGCTGATCAATTCACCGTTATTACAGATAAAACTAAATGTCAAGTTTTATAAAAATTGGACCAATAGTTTTTTAAATATCTGGCAAATGGCGGCCTGCCTCCACAGAAAATACTAACCCTAATTCGTGTTTTTTTTTCGTTTGTTTCACTATTTTTAAAGTTAAGCAGTTCAATTTGAACAACTCACACTATTATTTTAATCGTGAATCTTTATTAAAAATAGTGTCACTAATCAGTGAAAAAGCAAATTTGTTAAAAAATGCTAAAAGTGTACAACATGTTTAATTTTTACAATGTAAAAAGCCGTGACTTTTCTACCTGTCCGTTTTTAAATTTTAACGTAACAAAGAAAAAACACCTACTTTTATGCATTGTGTTTGCCACTAGGTTATAACACTACTTAACGACTCAGAACGTTTAAAGTGGGGACGTGGACGTATCTGTGGTATCAGCGTCGTAGCTCAAGTAAAGTAACATACGCCAACGATTTGTTGTCAGTTCATCCTTCTATACTCTAATTGTACAATAGGGTTGAGTGATGTTATAGGGCCAAAAATTACGGATTCTCCAGCTGGTTTGCAAAACAAACATCTCGGGTCATTTTGTGGTTTATTTACAAGTAAATTAGTTATGTATTGTGGAAGAAGTAGACTCCGCCACTGTGTAATGAAAGTTCCCCTACTGCTGTTCGGGGCAATGGCCCAGTCTAAGAAACGAGTGTGTTGGAATCACCCATTAGAACTTTTCGGAAAGCGCATGTACTACTTGTATTATGATTACAATTTTAAACACGTCTGGCAACATTTTACCAAATCCTACAACTATGAACCTGTCCATTCCCACTAAATAAGGAACTTTGAAACGATGTATTGTAAAGTAACAAACTTAACATTTCATTTTAACAGTAGTTCTTCATTACACCAATATTATTTATAAAAGAATATTTGAACATGAAAATAACATTACAAAAATATAATAAGTTGAACATGTGTTAAACATTATTAGTACGACATTATATAAGTTATTTTTTCTGTAATATAGTTTAAAAGCTTTTCAAGCAGAACTCTACTACTATCTTTTCGATAGTAACAACCGTGCAAAAGAGTATCAAAAGCGTGTGGTGACAAAATATTTTGCTCGACAGATAAAAAAACAATGTGTAACAGCGTTGCGTTACAATTAACAAAATTTTGCAAGAAACAGTAAAAAAACCAACTACTTTCCTTTTATGAATGTTTTTGTATAACTGATAACTCGAAGACACAGTTAAAACAACTATAATGTCACGCAAAATTTCATAAAAACCGAATCGGATTTCTTTGATATCTCCTTCAGAAATATTTTTCTTTGCTTCGATTCTCTAATTTGTCGGAAAACATTAAAATTATGGAAGTATTACAATTTTGGGTTTGGAAGCCGTCTCAATCTTATCTATAAGGTGTAGAGTAGTAACATTTGCGTGCATCTCATGTTAAAGTTACATTTTATTTTGACTTAATACAGTAAAACCTCTAAACAGCGGTCACAAAAATTTGCTGCAAAATTGACCGGTATATGGAGGTGGCAGTTATTGGGAAGAAACAAAATTTATTTTTATGCGTTGTTTATTAAAATCTTTTAAGTATGGAACATAAAACGGAACGGTTTGCTATAGGGTACTATATATCTACATTAAAAAATAACTATAAATGTACTGATGCAATATTAAATAATTAGACGATATAATAATGGAAGAGTTATACAGGGTGTGGCGCGAAGAGTTTTGATTAAAAGTAATGGCGGATAGAGTTATGTTAATAATCTGAAATTACGAAGCTATAGGTTTTCGATGACGCCGAGTTCAAATATAATATTGTCCTTAATGTGGCACTTCCGGTTATACCGGAAGTAGACGTCAACTTTGTTATTTTAAATAGAACCTAGTATTTTTTATTTTATTTTTGGATTCTACATGAAATTTTAGATTAAATTTGTGAACAATGTCCTATACCAAAAATGAAGTATTTTCGAGATATTTCGATTTTTTTAAAAATTTTGAAAAAATCCTAGTCTACATTGAATACCGATATCTCCATTAATTACGAAGCTAGTGACGTGAAATTGTAACTAATAAACAACAAGCGCTTGCCCGTTAACTCCATGTGTCCAACTCATTGATATTTCATACAGAGTGTTTAAAACTTAGCTGCCACCGTGGCCAATTTAAATCATTTATAAGCTGCTTACTTTAAATAGAACACCCTGTATTTTATTACATTTTTCGCTGTATTTTTTTAAGCCAATTCGTTTGGTATTAGTATTCCCTATACCTAAATCCAACCAGTTTTGAGATATTTCATTATCTTTGTTAAAACATAACAACACTTGATTATTTCAACATTAGTAAAGGGTAGGCCATGGCTGTCAAAGATTTGATAGTTAGAACGTTAATGTTTATGTTGTTTTGACAGTTTTCTTTACCAGTTTGTATTTCATAGTAAATAATGGCAAATGTAGGGTTTACTAATGATGATTTCCTAAATCTTATTATTATTTACGGCGAGTATAATAGAATTGTTGAAAGGACTTGTCGTGTTTTTGCAGAAAGATATCCAAATCGACCAAATGCAACTGGTGATATTGTAAGAAGATTGCTTAAAACTGCCGTCAGTTTGGTCAATTTAAGACACAAATTAATAAAAATAAACCACTAGTGAACAATGACATAAACGAAATTAATGTTTTGGGTTATTTTACGGCCTCTCCAAATGCCTCTATTAGAGATTGTGAAAGAGATCTTACTTTGTCGACGAGAACAATTCATCGCATTTTAAAAATACACAAATGGAAACCATTTTCGTATCATTTGGTGCAGCACTTAAAATTAGATGATCCTCCTCGAAGGGTGCAATTCTCTGAATGGTTTTTAATGAAGACCCAAGAGGATGAAAACTTCATAAAAAAAATTATATGGTGTGATGAAGCAAAGTTTAGCAAAATGGATTATTTAATCGACATAATTCCCATTTTTGGTCTAATGAAAATCCACATGTTATTAAAGAACGTTCTTTCCAAGATAGTTGGAGTTTTAATGTTTTTTGTGCAATAAAAGACGATAAAATTTTAGCAATAAAATTTTATGATGAAAATTTAAACGGTGAAAGATATTGCGACATTTTAGAAGAAGTCATACGACCCGCGTTACATACTTTAAGAAATGGAGAGGCGACTTCAGCTTGGTATCAGCAAGATGGAGCACCTCCTCATAACTTTGGGCGTGTTGCTGACCATCTTTACGACATGTTTGATGATAGATGGATTGCCAATCAAGGTCCGTTTCGTTGGCCAGCTCGCTCTCCTGATTTGGCTCCTCTAGATTTTGGTATTTGGGGTTACATTAAAATCAGGTATTTTCCAAACCTGTTACGACAAAGGAAGATATGATGCAAAGAGTCTTACTTGCTTTTAATTCTCTAACACCCGACCATATTTCCAGAATTACAAGACGTAGCTTAATGAAAAGGATTCATAAATGTTTAGAAGTAGATGGAGCTAATTTTGAACACTTATTATAAAACTTTATTTGTTTAATATTACATTTAGTTATTTTTGTTTGTAAGTTATCTAATTAAATTAATACAAAATACCTAGTCAACGTTTTTAATGATATCCATAATTAATAATCCTTTCAGGCTATTGGTTACTTTTCAGAATTAATAACTTATGAAAAAATATCAAAATATCACCTTAAATAATGGAAATCATGGCCTACCCTTTACTAATGTTAAAATAATTAAGTGTTATGTTTTAACAAAGATAATGAAATATCTCAAAACTGGTTGGATTTAGGTATAGGGAATACTGATACCAAACGAATTGGCTTAAAAAATACAGCGAAAAATGTAATAAAATACAGGGTGTTCTATTTAAAGTAAGCAACTTATAAATGATTTAAATTGGCCACGGTGGCAGCTAAGTTTAAACACTCTGTATGAAATATCAATGAGTTGGACACATGGAGTTAACGGGCAAGCGCTTGTTGTTTATTAGTTACAATTTCACGTCACTAGCTTCGTAATTAATGGAGATATCGGTATTCAATGTAGACTAGGATTTTTTCAAAATTTTAAAAAATCGAAATATCTCGAAAATACTTCATTTTTGGTATAGGACATTGTTTACAAATTTAATCTAAAATTTCATGTAGAATCCGAAAATAAAATAAAAATACTAGGTTCCATTTAAAATAACAAAGTTGACGTCTACTTCCGGTATAACCGGAAGTGCCACAGTAAGGACAATATTATATTTGAACTCGGCGTCATCGAAAACCTATAGCTTCGTAATTTCAGATTTTTAACATAACTCTATCCGCCATTACTTTTAATCAAAACTCTTCGCGCCACACCCTGTACATATTGAATACATAATACATACATTTACATAATATGTACCTATTTTCTAATTGCTCGTTATACCTATTACAATAATTAATTACATACATACACATACCATTAAATTAAATTTTTGTGAAATATTTTTGTATTGAAGTTTGTTTTACATTTTTAAGTTTAGTTTGTAAAACAGTAGATTCACATTTTAATAAAATTTAAAGTACTTCTTCACTACAGTCTAATTCACTGATTATATCTCGAATACTTAAATTAGGGCTTTCGATCAAAATATTACAATCAATAGATGCATAATTTTCAAAGCTTACACGTTGATTACCTCCTAGTAATACAGAAAAAAGGAGCTAGTAGAATTTCGTCTTCTTCATCGAAATCTTCATGCAGGACCTTTTCCGAGGATCCTGTTTTTGCAAAACATTTAGCAATTGTAATAATTTGATAAATTTATTTTATATTATTATTGAAATTGTGTTCAATTAATTATACGTTTATTTTTTCCTTTATAATACTACTCTTAGCAGTACGGGTGACGCAACCACCCGTTAAAAATCTGTTGCGTGGCGCCCATTTCTTCTCTTTTTTTTTTTTATTTTATTTATATTTGAACCTCCCTTCACCATTGAGGCTAGCTGTGGAAAATACCTCCACCATTTCTTTATTCACTGCTAAGGGTTTATTTGTTCAGTTGGAGATTACCTCGACGTATATGTAGTTCGAGGAAGTGTAGTTTTAAATAAATTATTTAGTTACTTGTTTAATAATTTCATTTTTGCAACAGCGAAACGTTTCTCCAGGCTACTGATATCCATTCTAAAGCGCTCGTTAAATTGATTATTTTTTCTGCATCTTCAAAAGGACATTTGGTATTTGTAAATAATAATAATAATAATAACCATTTATTCATTTACATAATACACAACAGAAAAATAAAGTACAGGAAAAAAACATGAATAAATGTGACATAGAAAAAAAAATGGAAAACCGAATAATTGAAAATAAATTAATATATAAAAAAGAAGATATCAACAGAGTGAGCATAGTTCCAGTTAAGTTCCAATATCATGAAATTTGACGCTGTGAACATATGCTTGATTATATTGTAAAATCTGAGCAAAGAAATTCAGAAGAACAAATTGTTTAATATTTTTATTGATTATATACAATAGCACCAGTGATGAATATAAAAAACTTAACAATGTTGTATTTAAAAATGATTAAAAAAATTAAATTTAAAATGAAGTTAACTATTTTATTTACTCAACAATAAAGAAATTTGTTGTCTTGAATTAAAAACAGAATTTTTTAATCAATTTTTTGTAGCTGTACATAGATAAATTTGCTATAAAATCAAAATCATAATATTGCAATGTAAAATTATAAACAAGTGGAATGTAATATAAGAAATTAGATTGACCTACACTTTTTCTTGCTAATATTACGTACGACAGATTGTTATCTTTCAGTCTAGTATCATATGAGTGAGTGGGAACACAAATATCATTATACCCAGATTTATGCAAAAACTTTGATATAGATATAAAATACAATTGTTTTACATCAAAAACATTTACTTCTCGAAACAAAGCGTCGCTAAAAAACAATTTTTATTGTAAATAATTTTCAATACTAATTTCTGTGTTATTTCTAACTTTGATAGATGAGTTGTCAAAGCGCCACCCCAAATAAGTATTCCATAACTCAATGAAGACTGGATAAATGCAAAATATAGTATACACAGAATTTTAATTTCAAATGTATGTTTAAGAGTTCTAAATAAATATATGTATCTTCTTAGTTTAGTAACTAATTGGTTAATATGCACATCCCATTTCATGTTTGAATCAAAAAATATACCTAAATATTTTATAGATGTAGCCCCAGCTATGTTTATATTACATGTACAACTATTTCTGTTACAATTAACATTATGAACAACAATATGCTCGTTCGTAAGTAAATTACAAGCATAAGAAGAAAACGGCAAATACTTAGTTTTACTATAATTTAAAGTTAAACAGTTGTTATCTAGCCAGTATTTTATTGCTGATAGCTTAGTTGAAGCAGATAACATAACATAATCCCAAGTGGAACCACCGATATACAAAACTGTGTCATCAGCATACGCTAAAATGTCCACATCATTGAAAAGAATCAATAAATCATTGATATAAATATTAAACAAAACTGGCCCAAGAACGCTTCCTTGTGGAACTCCACATTTAATTTTAAGAGATGTACTTATTTTATTATTTACTCTAACACATTGATATCTGTCACTTAGATAACTCTGAAAAAAATGTAAGGATGTACAACGGATACCAATATGTTCAAGCTTATCAAAAGGATAGAATAGTTGACACAGTCAAATGCCTTGGTTAAATCTTAAAATACAGCAATAGAGCATCTAGAATTATCCATATTTTTATAAATTTTTATTGTTAGAAAAACCAAACCATCTGTCGTGTCTCTATCTTCTCTAAATCCGAATTGACGAAAAGATAGGATACTAAATTTTGTTAAGAAGTTTACCAGTTGAGTTTTTATTATTTTCTTAAAAACTTTTGAAATATTAGAGCACAATGCTATAGGTCTGTAATTATTAAGTAATTCGGTGGCTCCTCCTTTGTGAAGAGGTATAATAATTGTATCTTTATAAGCTCTAGGAAAATAACCTGCATCTAAACATCTATTAAAAATAATTGACAAAGGTTTAGAAATAACACTAGCACCTAGTTTTAAAATTTTGTTACTAATTCCATCAGAACCAGTTGAGGAAGTAGTTTTTAATTTTTGATAGTGAGTATAATATCATCTTCAATGATGGGTAAAAAAATAAATTTTGATTTAATCTTTCAAATTTAAGTTTATAGCTATCGCTAGTTTTTATGTAATTTGTTAAAGATTCAGCAATATTAACAAAATAATTATTGAATTCACTAGCAATGTCAGTATCATTTTCAATAAGAATATTATTTTCAGTTTTTATTTTAATGATATTAATTGTATTCTTTTTGTTTTTAAATTAGCTCTTTGTTTGGTATACATCCAGATATCTTTTGAATCAGTTTCTTTAGAAATTTTAGATTTAAAATATTTGTTTTTTTTTCTCTTAATCATATTATTTATTGAATTCCTCAGTTTTTTATATTGTATGAATTTAGCTTCATTGAGTTTATCTTTTAAAAATTCTTTGTGATATATATCCCTTACCGCGATATGTTCTAAAATTATATTGGTAATCCACGGTTTTTTGCACTGTTTTTTTACTTTAAATTTTTTAGTAAACATACAGGATGATAATACCTTATTTAACGTATCTGAAAATTGAGAAACAGCTAAGTCAATAGATGTTTCAGATGCAAAAGTCCATTTTATACTTTTTAATTTTTGTAAAATTTATCATAATTAATTATTTTTTGGATTTCCAATACTTATCTTCATTACTGCCTGTATCGTTAGTAATTTTATTTTTGTTATCCCTAATGTTCACTATAACCGGGTAGTGATCTGTAATTTTACTTTTGCAAATAATGGGTAAGATATTGTCATTTTTGATAAATGTTTTGATGTTAATGTGGTCAATACAGGATTCAGATGTTTTATCAACCCTAGTAACGTTTTTAATACAAGGATAAAGAAAAACTCGCCTATCAAATTTAAATATTCTTCCGCTAAACGATCGTGTTTTAAGATATCAATATTTGTATCTCCAGCTAATATTTCAAAATTACTTGCATATGATCCCTCATATAATCTTTGAGAGAAATTAAAAAATTTGTAGTACAATAAGAATGAGATCTATATATTGAGGTAATGGCAACTTTAAGATGGTTTATTTTTATGGTGATTCTCAAAAATTTAAAATTCTTTACATCAATAACCTTATAATTTTGTAAAATATTTTTCCTACAATAGACAATCACTCCATCAGTTTTATTTATATGACTATGATTGTGATAGAGATCATAATTATCTAAATTAAAAATTGAAGATCAAGACTATACCAAACTTTAGACAAAATTATTACGTCAAATATATTATCAAAAAATGTTATATATTCTTGCAGAGAATTAAAATTTTTGGATATGCTACGAATGTTGGTATGAAAAATACAAATATTAGTATTATACGAGGGTGAATCAAATGAAAACCTTAAAAGTGTTATAAATTATTTATTTTGACAACTAAGTAAAACTTACATTTATCATTTTTCGACATAGTCTCCTTGACGTGTTATGCAAGTGTTCCACCGCTTTGGAAGCGCATGAATACCACGTTTGAAGAATTCTTTTGGTTGTGCCTGTAGCCACTCGTGCACCGCGGTTTTCACTTCTTCATCACTTTGGAAATGCTTGCCTCCCATTGCATCTTTAAGCTTTCCGAACACATGAAAGTCACTAGGGGCGAGGTCTGGAGAATAAGGTGGGTGAATGAGGCATTCAAATTTGATATCCTGGATAGTTTGAACCGCGAGACGGGCTGTATGTGGTCGGGCGTTGTCATGCTGTAACAACACACCTGAAGTGAGAAGTCCTCGCCGTTTACTCCTGATTGCTGGCTTAAGTTGATTTTTCAAGAGATTTGAATAAGAAGTAGCGTTTACTGTCATTCCCCTGTCCATGTAATGCTCCAAAATTACTCCGTTTACATCCCAGAAGAGAGTCAGCATGAGTTTTCCTGCTGATCGCTGAGTTCGGAATTTTTTTGGTTTTGGCGATGAGCTATGGCGCCATTCCTTACTTGCTCTTTTTGTTTCTGGTTGATGGTAATGAACCCAGGTTTCATCCCCTGTAACAATTCTGTCTAAAAATAAATCACCTTCGGCGTTGAAACGACGCAAAAGTTCTTCACAGGCATCGACGCGACGTTCTTTCAATTCAGAAGTCAATTGACGCGGAACCCATCTTGCAGAAACTTTATTGAACAGCAACACATTATGGACAATATTTTGCGCTGAACCGTAACTAATCTCCAGCATTTGGGCAATTTCCTTAAGTGTTATACGCCTGTTGTCCAAAACAATTTCTTTTGCCCGCGCAATGTTTGCGTCTGTCACTACGCGGTGAGCCTGCCCAGGTCGTTGGGCGTCCTCTATTAAAACGATACCACTTTTAAACTTTCTGCACCACTCGTACACTTGCTGCAGGGATAAACATGAATCACCATACTGTACTGTCATCCTGCGATGAATTTCCATTGGTTTGACACCTTCATTGCTCAAGAAACAAATGACTGATCGCTGTTCTAACGCGGTGCATATTGATAATGGGGCGGCCATATTGTAACTGAAGTCACTGCTCGTTGTGTGTAGCAAGGTCACTATCGCACCTGGTGGTCATTGTGTGAACTTCAACGAACATCCTGCCATCTACCGGATAAATCCTACAACTTCTCGAAACTTTACAGCACTTTTAAGGTTTTCATTTGATTCACCCTCGTATTTAAATCGGAAATCAGAAATTGACTTATAACAAATATCTCTGTTACTTACACTGATGCTATCTATGTCAAGTACTTCATCAATAAATTCCAGCACCAACTGTTCTTCACTGTCGAACCCGTCTTATAAAATTTAAGTTTTTTTTTAGAAAAATTAAACTGTAAAAGAAAATTTTAACTTAGATGAAATTAAAAATTGTATTATACCTAATTATTAAAAATGAAAACATTTTATACTACATGAGAACTAAGATATTTTGACGTTTATACTGATAAACTTAAAAAATTCTAAATTATCTTATTGTTTTATCAACATTTTCTACATCATTACAATATTAGGATAATTAAAAATTTGGATTGATAAATCAAACAAATTAGACCATACAAACCATAAAATAAAAATCTTACTAATCAATTCACAACAAAGAAAATATACAATCTAAAAATTAAATTTTGTTAAAGTAAAATACAAACATATTTACATATGAAAAACAAAAAGCCCCTGAAATTTAATGTTATTCGATAAAAATAAAAGCCTACCTATAGCTATAGCTCATTAGCCTTAGAAATGTTTCCATCTAGCTTCCACCATGAACAGTTATCTCTTGTCCAGACATTTTCCATTCCAAACTTCTTAACAGCACTTTTAAGAGCACATAAACGCAGTTTTGTTAAATTTTCACGTATTAGTAGTTTAGAACCTTCTAACAATTTCTTCGCACGAAACACAAGGTCGCGAGAACGGTATGTATCGAATACTAGAATTATTGGTCTCGGAGATCACTTACGGTAGTAGCTTCCATTAAATCCGATCCTAATTTTTTGTAATTCCTTTTTGCCATTGCAAAAGTAAAACAAACACAATACACTGCACGTAGAGATAACCGGACGTTCAAGTTCAATTAGTGTTATTGGTTCTAACAGAAACATGTTTTCAGATTCAAATAAAATGTTTAAATAAATATGTTAATTACCACTTTAATTCTACAGTTTCATACATACTTTTTTCACAGAAGAGTGCTTAAAACATTAATACAACTATGAACGAAAAATCAGAATTTTTTTTGCACTAATTGCCCGTTAAAATTGGATTTCAAGACGGAGTTCGATAAAACGTGTCTACTCAGACTCAGACATTGAATGAATGTTAGCAGCCTTATCATTAAAAACTTCCTATAGGCCATCTTAAAGTTTTGGATAATTTCTAGATCCAGTGGCTGGCAATGGGATGTGGTGTTTGGAGGTAGAAAAACAATGTTTACATTTTCATGAGTCACTTTGACGTGGCATTATCTAGAAATAATAAGACTTTTTTATTTTCTTTTTTCATTTTTTTATCAAATTTTTTTAGCCAGGAAGTCATAATCTCTACCGTCATCCAATTTTTTTTATTAGATACCCATTCTAAGGGCAATTTGTTGATATGAGAGCCTTTAAAGCATCTTTGGTGTTTACTTTTTCTAATGATTAACGAATTTTCTTTATCACCTTGTATATTTGTAGAAAATAAAATTGTCCATTTTTAATTTCCAGTTTTTTACCACTACATTTATTGTTTTTTAATAAAAAACGTTTTGTTTGGCATTGCAAGGTAAAAAAGTTCGGTTTTGTCAGCTATGTACATATTTTAGGATAAATATTCCTTTAGTATTACTGACAGCTTTGCTTTCCAAGCTTTAACAGTGTCCAGGTTAATATCAGCTGACTCTCCGCAAATAGTTTTAAAAGTTATGTTATGTCTTTGACAAAATTTCTCAAGCCACCCATTTGAAGCTTTAAAATCCGTCATTTTTAAATTGTTCGCAACTTTCAATGCTTTCTCTTTTATTAAAGGTCCAGATATAGGAATTCTTTTATTCCTAGCTTTACAAAACCAATTGTAAACTACTAGGTCAATTTCTAAACCTTCAGTTCTAGGAAATTTTTTCTTCTGCTCTGTATTGGAACTTTCTTCAAATAGCGTATTTAAAACACATTTGTTTTTTAAAATATCGTTAACTTGTGCTTTTCCAACACTAAATTTTTCATCCAACTATCTAGCACTGGTATTGAACTTTTCACTTTCTACAATTATATCAATTTTCTCTTTAAGAGACAAACGTTTTTTAGCGACATTGTAATTTTTTTGTACATCTGTATGTAACAGCACTGTTAAACATACTAACTCAAACTATGTACGCAAAATACGATTTTTAAGGTGAACTTAATGAGCCTTTTAATTGCACTTTCTCTGAAATGACTGTCTATTGTAAATCGAACAAATTCTTTAAATTCGTTCTTAAATACCGGTAATTACTTAAGCCTCATACAATGAAACAATTATATGTTACGCAGAACTTGAATGCTAAGCTGCTGTCTACTAAAGACCTTACTTAATAACGGCGAGAAATTGGAGGTAGAATTACATGTATTTTCCAAGAAAGTTTACAAATAAGTGGCCGTGGCCGTTATCGAGAGGTGGTCGCTACTATGGGGGTCATTAATATGGTTATTTCCGAATAATTGGTTATTAACTTGGAAAACTTAGCCGGTTTTAGAGGTGGCCGCTTTTAAGAGGTGGCTGAAAATAGAGGTTTCACTGTATAAGGTAATTTAATGTAATTAGACGTTTTTACTTTTGTAACTATTTTGAATTGATTTGTATTTGCTCAAAATTACTTCCTATACCTAAGAGAATATTTAAATATATGATAGGTAAGTTTCCGCTGTGGGACCCTAACGAAGTTCGAGCGTTTAATTTTCTTAAAGGGATAATATGCCACTAAAACACGAATGCAATACAAGATTTTATCCACAATCAAACCAATTTAATTGAAAATAAGTAATAAGTGAGTCTTTGCCGGTAGAAATTAAAGCAGAAGCTGAAACAATTTAAGTTTATTCAAAATTACATGTTTTATCTAGAAATATACATAAAGTTATCGATACTAGTAATATTTAATTATATACAGGGTGTATCTGAAAAGTGTGTACATGGCTCAAAATAGACCGTTTGACACCAATTTACTTATAACCAAAAGTGCACCATAAGGGCGCCAGAACGCGTCAAAGTTTTCAAAAAAATATTGTATATTGGGAATAGCTCGAAAACGGTTTGATGGATTTGGTTCCACTTTTGTATGCTGGTTATCTGCTTCTGAAGACGTTTTTCTGTGTAATGTGGACAAATTTCTGATGTCAGGAAAAGTCGCTTTCATACGGGCAATGTCAAATAAATAATGATATTTTAACAACCGTCAACGATACGAAACCAAAATAATTCTGACAAATAAAACGAACAATTTAATAACTTTCTTTTTTTTTGTTAAATTGCGCTAATGTAATTGGTTCAATCATAAAAAAATTAAAATCATATGCTTGCAAAGCGCATTCATACGCTTAGAAATTCAAGTAGACTGCTGGTGGATCAATTATTTACAAAATTTATTGAGACGACGAACGGACAACTTGTGATTTTCCTTCTATTGGGCGGTTGTCGGCGTGCTTTGTGTAGCTAAAAGTTTACACGTAAAATATTAATGTGGTTTTAATAATTCCAAGTTAAAATGGTGTGTAAATATAAATCCGACCGCTTTCGCCGTAAGTCATTTCTTTTGCTATTTCTTTTGTTTGTCTCGTGGTTGTTTTAATTCTAATTACAACGTATGCTTTAGCACGTTACTTAACCTTATACTCTACTTGTATATTACTACCTGAATAATTTCTGGAGGAGCTGGTACGAGTAATTAAGAAATCCTTCGCTATAAAAACGTGACGACTACCACGGTGTCGCTTACCTCGAAGCTGCAACGGCCGATAAACTCCGCCGGTTGACGGTCGCTTACGCTGCGTATCTGCTATTTTGAGGAAACATATCTGCTTTCCGAACTTTGTCGTCTAATCCTCCTAAAAGAAATCCTGTGGCTACCAATCTTCTAATAGCTGTCAACTGATGTCGTTACCAAGAACTTTCCTTATCAAAACTACATGCATCAGTACACAGCTAAGTTTATTGTTTAAAGAACCTATTCACTTTGCATGAGTTTGGAGCTTACGTACATGTGACATTAATCGGTTTGAATCTCTAGTATATAAGCAAATTTTTATTCGGGGTAGACTAGGGCGCTTTAGTTAAAGTGGATGGATGAAGCTGAAACAAAAGGCCTTTTGGGTTGGCGGGAGCTACTTACCGTCCGAGTTTAATTCTAGTTGTTAAGTCACCGTGTGTAAGTGACGTGTGTACGTCGAGTTTTCTTAATCACCAATCTTAAATTGGTACGCTAACTTCAATTTGCGGTGTAACAAACAAAAGCTTAACTGAATTTCGACATATTTGATTGCAAGTTTCAATTAATTTGTTGTTGCTAACGCCCGTAAGTTTTATGCGACAGAACCTCTTACTTCTCACATATTCTCCTAGTATTTGAAGATTTATTTACTACATTTACATGTGTATTTGTCTCTCTGATTTGTGTTTGTTTTAGCGTAGTAGACCTTAAGTAAAATTTATTGAACTCCTGTTGGTCGGTTTTACTTCTCTTTATTACCCAGCAGGTGGCGTTTTGTTACCCAGCAGTTAATTTCTGTCAGTTTCCTCAAGGACCTCCCCAACTCACCTACTAAGCCGTACACTGCTGTGCTAACTCTTACAAATACGGGTTCTTCCATAAATTTAGTGCACTATCTCAAGCCGAATAGTATTGTTTCTTTTTTTCTAGGTTGTATTGCTAGAGCCGTCACTTTCTTTTTTATTTTTATTATTTGTGAACTACAACCGTTACAAAGCATTTTGTATTATTGAAACAAGAGAAGTACATAATTCATATATGACATTACAAATTTCCTGAGTTTGCAATTTTGTTGTGGTTGATAATATTGTAGTATAATCGCGTTTTTAAATGACCTTCATCCAACTGCTATGCCAGCTTTTCTAAAAACTATCTTCTGGATTATTTTTTCTCAAAATTATTTTTCCATATGTTACGTAAGCGTTTATTGCTCTATCATTTATTGACTCATAAAACAATTACCATTAACTAATGAAGCGTTATTTTGGCACAGTTGTATGAAATACATAATTTATCAACGGTATCGATCGCAGCATTATGGTGGATTGTTGGCATAATTTGTTTGCATTCTATAATTCTCGAGAAACTAAGGGATTTTGATTTTAGTAATGCATTACTATCTTTCTTTGCCTCTTATTTAATTAACAAACCGCAATTTATTACTTTTAATGGTATTCAATCATGTAACTTTATAGCAACATCGGGAGTTCCACAAAGTTGGCATCTAGGGCCTCTGTTATTTAATATATTTATTAATGATTTGTCCAATATTATTTCTTGTAAGCACTGATGATGTTAATTATATAATTCTATTTCAACTAGTTCTGACTGTGAGTTATTGCAAAATCAACTTACTGTAGTTTTACAATAGTGTTCCAATAATTACCCTCAACTCAACATATCAATTCTGTCATCTTTAGGTACTTTATCAATTCTAACAGTTTACAACGTACTGAGTTGGTTAAAGACTTGGGGGTAATATTTGATTCTAGGCTTTGCTTTGCTAACCATGTTAGAGAAACAGTTACCTCTGCTTCAAAATCGCTCGGTTTTATAATGCGTACATGCAAATATTTTAGAACTTCAAATCCTCTAATATCAGTTTTTAATTCTTTGGTACGATCTAAATTAGAATATTGCAGTTTAATATGGTTTTCCTTATATAAGCAACATGTTGACAACATTGAAAGTGTTCACAGGAAATTTCTTAAGTACGTCGTGTTTAAGCTTGATGGAGTTTATCCACCTAGAGGCTATCCCCAAAACCATCTTTTTAATCGGTTTGAAACTTCCTCTCTTAAATCTACACGAATGTGTAGTGCACTTAAATTCTTATACAATATTCTCTATAATAAGATTAGTTGTCCATGCTTGTTAACGTCAGTGAATTTTGCTGTACTTGTTTTCTCGTCTGGTTCTCCCTTAACATTTTACATTAATACGCCAAAATCTAATTTGTTGTTAAGAGCACCAATTCATTTAATGTGTAGATTGTTTAATGATTTTTGTGTTAATTGTGACATCAATGTTTGTACAATTCAAGATTTAGTTAAGAGCATTTAAACCTTATTGTTAAAGATGTACAAGTACATTGCTATATTTATTATAACTATAATTACTAATTATTATTATTGTTACTTAAATATTTATTTTTATTTTTTTGTATTTTTTATTGCAATGACGTTTATTTTTACCATATTTACATATTTAAATATATTTTTAATTTTGTTCTTTAATTGGAATTTTTTTTTTCTGTAGAACAATAAATGAATTATTATTATTATTATTATTATTATTATTATTAAACGAAATGCGTGCAACAATAGAGAGGTATGTTTAGAAAGTGGGCGAATTTGGTATATTTGCATAAAACTCATAAAATAATAAATTAATATTCACTCACTGCTTATAAAAATAAATTATTCTATTCTTATCGTTAGTAATTGTTTGTTTAATTTTATATTAACGATTTTATCTTACGATTTTTGACCTTGTTCTTAGAAACTAATTGCAAATTGTTTTATAAATCTTGAAGTTAGTTCTTCGTCTTCTGATTTTTTATTTTGCAATACGAAGATGAAATATACATAATATTTTTAAATTATACAAATACTTAAGAATTTGTCCTTACATAAAAATAAAGCAGAAAGACCGAAAAGGATAAGGTAAATTGCGATTTTTTAAGAACTCCGTAGCTAGAGAAAATATATTTTGATATTATAGACACGCCTTGTTGCAAACCTTTTGGTCAACACTGTTGTCAATTCAACAATCTACGTTATTATTGTAAGTGAAGTTGCCTAAATTCTATATTGTAGGTGTCCGTTTATTTTATTTGCCCATTGTACATCTATATTAAAATGCAAACATAGAAGTCTTGTCAGGTACGAAAAGTTTGAAATAGCCTGAAAAAATGAATAGTTTGACCTACAAAGTTTTTTAAAATTCTTTTCTGGAAGAGCTCTGAACTAAAGTCAAAGAAATTACTTATCAACACCTTGAATGAAATTTATTATTACCGGTATAGTATAGCTTAGCTTAGCTGTTGAAACACGTGTCCGAGTCAAGTTTTTTTGGTGCAGTTTTTGGTGTTTTTCTGTTGGTTAAATAGACGCTGCAGTTGGTGTTCTTTTCCTTTGATCAATCTATGTGATAAATTTCACATCAAACTCACAAACAAATTCCAAAAAAAGTTACAGAATAGGTATTGCCAAAATAATCCGTTTTGTAAACGATAGTTGTTTACAAATAATATCGTTAACTTTACACAATAGACCCATTAATAACAATAGTAATACATTGAATTCAGGTGCAGTAAGGTGTGAAATTAAAAAAATTTCCAGACCAAGACTTTATTGTAATCTTTACAGTATTGTTTTTAACTTATGTAGTATATCGTAACCAAATTCTTCAAAGTGAAACTTTTATAATAATCTTATTTAAAAATTAACCCTTTGAAAGTAATGACGACAAACATGCAACCGAGGTTAACATAACATAAAAAAAAACACTAATCAATTGTTGTAGAAACGTAGATAAAGAAGAAACTTATCATGTGTGCCAATCAGTAACAATTTCAGGAACCAAAAAATATATTACAGTGAAATAATCTACAAAGTAAAAAAAATCGTTTAATAAAAAGTGTCCCACAATTTACTCAAAATTTGAATTTGGCGCCATCTTATGGTACAGTATTGCAAACGGAAAGAAGATACAACGTCACAACTGACAATTTGGGGTTAGTAAAAATGAAGCGCTGTACAAAAGAACAACACACCTTTATAGATTTTTAATAGTTTTAAAAATAAGCGGAAAAAATACAAAAAATAAAAATCTAAAAAATGGATATTTTTGAAAAATCTCGCAAACGAAAAATATATATTAATAAACTTTTTTAAACACTTTGTAAGTATACCGTACATTGCTCAACTTTTTTGCAATTTGAGCAACTTTGCATCTTCTACCATTTTCAAGATCCCCATGCTGTTCATTCTTATCTTGGACACTGTATAAGAAAAACTGTTGATGTGGTTTTTATGCTAAACCCAGTTTGATTTTTGTTGCCTTTATTTTGTTTTTATTAGCAAAAATATTAAACTAGTACTGCTACTCTTTTGGAGGGATTTATCTCTACATTGATAATTTTAATGTTGGCAAGTTTAGGTTTTAGTGGTTTTTCTAAACCTTGAAGCAAATGCTTTGCCACAATTGCACATGGTTATGTCACCACACTATGTAGGTTTATACTGATCTTGTAGGGGACCATACATAACACTTACATTATAATGCTTCTTCTTCTTCTTCTTTTTCTTCTTCTTTATCTTAGGTCCATAATTTGTTTGTTCTACTCATTTGCTATTATTCTTGGGATTTGGAAGTCCAACTGTCTCTCCATCTTTTCGGCGGTCTTCCAGGTGGTCTTGATGTTCCTGTTCTGCCGTCTCTAGCTATTTTAGTTAATCGGTTGTTGGGTATTCTCGTTATATGATCGTTCCACTCCCTCCGTCGTTTTCTGACCCATCTAACAACGTCGTGTACGTTGTACGTCTGTTTAATGTCGTCGTTTCTTATTCTATCTCTAAGGATAGATCTCATATATCTCTTTGTAACAGAGTTGTCTGCTCTCGTGCTGCATACGTCATGATGCGTCAAACACATGTTTTATAAATTTTTACTTTTGCTTCTGTAGTCATTCTTTTGTTTTGCCATACTAGTTGTCGAAGACAGCCTGATATTCTTGCGGTTTTGTTAATTTGCGCTTTGACTTCTGCTTTTATGTTCCTGTTGCTTGATATTTCAATACCTAAGTATTTAAAACTCATTATTTGCTCGATCGTTTTCCCTTCGATTGATAATTTACAGCGCCTGGGTTCTTTTGATATGACCACAGATATTGTTTTTTTGATTGATATCTCCATGTTGTAATCCTAGACGGCATTGTGGAAGGTATCCAGTATTCTCTGCAAGTTGTCTTCGTTTTTGGCTGCAATCATGGCTTAGTCGGCATAGCATAGTATTTGGATCTCTTGGTTTCCCAGTCTGTAACCGGAGTTCGTATTTTTGACGTTCTGTATAATTTTATCCATGATAAAATTAAAGAGCAATAGATTCAAATAGTTTTCTTGTCTGATTCCGGTATCCACGTCTATTTCTTCAGTTAACTGGTTGTTGATCCGTATTTTTGTTCTAGTCTGGGTGTTGAATTTCTTAATTATTTTTATTACATCCATTGGTACAAGTTTTTCTTCACTTAGCTGTATGTTGTTAGAGATAATAGATTTAAGAATATTTGTAAACAGCTTAATACTGATGTTGAGTAGTGTGATCCTTCTATAATTTTTCGGGTTCTTTTTATCGCTTTTCTTAAAGATTGGTACAGTGATGCTGGATTTCCACTCTTTTGGTACTGTACCTTTGGTTAGTATCATTTGGTAGAGCTTTGCGAGCTTTCTACTTAGATCTGTTTCTCCATACTTCAGAAGTTTGTTTGATATTTTGTCTTGTCTGGCAGCCTTCCGGTTCTTTAACTTTCTTAGTGCTTTATCTATCGTCTCTATTGTTATTGTTGTGTTGTGTGCTACGGTTTCGAATAGTCGGTCATCGTAGAGTTGATTATCTTGTAAATACATTTTCTTATAGTGTGTTGACCATGTGTTCTCGTCTATTACGTTGGTTTGTGTGTATTCATTTACTTCTTGTCTTGTACGTTTAAGCATGCCCCAAACTTTCCTTTGCGCCCCGTATAGGTCACTTTCCATTTCCTGTGTGAAATTCGTCTAGTAATCTTTTTTAATTTGTCGGATTTTAGGGTTAACTCTATTTCGGATTACAAAATATTTTGCATATTTGTCTATTCTCCTGTTACTTATGTATTTTATATATGCTTTCCTTTATTCGGTAGCTAGTTCTTTGACTTCTTTGGTGAACCACGTTTTACTGGTTGGGTTTGCGTGTATATTAACTTTTTTTGTACCTATGGCTTCGTTTGCTGCATTTTCTATGTTGGTTTTGATTTTGTTCCATCCTTCTTCTACCTGGTCCTCTGGCCTAATAAATTCTCTTTTTATATTTTGAGATAGTCTGCGTAAGTATAGGTCTTTAGTACTGTCACTCTCTAAGGATTCGATATTGAATTTGTCGACGTATTCTGGTTTAAGTTTTTTTTTAAGCTGTATTGTTAGCCAGATTTTTCCAAGTATTAAATTATGGTCAGTCCCTTTATTTGCTGAGGTTAATGTTCTCACGTCCAGTGGCTGAGACGGGTGTATAGATCTGTTTGATATTATATAATCTATGGTGGATGTTTGGCCTCTTGTATTGGACCACGTAATCTTATGCTGAGGTTTATGATTAAAGAAAGTGTTGTTAATTCTCAGCTCGTTGTAGGTACAGAATTTGATTAAGTTTTCTCCGTTATCCTTAGTTTGACTTTCATTAAATCTTTGCATTATTCCAGCCATAGGTGTATTTCCTATGTGGGCATTCAGGTCTCCCATAATTAAGATCTTTTCTGCTATTGGTGTTTTATTGAGTTCTAGTTGTAGTGTTTTAAAGAACACTTCCACTTCGTCTTTCGGTTTATTTGTGTCGGGTGCATACACACTGATTAGGTGAAGCTTTTCTTTATCAAGATAGATGGTTACTTTTAGGATTCTCTCATTTACATATCGTATTTCGTTTTGTTTGTATATGTTTTTAATTAGCATGCCGACTCCCGCCTGTGCTCGCTCTTGTTTCCCTCGACCGCTATATATCAGCATGTAGTCCTGGTATTTGACAGTTCCTTTTTCTTTCTTTTTCGTTTCCGCCAGTGCACAAAAGTCTACTTTATATTCTTTTAATTCCAGCACTACTTCGTGTTCTTTGCCGTTCCACGTCATGATGTTCCAACAGGCGCACCTGACAATGTTTTTTCTCCACTTTCGTTTCTTTTGTTTCCGGGTAGATAATATTGATTTTGATATCCATCTTGTTGTCCTAGTACTTGCTATGTTCGTCGTCGTATTATCAGTCCGATTCCGAGGCAAATGATTGGTTCTGTGAGCAATTTATACGTAAGGAATATGTTTTACCTTGGGTAGGTTGCTAACTTCGTCCGAGAATCCCCAACCTGGAGGACCAGGCCAGTTTTTGTTTCACGGTATTTGATTTCCTCACTACCCTCCGACCCTACTAGATTGTAGTGCCGGCGAGTTTTCCCCAATTCCTATCGGGACCCACCCGATGGAGGTAACTGGCAAATCCTCACACGGGACATCATAATGCGATATTTAAAAAAATACTATGCGAATAAATAAATAAATAAATGTCAGGTCATAGATTTTTATGGTTATTAGTACAGCATTAATTTGCACATGGCTTTAATATTGCTTTCAATTACGTTATGCTGTCTTGTACCAAATTTAAAACACTCGACGCTTTTTTCAATACTTACCAACATCTTAATTTTGTATGGAATAGCTACCCATCATTTTGTACTACTCTTGGCAAAAACATTTTTCAGAAGTTAAGAACTTAGCGCTACCTAATTAGTTTCCGTTATTCTTCGTCATAGTTTTTATTAGAAATTAGTTTTGTAAGTACCCAATAATAAAAAATATTTTTTCGGCCTCCGTCTAAAATTACTGATTTTCTATTCGCTTAAATTGTCTTGAAAACACTTATTTTCAAGTCATGGCACGAAAATAAAAAGAGGGATTTTCATGATCGATTTTAAGTTGGTTGCATTGACAATTTGATTAACAACGAGTTCCGATTGACAACTGTGTAGTTTGGAATGTGAACTAATAAATTAAAAAAAATATTTCAGTGTTCTTAAAGGATTTCATCGCAAACAGTTTCATATTCATAAATCGATTTATGTAATTCAACCGTAGGTAAGCAGTAAATTCAAAGAAGCATTTTTTAGGTTATGTTTATTTTTTTCAGTAATTATTAACTTCAAATAATCCAATTGAATTGAATAATTTATTTAGAAACAAAAATAGAGGAACAACAAACAACCAAACGGAAATTCTAACTAAAATCAGAGGTAAATTTTCAAAGAATTATTTAAAATTAAAGTTGATCGTACAATTTTCCAGATGGGAGAGATTAATATTCGGCAAATTTGTGTCTTGTAATTTAAGTTGCACATTATGAATACTAGATGGTTTTAATGAAATCGGTTCTTGTAAACTTTCTTGCTGGATTCCTGTACTTGTCGAGGGCTGAGGTTCTGAACGATTTTGATGCAATAATTTATTGGCAATGTTTATTTTAGCACCCAATGAATCCTCTATATATTGTTCTGCGACTGTAGTACTTTTCCATCCGCCAAAGCGCTTCAGGGTTGTTATATCTACCCCATTCCCTGCCAGAGCTGTAGCACCACTTCGCCTAAAGCAGTGACCTGTGTATCCTTTTGGATTTTCTAATTTTAAATATGCAGCTATTTTAGAAGGCATATTTCCAAAGGAGTGAATGCCTACTGGCTGTTTTGAGCATTTATTTTTTGCATAAAATAAAAAAATCTATCAATTTCTGTATTGGGCCTTAACGTAACATATTTGCGAATTATATCCATCCAATGAAGTTCGGTCACACAGCAGGTACGAGGTTTTTTAGTTTTTGTTTGAGGGATGGATAAGATAATAACATCCCTTTATCAATGACATCTTTGATTTTCATGTCTCGTAATTCATGTATTCGGCATGCACCGCATATGCCAAATATTAATGCTGTCTATAAATAATTTTTGTAAATAAAGATTAAAAATTAATCATGCCTACCTTTATCATAAGATAATCTTCATTGGGTGCTTCGTTAATAAACTTTTCTAAATCATCCATTTCTAAAATTTTGGATTTTTGCACGATATCCGTCATGTTTGCGCTTTAACAAAGCTATTAATTTTGTATATTTTTCGATATTAATGTTGTCTTTAATGTTTAAGGTAGTTTTAAGCATCGAATACATCGACCATAACGTTGACGATTTGAAGTTCTTAGATTTTTCTTCAAAATATGCAACCAAAACATATTCATTATACACCGATACGCCATTTTCAGAACCCCATTTTTTAGTATCTCATATTCTTTCCAATATCGATTGGATGATTTTTCAGGAAGTAAATTTTGAATTGCAGCTTCTGCTACATTTTGAATATGAGCTGGTACTTCTAATACCTTTTCTTCATTCATGTTTTTTCACAAAAAATTCATAAAATTACCAAGCGCAATAAGATTATTTTAAATTCAAATCACTATAGCGGTGAATTGAATCGCCAACATAAGAAAGATGAATTTTCTAAACCGACGCTATTTAAACAATAATCATTAATATTTTAATTTAAAAATTTTGTCGGCCGAAAAATTTGTGTATCACACGTCCAGAAACTTTTTGCAGTATTCGCACTTGTGGGCCTCGGCTTCGCCTCGGCCCACAAAACGTACTCATACTCGCAAAACTACAATTTCTGGCCTAGTGATACAAATAACTATATTATTACTGTTTAAATAGGTATTGCCTTTGCAAAACGAAATGAAAAATCCAAAACTATTTTTTCGTCTTATCTGAGTACTGAACGTAGGTTTAACGGCGGTTATTGTTTATTTTGCCTTATAGGAATATTGAGTTATTTTTGTTTTAGTGTCAACGTCTTTAGAAGTGTTACATTGAATTTACCAAAAGACTAGTTGTAAGTACTTAACAAAAGTTTAAAAAGAACGTCACGCATAAACGCATCACTAATAATCTGGAGAAATTGTCACGAAAAAAGAGGTAAGTGTGAAACAATCTCTGAAACAAAAAAAACACATTGTTTTGCGGAAGATTTTGCACCACAATTTTAGTTTCCTCTACCATACTGGAATAGTTGATAATTTGTCTAGAAGTCTCTAAAAAACACCCATTAGATTTAATTTTAGACGCCCAACATTTTGGGTTTTATCTCAAGAATTAATTGGAACAACATTTTTTGTGTTATGGCTCGCGAAGAGGAACGTTTAAAAATTTTTTTCTTGCGGCCTATTTTTGCGTCAAAATACGACAGAATACCATTAAAACGCACTCAAAATGCGCGGAAAACAATTCTAATTTTATTCTGAAGATTGATCAGAACGATACTTTTTGAGATATAGCGTCGCAATAAAGCAAATTTTTTAAAATTGCCTTTTGAGGCAACAATTTTGGTCTTCTCGCAATCGGAAAGCGCTAGCAAAGCATTCTGTCGTTATTTTCGCGCGTAAATAAGCCGCAAAAAGTAAATTTCAAAAAATATAACTCGAAAAATGTCGTCTAATTAATTCGAGGAGTAGGACCAAAATTTTCGGATGTCAGCAATTTAACAGAATAAATGTCTTTCAGAGACTTCTGGTCTTGTAAATTTCTGGCAATCTAAGCGAATACATTTGTATCAGAAAAACTAATTTTTAAGCTTTTGGGTTTGGTTAAGAGAACTGAAAAATGTAGATCAGAAAATTCTTAAAAAAACGATTACTTTGGATCGCTTGTACGAGCACGAAATCGCGAGTTATAGTCAATCAAAGGAAGTTAACCCTTTTTACGATTATGAAGGGGTTTTAGAAAAAGAAAATTCCAAAAACTCAAGTTCATATTCAACAAAGACTTTCCTACAAGTCTGTGTAGAATTTTTCTGTTTACGCCATTATTTCCTACTTAAATGAAGTTTTTCCTAGACTATAAACGTGACGACTACCACGGTTTTACCTACATTTAAGCTGCCAAAGGCCAATAAACTTAAACGACTGAGGGGTTGTTTACGCTGCATACCTGCTGCTTCGAGAGAACATATCTGCCTTCCGGACTTTGTCGTTTAGTTCTTCTAAGGGAAATACTATCTATCTTCTGAAGCTGTCAACTACTGTCGTTAGCAAAAACCTTTCTTATCGGAACTGCCTACTTTAGTACACAGCTAAGTTTACTGTTTAAGAAACCTATTTACTATTCATGCGTATGAAGGTCACCTACATGTGACATTAAACGGTTTAAATCCCTAACATATAAGTCAATTTTTATTCGGAGTAGACTCCACTACCGACGCTCGGTTTTGATTGTAAATAGCTCCATAAGAGCTTGAGCGCATTAGATGAAATGGGTGAAGCTAAAACAAAAGGCCTTTTGGGTTGGCAGGAGCTACTTACCGTGCTAGTCCAAGTTTAAGTTAATTTTAAATCACCGTGTGTAAGTGACGTGTGTACGTCAAGTTTCTTTAGTAACCAATTTTCAATTGGAACGCTAACTTTAATTTGGGGTGTAACAAACAAAAGTTTAACTAAATTTCGACATATTGATTGCGAGCTTTAATTAAATTGTTGTTGCTAACGCTCGTAAGTCTTATGCGAGAAAATCTCTTACTTCTCACATATTTTCCTAGTACTGTAAGTTTTATTTGCTACATTTAATTGTCTATTTGTCTTTCTAATTTAAGTTCGTTTTAGCGTATTAGACCTTAAGTAAAACCTATTGAAATCTCGTTGGTAGGTTTTATTTCTTTCTATTACCCAGCAGGTGGCAACTCGTTAAGCAGCAATTTGTTTCTTTTTAGTTCCTCAACAACCTCCCCAACTCACCGACTAAGCCGGACATTGCTGTTCTAACTACTATAAATACTGAATTCTCCATAAATTTATTGCGCTATTTTGAGCCAAATTGTATTGTTCTTCTCTCTAGGTTGTATCACTAGAGCCGTGGCTTTTAGTTATTATTATTTGTAAACTACAACCGTTACAAATGAAAATCTCACATCGCCTGCTATAAGTTCGCAAGAAGTGGTGCAATAGCAAACAAACATTGAGAATCACTCAAAAGCTGTTTCGTCCTTTTGGGACTTCAAAGACCAAAATTGTTGAATAAGAACTTTAGCAGAAAATGTAATCAGTAGAGCTAAGAATCTTAACCCGCCATCGGTACCGTCTCCTACAGTCTCACGATTGGTAACGCGTTAGATTTTGTCTAACATCATTATTTTTTACTTTATTCGTCCTATTTCTGAAAAAGTATTATTGTTGATATAGCATAGGTATTTGTCAAATCAAATTTAACAAAATAATACAATAACTTTATTTTTGTTCATATAATTTGAGAATTAACGTTTTCTAATGTAAACTGGTAACTTAAATATTTTTTATTGTAAAATGGTAAAATAATAATAATACATACACGACCCCTATTCTTAAGTTTTGTGAAATTATTTTCTCATGCGAATGACAAAAATTTTCGTCTTTCTCATGAGAATATAATTCCCCAAAATTCAAGAATAGAGGTCCTGTAAGTAAAACTTTAACAAACAGGACAAATGTGAAAAATAAAATAAAACTTATGAATCTTCTTTCTGGTTGAAGCAATGCATGCAGGTCAAAACAGTTTTATGTATATGTTCTTTGCATACTGGCTTCAAACATCCATCACAAGAGTACTGCGTAAACCGATTTTTTCTTATTGGACAATAAGAGCACCGTGGTTTAGTGTTTTCCTGTTGTAGTCTTTTTATCTGGAACTTTCTCAATTTTTCGACCCAAAACATTTATGATTTTCTGCTTTAGAGGAATAGATAAACAAGTGACACTAGATCGTCGTATAATGTGCGGCTTCGTAAGCTCTCTAGCTAAATTCGTTAGGTATAGCCTCCGTTCGGTTTTCTGATTTGTATTGGTGTAATAAATTATTTGGGAATTAATACCAGCAATATTCAGTAAACTGCAAAATACCGTAAATGGCCATCTGTTGCTCACTCTTGTTACATTATATTCAGTCTTCATTCTATCTACCACATCTACTGCTCCTTTGGTAAGATTATAAAACTTATAACTGACGGTTTCTTCTGCTCTCCAGTGTTTGCATCAATTTCATCATCTTCGTGAAAAGTTGATAACATCAACACATTCTTATTCTTTTAGGAATGTATGAAGTTAGCAGGCTTTCGTTGGAATTCATTCCCCAAGCAAACATGCTACTATGTACAGATCGTATCTTTGTATCCAAAAATATTGGCGGGATCTCCTCTTGTTTTTCCGTAATGTACCGACTAAGGTCAGACGGTGGTTGTTTATTAAATCATTTGCTAACGGCACCAAAGTAAAATAGTTGTCCATGGTAACATTTCTACCAGTACCACTGCAATGCTTTAGAAGACGGGTTACGACACTGTACGCGTCATTTTTTAGTTGATATGGGCCACTGGGTTGTTTGCCGGCATATATTTCAATATTATGCGTGTAAAACATTCTAGCATCTACGACAGCATAAATTTTAATGCCATATTTGGCAGGTTTGTTAGCTATGTATTGCCTAAACAAACATCTGCCTCTAAAGGCTTCCAGCATTTCATCCACTGTTACGTAGGAGCCAACAGAGTAATTCTTGACGCATCTTTCTGTAAATTCGTCAAGCATCTGACGCACAGCGGCTAAATTATCTCTTTTAGATCTCTCAGCTCGAGTATTTTTGTCATCAAATCTAATATTTTGTACTAAAGCATGAAAGCGGCGTTGCGACATAGTTGCAGCAAAGAATTCTGGAGCTGTTCCATCTGTCGCCCACAGTTCGGATGTGTTTAAATGTTGAGCCCTCTTTACACCTGCCAAATACAAAATACCCAAGAAAGCATTGATCTCCTCAAAATCGGTTGGCAAATTATGTTTGTCACTTCCAGTAAGCCTTACTCTAGCTAATTGCTTATTTGTGAAGTTTGTAATGTGATCAATCATTTCATCGGAAAAAAAAAGTTTCCAACATTCCAAAACATTCTTCGCATTTTTGGCTATTCCTTTTACGCCAGGTAATTGGGTGATTATATTATGAGGTGCAGTTTTACCTGGTTGTTTTGTTTGTTTATGAACTAACCATTGAGTGCCGTCTTTACCCGCATATACAGGACCATTTTTCACTTCTCTTTCCATTTGAGGAACCTCGTGACTATCTTCACTATCTGAACCTGATTGCTCTGTATCGGTATTATGAATACTGTGATCGGAGTGATCGTCCTCGTCTGATAAATCACTTTCACTTCTAGCCGACGTACATGGCAGATCATCTTGTATCTCCTCCCAAAGAGCTAACAATCGCTGTTGCTCCTTTTCATACGACATCACAGTGTCACAGATAAATAGTTTTGTCACAAAATTATAGTTTTCAAAGCGAAAAAATCTTCCAAACAACTAGTTCACTAAGTAACAATGTCAAACTTTACCGTTACACGATAGGTACCGCGTTAGATTTTAACTAACAAGTTTACTCGAGTCCTAACAAAGGCACACTGGTCACGTAAGCCACAAAGCTCGAACAGAGTAATGGTGGGGGTTGCTGCGGAAGGTTCTTGGGAAATCATAGCTAGACGGGGAGAAATCTACAGGTAACGGACTTTACAAAATATCGATAAATGTAACAATGTTAGATAAAATCTAATAGCGGTAACGATCGCGGGTTAAAGGGTCAAATCTCCGAACTAATTTACAGAGTATGCTACGCTTTGTGCAGTGTCTAGAAAATGCTTTGACATTATAAAATGATTTTCATATGGGTGGGTGGCATTGATACATAACTCGAGTTCTAAATCAAAAGAGAAAACCTGACAATTTAAAATATTTGGTTGTAATTGAGAAAGCAGCTTTTCATGATTACTAGCTTACTGTTTAAAACTATTAAACATACATATTTTTTTTAAATTTCTGTAATGTTCATGTTTAATGGTTTAAAACATTCTGTCCGCTTGAAATGCAGAAACTGGGGCACGTAAAAGGTTGTAGTTTAATCATCCTTGTAGTAATGTGTTCCTAGGTTGATGGATGCTTAAGTAAGTTGTGGCATAAGTTTCTGTTGGGAATTCTTAATAAATTGTGACACCGGTTCAACTTAGTGAGATGCTGGCACTGGCTTCTAGGACCGGATTTCTGATAAGTTGTGGCACCGGGTTGTGTTGGCAGAATGCTGGCACAGGCTTGAGGATCAAATACCTATTAAATTGTAGCACCGTCTAGTGTTGACCGAATGCTGCCTCTAGTTTGTAAGACTAGATGCTTATCTGGTTGTGGCACAGATCGTGCTGGCACTGATTTGTAAGACCATATGCCTGGATAGTTGTAGCAGAGACTCCTATTGTCACAGGCATGTGGTGGCATTATAGCGAGTTGCCCAATTGCTTCGTAGATAGACGTAACTTTTTTATACGTAATTTTTTTATTAACACTAATTATTTTTCCTAAGTCAATAATGCGTAAAGTTTCTTCCTTTTTTCATAGATAAATTTACAGTATAAAAAAGCAAGTTTCATAGTTAAAATTCAATTCCTTTTGAGATTCTCTAGAAATATTCTATTTAAATTATTGTTGACAATTAACCGCGTACCTGGCTTCGAATTATCCTCTTCACTGTTTTCAACCGACTTTCTTGATGTTCTTGCCATATGAAACATGCCCTTTTAGATTTAATTTTCAACGCAGGCTCTGTAATACCACACTTAATTTTCATATCCTTCTTCCGGTACTAAAAATAAATAAATTTAACTCTTTACGGAACCTCCGTAGTGCCGTATCTAACTTATCTTCACACAAAAGAATCTGAGATAGTCGATTTGTTTCTGCAGTGTAATTTCTATTAGCTAAAATGTTTACCCATAACGTCTCCGACTTTAGTACAAAGTAAGAACCCTTGTTCTACTTTGGAATATCCTTTTTTGTAACCATTTAATTTACACTAATACTACCGAAAGACGATACTAACACATTGGCGGCGCGTTCTATTCTTCGACCGCTGTCGTATATTTATGTGGGCAATTGCGGTGCTTAAAAGACGTCATCTTTAACCCAGTCGAGGCGCGCCACCACTATCAGGGTCCGCAAAATAATTCGACGAGGAAATAATTGCAGTAAACCTTATATATCAATGTATTTTACATCACATCTTTAAATATTCTACTTACAGAAACCCAGTAAAATATCGCCAAAATCCGAAAAAACCTCGTTCCAATTTCACGTGTAAGCCAAGCTGTCAAAACCTGGAAATGTCTACAGTCCGACACATACTGAGAATTGTCAAACTAATTTTTATTATATACCCGTGGTTGTTTACAAAATAACAAAAACAAGCGACGACTTTAGCGAAATAACTTGAGAAAAAAAACTAAAGGGAATTCGGCTTGATGTAGCACACTAAATTCGTGGAGGATAAGAATATTTAGAGTAGTTAGAGCAGCAGCGTTCGACTTTGTCGAAGAGTTGCGTAAATCCCTGAATAACTATAAAAAATTAGACTGCTGGTTTAACAAAGCGCCATCTGCTAGATAAAGAATGAAATAAAACCGGAGGTCAACAAGTTTTACTTAAAATTTAATACGCTAAATCAAACACAAACCAGAGAGAATGAAAGACAGACAATTCAGTACAACAAACAAATCTTAAAATATTAGGAGAATGTGACAGAAATAGAGGTATTGTCGTATATAGTTACGTGCGTTAACAGCAGCCTCGCTTACAATAAATAAAGCTCGCAATTAGTGTGTCAAATTTTAGATAAGTTTTAGTTACGCTCGAGTTAAGATTATCATTTCAATTGAGGAGTGGCTGCTACTAAAGCTCTGTGTGCACATATCACTTATACACGGCAATTTAAACTAAATCTAAACTAAAAAGAAAGGGTAAGTACCTCTCGCAAACCCAAAAGGTTTTATGTGTCCGCGATAACCTCTCTAAATAAAGCGCCCCAGCCCGTATTAAGCTGATTAAAACAAACGTTTGGTTGAGGAGTGTACATCCAATAAAAAGTTACATAAATATCAACAATCAAGCCGTTATATGTCATATGTACTTGAACTTCATAGGCATTATTATTATGAATAAGTGTCTTAAATACTAAAACTTAGCTGTTATCGGTAGAAAGTAGTTCCGAAATTGAAGGTATTTTGCTAGTGACGGTATCGACAGTTTGGAGAAGTTAGATAGTCCTAGGAATTCCTTTTAGAGGAGGTGTGCGAAAAAGAACAGAAGGTGATTGACTCCCTCGCTGAAAGTAAGCAGCATAACCAACCCCTGTACACGTGGTATCCACCGGTTGTCTGCAGCTTAATTAATGCGAAACCGTGGTGTTGTTTTCATTAATAGGAAAGTTCTTAATCAGCCACTCTAGCACCCTTAAGAATTATTTAAGTACAATACACAACGAGAACATAAGGTCAAACGCAACGTACTAAAAGCATACGTGGCAATTCGAATTAATACAAACGGGAAAGAAAAGAAAAACAAAATTTACTCACGGTGAATTTAGCCGGATTAAACTTAAACACCAATTTGAATTGAAAATCTTGAAACTCACATTAAATAATTTTTGTGGAAATTTCACTTCAAGAAGTGCGCTAAACCATCCGCGTGTATCAAACAAAAAAGAAGATGTCCACTGTACGTCTAGAAAATTCAGTCTACTAATTTTCCATCAATAGAAAATTAGCAACATGCGCGACAAATACGACTTTCACCACAACATACTACTCGCGACACACGTTTTAAGACGGCTCACGACATACGTCCTACATTTGAAAAATAAAACCGTAACAATTATTACAAATTTAATTTTATGTACTAATACAGTAAATATCCAAATAATATACTGTTTGAATACATTTTGTTTACCCCTGTGCTCAATTAACCCCTCATTATTGTTAAATGAGCGAGGAGTGTTCTAAGTTTTTTGGCAAAATTTGCCGAATTTTGAACTGAAACCATGCAAAATTTAAAATCGTAATTAATTGACTTTGCACGGTCACAGCTTCTTCTAATAAATTACACTAGTCACATCAACTTAGATAACTGAAAGGAGAATATGTAAAGCTAAAGCAAATTGTTATTTGCCATCAAGAGGTAATAGTTAAAGAGTTTTAGGTGCTAAAATGCAGTTGATTCAGTACCATACGTGGCCGTATTAAATAGTGCACGATTATTGTCAGAAAATTAACATAAAATTATTTGAAGATATTCCCAAGAACTGCGAGTAGTTGTCTGCATACAATTTTTTTTATATTGGTTTTCAATTTTTAATTTCCATTTTCATTGTGGTGTCTACTCATCTCTTATAGCTTTTTAAGATTAAAAAAAAATATCTGCCGCTAATCAAATATCTGCCTTAAATATGAAACGGGTATATCAAAATAAAATGAAAGAATTATCATGGCATAAATATTAATTTTTGCATAATAGAGATTGGTAGAAGCTATACCCAGGAGAGCATCATCATGGTCACCATCAGATGTACTAGGTTTAGACTAAATTATATTATCCAAATGTGAAAGAGTTCGGTGATTTTAACAACAATTAATGAATTAATTGTAAAATTTGACAATGACATAGCGTTCTTTCATTGATAAGTTATTATTAAGTTCAAATTTGCCAAAAAATATAAATTTTTTAGCCTTAATACACAAATAATTTTTTTCTGTTTGCCAATTCTTACTGCTTTGTTTCCGCGTTATAAACGTTGCAAACAGAAACATTCTTTCTGTATAGTCTTAGAACAAGAATAATCACAAAGTGCGTTTAACTTAATTTTAAATAAAAAATTACAAATAATAAAGTTTAGTCCTTGAAGAAATTACAATAAATTACCACAAAATAGAAATAAAAATAGAACCAAACGTGCCACAGCCACTTTTTTCCGCTTTCCGACAATTGTTCATTGTTGGGTAATCATTAAGATACAATTAGTATTTCTCACAATTATCACAAAAAAAGTATTTACATATTTAAAAAAACAATAACAATCGTGTAATTGCAGAAATTTATTACCTTATAACATTATTACAATACAAACGAGCAATTATCCCCATCTTTGTTTGAAAGCTTCAGCAATCAATCGAATACTTTCTAAAGATCCGGTAACGCATCCCAACACTCCTACACCAATAATGATAACGTTTTTTATTACTATCCAGAGAGTTATTTTAGAGGTTGTCAAAAATTCAAGAATTGGTGGAATGATTAACGCAATTGTTGTGCTGCAAAAAGCTCCGACCAAACTGATGAATAAGTCTAAATATGGTACAATCTCAGCTAGCGTAACTGAAACTTATTTATTAGAAATTTTGAAAATAGTACAGTACTACGTACAAGTTACTAAGACGAAGAATATTCGAAAGACGTATTCCGTTAATGTTGGTCTTCTAAATAGACCAAAACGTTCTTGAATGTATGGAAACATTATGCTTATAGGAATGTAAAATTGAAGAGCAAACGTCAACAATACTCCAAGGGGAATAACAAATTTAACAGTTTGAGATAATCTGTAAATTGTCATCAAATTCACTAATTAATTAATTGATATTGGAGACGTACTAGGGTAATCACCAAAGTGGGGTTTGACCGTACAAAATATTTGAAATATTCAAAAATTTACCACTACTCTTTAATATTGTTTTAGACGAAGTAACAAAAGTTAGTGGGCTATTGATATTTAGAACCTATATATATATATATATATATATATATATATATATATATATATATTATATTTTGCGATGGGTTGTTAATGTGCTTTAATTAACAAATTTTGATTTAGCATGAGACTCTAAATTTCTTTTTTTAATTGAAATTAGATTGGTATTAAAAATTCGTATCTTAATTTTATTACGTTATCAATGATTGATTTGAATTAACCCTACTATAAATTTTTATTAATAAATTTTCGTTTCTAAATTTTTTTATTTAAAATAAACTTTTTCAGTGCATCTTTACTCCCTTCTACAGTCAACAAAAAAATTAACTGTCAAACTTCTATATACAATATCTATACTATTTGTTCCTAACCTATTTATTTTATGTATATATTTTCACAATATTTAAATTTTTATCTTAATTCTTTAAATTTACTTCAGATAATTAATAATCAGCAGTTTTCTTTTCCATAAATTTATTCTTCACTTTTCTTATTTTCATAACAGTTTTTTTCTCTTTCTTTTCTTAAATCTTAATCCAATTTGTTTTGAATAATCATTTCGTATGTGCGTACTTTTACAACACTTTCTTGTTCTTCATATTTATTTCTTCATAGATAACTTCTTATTTTTCATTTATTTTATTGTAGATTTATTTATATTTCATCGTATACATTTTATATTCCTTTATTTATTTCATCGTAGTTTCATTTATATTTCATCGTGGATTCATATTCATATTACTTCTTCATAATTCTTCATAATAACTTTTCTACTTCGCCGTTTACATACTACATAATAACTTCCAATCCATTGAATTAATCTTTATCTTCAATAACTTCTTACTTATCTTCTTCATTTTCCATTTCTTCTTTAACTATATTTGCATTTATATCTTCTTTCTACTTAGCTTTCCGTTGATCATTGACTTCTCTTTACTTTCTTCAAAATATAAATCTTTCATCCTCAAAATTCTTAACCTTTTCTTCAAGATATTAACCACTTTCTTCTAATAACCTTTTAATAAAATTTTTAAAATTCGTTTTCTCAAAACAAACTATTTCAAATTAAACCTTTTAACTAACTGACTTTTCTTCAAAAACTAACTTTTCAAAGTAACTTCTCAAAACTAAACTCTATTTATACTCAAACATTTCACTATCTACTAGTTAACCTATCTCAAAGTATTTTTCATAAACTTATTAACCTATAACTTTTCTTAGTCATTAGTCTACTTTTTTTCACTACTAGCCCCTCCTACTAAATAATCATTCGTTTCAATCTATCTTTTATTTACATAATTTTAACCTCATCTTAAATTTCATTTTTAATAACTACCCTACTCATGTCCTATTTCTGGCAAATATCAATTTAAAATTTCAATTCTGCTTTTCTAACTCAATCTTAACTTACAATTTATGCCTTCTTTCCACAGTTTTCGTATCTTCTTTCATCTTCCATCGTTGTTGATCTCGTCCAACGGAACACTTCCTTCCCCATCCTCCTTGTACACTTCCCCATATTCTATTATCATCTTCAGTTTTGGTCTATTTTTCTTTCCATTTCACGTTGGTTGTACTCTTCTTCTTATTTTTATCCTCATAACTTTATTCAATACACTATATTTTTCATCTCTTCTTCCTTTCTAATTTTTTTTAAGTTGTGTTGACCATGTTCCATTATTCCTCTTTTCTTTTTTCGTTAAAATATGATATCTTCTATTTCTTTTGATTTTCATTATGCTTTCTTTCATTATTTTCCATTTTATTTCATCCTTGGTTTCCTGTTCTTCATTCACTTGCACTTTTGGCATGTCTTCATCTGGCTCTGTATTCAATTTTCGTTGTTTGGAATTTTCCATTGTCCGTTCTACTTCTATTTCGTCTTTTATGTTCTTGTCATCTTCTATCTTCAAATTGTTTTCTATTTTTATTTTTAGTATACTTGCTTTTACTTTATTTTTCTTTCATCTTCTTTTTCATGTTCATTTGTATTTTCTTTTTAATTTCTTCTTTACCTTCATATTTAATTTTTTTATCTTTATTAAGTTCTATTTCCATTTTAATTTCTTCTTCATTGTAGTCTTTAATTTCTACTTCTGTATCGATTTGTATTTCTATTTCGGTTTTAATTTTATTTTTGAATTCAAATTCTTCCTTCATGTTTACTTCTTGTTGTATTATTGTCATATCCTTGTTTACTTTATTATCCATCTCAATATCTTCTTGTATTTCTTCACTTTGTTCTTTTTCTCTAATTACTTTTTCATTAATTCTTCAATTTTATATTTATTTCAATTTGTACTATTG
Organism: Abscondita cerata; assembly: GCA_030710515.1. Classification (NCBI taxonomy): domain Eukaryota; kingdom Metazoa; phylum Arthropoda; class Insecta; order Coleoptera; family Lampyridae; genus Abscondita; species Abscondita cerata. The sequence continues at coordinate 615,481 of JALBCR010000152.1, read as the reverse complement.
GCGTTTTATTCACTTCCTCTTCATTTTTCTTCGTATCATTATTCATTTCATCAATTTTAATTTCAACTTCTTTCTCATTTTTATCTTCATTTTCAACTTCCTCTTCTACTTTAATTTGCATGTGAATCGTTGTTTTCTCTTCATCTCCTTCACACTTTTCCTTTTGTCCGCTCATTATATTGATTATTAACCTCATCAACTCGTTATGTCTCTTCTTGTTGTTTTTTCATTTTTTCTTGTTTTTGGTGCTCCATTTTATATTCTTTATTTCTGGTTTCCATTTTGTTTATATTTTTAATTTTACACAACAATAAAATCTTACCTTTTACTTTCCTTGTTTATGTTATTCAAATTCAAAATAAAATAAAATTTTCAAATTCAATCAATTTTCGTTTCTAAATTTTTTTTTTATTTAAAACTTTTTCTTATGATATGTGCAAAAACCAGAAAGATTTACAACGAAACCTAGAAATATAGAATTCAGCACTACAAAACGCAATCTATCGATAAATTTATTCAGACCTAGTGATGATATTAGAAAGGAACAATAATCAAACAAGAATAAAACTCAACAATAAAGAGATTGAACAGGTTGATAGTTTTAAGTATATATAGAATAAAAATAAAGAAGGATGGGAAAAACAAAACAGAAATATATAATAAAATAGAAAGTGCTAATAAAGTATATTACGACTTAATTAATGTATTAATCAGGAAAAAGAGTTAAGCAATAAGACAAATCTTACTGTTTAGTACACTATATATAAAACCAATATTGACGTTTGGATCTGAAAGTTGGACGCTCACAAAGAGACAAGAAAATAAGATACAAGCATGGCAGATGAAGTTTGTGAGAGGAATCATGGGAGTAAGAAAAAGAAGCACATAAAGAAATACGTGCGGCACTAAAAGTTGAACCGATAATGAAGGAAAGAGAAAGACAACAGATGAGAAGGTTTAGACATTTAAACAGAATTGAGAATAACAGACAAAGAAAAAGAATTTGACAAACTAAAACAAACAGAAAAAAAAGAGAAAAACCAAAAAGGAGATGGGACGAGATAATAGTTTTGAAGAGGAGGAATCAAAACTGGCAAGAAGCAAAAACCTTAGTACAAAATAAAAAAGAATGGACAAGGTTCGTACGTTCATAATAAATACACAATAAAGAGAGAGAAAGATAAACAACCTGTCTAGTAGTGTAAAGGAAATACAAACCCAAGTCTAATACACATTTATTGAAGAAAGAATAGGGTCGGTAATAGACTATGTAATCACAAATGAAAGAAGTATGGACAACATAGTAAAAGTCAAAATTGGTGAAAGTGAAGATTCTGATCATCAACCGCTAGAAGACCTTGGTGGAAGAAGAAAATGAGAAAAAAGAAAAAAGAGAGAAATGGAGAGAGATGAAGGTATGGACGGAAGAAACTATAGAAAGATACAAGAAAAGATGAAGGAAACGACACAGTTCAGATGAAAGAATAGAGGAGAAAACAAACAAAATAATAAAAATATGGGAGAAGCAAACAGAAAGGAGAAAGTATAAAATCAGAACAGAAAATTTAGGAAGACTAAATGAATGGTAGAATGCAGAATGTCAGAAAGCTAAGAAGAAAATGAGGAGAGGGAGAAAATGGAAAAAGGAAATATGGCAATTAAAAATATAAAAGAATTAAAATAAAATTTGAAAAAATTGCAGAAAAAATTCAAAATGAGGTTAGAAAGTGAGATCAAGAAAATAAGAAACGAAGGACAAGTTTGGAAGTTTGTGAGAAGAAGGAAGAAAGATAAAAGGGCTGAGCTAAAAATAGAAGGGAAAAATGAGAGCAACATTGTAAGAAGTTATTGGAGAGGGTAGACATAGAATCAAAGAAAAAGAAAATAAAAGGCAAAATAAGAATGTAGGAAAAGGAGGGATTGAAAAGGAGGAGATGGAAAAGCGATAAATAAGATTATAAAAGAAAAGCTGGTGGCACAGATGGAACACAGGGAGAACAGTGGAAATATACAGGAGAAAAGATGAGAGAAAGATTAAGAGGAATATTTGAAAAATATGGAAAGGAGGAAGGTTACCAGAAAAATAGAGAGAAGTCATAATATGCCCAATATACAATGGAGGAGATAGAAAAATTAGCCTTCTGAATGTTGGATATAAGATTTACAGTGAACTTGAAATGGGCTAAAATAAGCAAAGATTTAATAGATGCAATAGAAGAAATATACAAAGAAACAAAGTGCAGAACGAGAGTATAGGAAAACTAGGAAAAGAGTTTAGGATAGCAAAAGGTTGAGACAGGGTTGTCCACTGAGCCCTGGTTTATTTTTTTTTTTGTATATAAGGGACTTGAAGGAAAAAAATTAAAGCACAGCAAGTAGGAAAAATAGTAGAGGGAAAAGAAAAGTGTGGGTTTTAGCATACGTAGATGATATGGTGGTCTTGGCAAAAACAGAGAAGGAAATGAAAGAAATGATAAAAGTTATAAATAGATATTTGGAAAAAAGAAATTAGAATTAAATGTAAAAAAACGAAAATTATGGATTTTAAGAAACAAAATGTAGAATAAAAGGAGGAAAATAGAAGTGGGGAGAGGAAAAGATAGAGAAGTTAGACAAGTATAAATACCTAGGGTATATGGTGAGGTATAAGAACAAGGACAAAGATCAAATAAAGGAACTAGAAAGAAAAGGAAATAAAATAATAAGGGAAGAATGGGGCATATAAGAAAGAGTATTTGCAAAAGACTTAAAGAAAAAAGATGGATATTTGGGAGAATAGTGAAAGGTGTGTTGATGTATGGAGCAAAGGTGTGGGGATGGAAAGAATAGGAGAAACTAGAGAAGATAGAGGAAATGTATTAGAAGTAGACACTAGGTTGGGAGAAAGAAACACTAGGTTATATAGTCGAAGAAGAATGTAAACTGGAAAAACAAGGAAAAAGGGCAATACCTTATGAAGAAAAGATGGAAAACAAGAAAAAAGTAAGATATTATATGAATGTTGAAAGGAAGTAGAAGAGCAAAAGATAAAATATGGTGAAGATGCTAAAAGTAGATATTATGAAACAGGAGGATATGCAAAGAAAGAAATGAAAAAGATAAGAGATGGGGAAAAAGTATGGAAGAAGAAATAGTACAAAGAAATAAAGACACCCAAGCACAAGAAAGAAGAGCAAGAATTAGAGAAGAAAAATACAACAGGCAGTATAAAGAATTAATAATAGATGGAAAACCAAATTACATAACCGGAATTTAGATTTAGAGTAGGCAACAAAGTGCTGGCGAAAGGAAGAAGATAGAAAGTTTAAAATGTGTAGAGAGGGGTGGGAAAATGTAGAGCATTTGCAACTAGAGTATAGTAAAGTAAGAGCGGACGAAAGAGTGAGAAAACTGTTGTTGGTAGAGAGAGCGAAAAAAATTGTGTGGAATAAGAAGGTGGTGGAAAAAGAAAGTAGATAAAAGAAAGAAAAAGAGAAGCAATAAGAATAGAATAAAGAGAAGAGCCAAAGAAAAATTTTTATTATTTTTTTTTGTTGCTTTTATTATGTTAAGAAAAAACCGAATATTTTGTTAATGTAAAAAAACAAATAAATTGAAATTGAAATTGAAATTAAAAATACTTACAATTCGTCTTTTGGTAAATTTAACGTAACACTTCCAAGTATGTTATTACCAAAACGGAGATAACTAAACACCCTACAAGGCAAAATAAAATAATAACTGCAGTTAAACCTACGTTCAGTACTCCGAAAGGACGAGAAAATAGTTTCGAATTTTTCATTTCGTTTTGCAAAGGCAATACCTATCAAAAACGTAATAGTGAGTAAATTTTTTTAATGCGTACTTACCGAACCAATTCCTTCAAATGCGTAAAGAGCTGTACCGAAGAATAAAGGAAATTGTTCAGGTCGCGCCAAATTATCAACTTCTGCAAAAGGTTTTTGGCAAGAATAATACAAAGTAATGGTTATGCCGTACAAAATGCAAACGTTTGCAAACGTTGAAAAAGGCGTCAAGTATTTTAAATTGCGTACGAGGCAGCATAACGTAATTGGTAACAAAATAAACGCCATGTGCAAATGAATGCTGTACTGAAAACCATAAAAATCCATAACCTCAAATTAATAATGCAGAAAACAAACCAGAAAATAACAGCACTTACTTGTTTAATATTTCTGCTGATGAAAACAAAATAAACGCAACAAAAACCCAACTGAGTTAAGCACAAAAAAAGGTTAACCGTTTTTCTTACGTAAGGGGCCAAGTACTTTAACCTGGTCGAACCTGTCGCAAAACACACTTCGGCGGTCACGGCAAAGTCTGGATTTTTTGGTAAATTATCTTTTACGTGGTACGCCGCGTTTACCTAAACATAAATGTGGATAAAAACTTGGTCATCAATTTTATGATTGATACCAAAAGGTGCTCGCAGTGTAAACAAATCAAACCCAGAAGCGGTGTCAAAATAATTCCCAGAACCATGCCTGAGTTTTTAAACGCATCCCCCATAGCAAATATACCAGGGCCGACATTAACTCTAAAAAAATGCATGAGCGTTTGTCCATAACTGTAAATTATGTTTAATGCCAACTGAATTAAACAATTTTTTCTTCTTACTTTGTAGGGTGTTTCACTGCGGAGGATTTTTTGGTTATTGCAATTCTTACTGATTGCTGGTTAAAGTGCAAAGGATAACTTTCTTCTTCATGTACGTTTCTGCAAAATTTTTATTAATGGTTTTCTTATGTAAATTTGTACATACTCGGTTGCATCTTTGTGGTCAATGAATTGTTTCTCCATTTTGTAAGTAAACTGTTCTATAACATGAGTATAACACTACTTTAAATACAAAATATATAATTAACCTACGTTCTGTTTTTGTGACTTTAAACAAGCACATTTAAATATATACGCTAAAGACAATACTGTGAACTGTCCTGAAATATTTCAAAATTATTTTCTTGTAAAATAATTTTTGATTACACGCTTGACTGCTCGCCATAATTAGAGGAATGGCATTGATAACTATATTTCCAAATGTATGATATGCTGGAATTATGACGGTTTATTTTAAGTCAAAATATGATTTATGTACAAAAATCATTTTCAACTTAATTTTTTTATTGCGTTATGTTTAAGTAACAATAATTAATTAACTTGAAAAATATAATTACTAAATTAAGTTGGACTTTTAGAATAAATATTATATCTTTATTTTTCACATGAACAAAAGATGGCGGTAAACAGAATCACTTATAATTATATTAAATATATTTCTTCCAATGAAGAATTCAACGGAGCGAGCCAAACTCATTCTTCTTCTTCTTGATGTGCCTTTTCTTTATTGAAAGTTGGCAACAATAATGCCAAATTTCTCTCTATTGTGAGCCGCTGTCAACAGTGCTTGCGAGTTAAGTCCTGTCCAATCTCTGACGTTCTTGAGCCAAGAGCATTGTCTTCTACCCGATCTCCGTCTGCTCTCTATCTTTTTTTTTATTATCAATCTGAGGAGAGAATATCTTTTATGGCGCATTATGTATCCTAGGTATGCGGCTTTCTCTTCTTTATAATGATCAATAATTCTCTATTTCTTCTCATTCTTTTCAATACCTCCTCTTTTGTCACATGTTCCGTCCACGATATCCTCAACATTCTTCGGAAGACCCACATCTCAAACGCCTCTAATCGGTTTAGTGAGCTAATATTTAGCGTCCACGCCTCGATTCCGTACAGCAGAACCGAGTGTACGTAATACATTGAAAAGTTATATCGTACTTCCATTGCCAGACCCGTATTGCACAGTAGATTTCTCATTTTTATGAAAATTGATCTTGCTTGCTCGATCCTTGCACGTATTTCTGTATCTGGGTCCATTTTGTTGGTTAACCAGCATCCTAAATATCTGTACTTATTCACTTGTTCTATTTTTTGTTATATACTTCTAGATTTGCCACGTTAGTTAGGCCTCTACTGTAGTGATACATGCATGACAAAATTTCAAAACAAGTCACGAGTATCAGAGGTGACAACTAACCCATGTCGTAGTACATAAATTAGTAACTAATTAGTAATTAAGTCAGTAACTCACTCCAAAAATAAAGTTAATAAAATTTGGCCTTAACAAAAAGAACGTTTTGATCGTCAAATAAATAAAATGGAAAAGGATCCTACGTTGTGATAGAGAGATAAGCTACTCCACTTGCATCAAACCAGCTAGGACATAGTCAACCAACGGTTATTGCCAGGCGGCTTGAGCCGCTTCCTTTCTGACGAACACTTTCCAACGTTTGCTAAATCAAAAATATCAAATAATTCCACGGTGGAGGTCTACAAGCTACTCCACTTGCAACAAACCAGGTAGAACAATTAAGTCAACCAACGGTCGTTACCAGGCGGCTTAAAATACACCCATCCGATTCAAACTAAATCAATATATAAAAAAAAACAACATCGATAAGAGCCTTCATTCAAAAACGTTCCCCAACCTGTAAAAGTTAAGTACAAACGAATTCATGAGTAAGGTATCGTTCACATCCAGTTAAACTAAATCAATGTAGACACAAAAAAAATAAGAATTAACGCACGAATACACGAAGCTTTCCGCTTACATTTACTAAGTTAGCTTAAGAAGTTCTCATCTAACATTACTTTACAATCACTCATGCTAAAACTGCACACAAACATAATAAATTATCTAGTAACTTCTTAAGTTGAAGTTGACCCAACAATTTCGTATACTACGTTAATTTTCCGTATCTATACTTAATGTATACGCAAGCGTTAGCGGAATGGTGCTTGCCAATTCGTAATTTTACGTACGCTAATTCAATTCAAATAGATGTGAACGACCCTTAAAACAAACGGTTTAAAACAAATAATAATGTAGTAGCGTTCCACATCATGTTGCATTGTTAGAAAAAAATCCCCTTCATATGTTCTAAAAATAGAATGAAAACACCCAAATTTATGTCTCCGCGACAGTGGTTATTTTACAATCTGAACTAAACATGGTTAACTTATATTCTATCTATTGTTTCCCATAGCAATATATATGAACTCAATTTAAATTAAACCTTAATAAAAAAAACATTTGATAAATCGATGACGAACGCTTTATGAAGGCGTTTTACAAAAAAAAATACACGCTAGACAATTCTCTACGCAATAAATTATAAAAAGAAACTACATTAGCGGTTCCTAATTAGTTAATTTTTCTATAATTGTGGTTTAAACAATCGTAAAAGGTAAAACTAAAAATGTGCAAAAGGGCAAACTTAAATCTGGTTCAAAATAAAGCATCCCCAAAATTAATCTAAACATATGTTGTACATACCTCTAGTAACATGTTACAAGGTTCACACACCAAAAAGCGTACAAAAAAACCAGCGGTTTAATATGTCGTCTACCTTTCAGGGTAATTATACATAATTTTTTTTTTTTTTTTATTATTATTATTTAATTTTTAAGTCTCGAACTCTACACTACTAAACACCATTACCTTTGTTTTGTTTATATTTATTTTTAATTCCAATGTATCGCCTTTTCTTACTATGTTATCCATCAAACGTTGGAGTCCCTCCGGACTGTCCGCAATTATCGCTGTATCATCTAAATATCTAAGGTTGTTTAGTATTCTACCATTAATTTTTATGCCGTCTTGTGCATTTTCTGTTGCTTTTTGGAATATACATTTCAACTAGATATTAAATAGGATCGGCGATAATATGCAGCCCTGCCTAACTCCTCGCCTGATAGTTATCTTTCTCTGATGCCACTTGTTGTCTGTAGAGGTTTAGGATAATTTTTGAATTGTGATTGTCTAATCCCTTTGCTGTTAAAATCTTTATCAGCTCTGGGTGCTTAACACTATCAAAGGCTTTGGCGTATAAATAAATAAATAAAGCATTATATATATATATATATATATATATATATATATATATATATATATATGCCGACAGGTATGTAAAGCAGTTACATAGTCGATCCTTCAATAATTATAGCCAACATAACAGTTGTCAAGTATAAAAATTTCGAATCGCCTGCAGTAAAGTACGCAAGTGGTTGTACAATAGCAAACAAACACTGAGAATCACCCGACAGCTGTTTCGTCCTTTTGGGACTAATCGGGAGTGAGATAACTCGAGTGTAAGTTCACTATTGTACAAACGCGAGCTGTCGACTATATGCCCTACTGGAGGGATCATAATATTTAAACGATAACTTTTTCGACATCTAATGTCGACTCGTGAAAGCGTTCACGTACGTATATGATTCTCAGTGTCTGTTTGTATTGTACAAGTTCTTGCGTACTTTACTGCAGGCGATTCGAAATTATTATACTTGCAAACTGTTATGTTGGCTATAATTATTGAAGAATTGACTTGTAACTGCTTTACACACCTGTCGGCAAAGTTGCTAACATTTACATACGTGAACGCTTTCACGAGTCGACACTAGATGTCGAAAAACTTATCGTTTATATATATATATATATAAATCTTGCAATCATTGTTGCATCTTTTCATTATTGCTACATTTTTGCGTTTACTAGAAGGAATGCAGTATATTCATATTTTAAATTATCATTCAGTATCAAATTCAAATGGCTAACTTTCTGGCACATTTTTTTAATATATTCCAAACAAAAGTACAAAATTTCTTGCATTCATTTTACTACATTGCTGCATCATTATATGTTACCATTATTTTGGCATCAAAGTATATCCCATTTCGGTAAGTCGACTATTCTGCGTCTTTGATGGATATTTTGTTCACACACCAGATTTTGCTGCGTCACCAACGTTGCCATGTCATACTATGTTGTGTTACTGCTTATGTTATTGTTTGCTCTTTACTTACTGGTGGTGTACATTGTTTGCAATGTGCTCTGATATGTAGAACTATTGTAGTTTTTATAACTATTCTTTAAAATAATTGTTATTTAATTAAATTAAATATTGAACTTCCATTATTTTAAGAAGTTACTAAACGCCATCTTTTTTAAAAATTCTTTAATATTAATTTATAATTTGACCTTAACAACTGTCATTAATATTTTAATTTCTAATCTATAATTGTAAGTAAGTAACCATTACTTTGTTGACTATTTGTTTCAGTATGTATATATTATCAACTGCTTTCCTTCCACTTCTAAACCCAGTCTGCTAATCAAATAGTACTCTTTTTCTCCATCTTCTTCAGAAGTTTTCTTAAATCTGCATATATTTTGTATCCTGCACGTGTTAAGCATATATCTCTCTTATAGTTTTTAATTACTATATTTTCTCCTGCTTTATATAATGGACATATTATCGCCTTATTCCAATGTTCTGGAAAACGTTCACTTTTTCATATTTTATTAAACATATTTTTAAATCTTTCCCCTTATTTACTCTCTTGTAAATTTCCACTGTTCTCCTTGAATATCATCTATAACTTCTGCTTTTCCTTTTAATTTTTCTTATTGCTTCTCTACTTCTTCTTTATATACTTCTACGTCTTTTATTTTTTCATTGTTTTTCTCATTGCTTACACTTTTATATATTTGTGGTTCTGATTTTCCTTCTAGCAGTTCCATACAATATTTTGTTCATTTGTTTTCATCTATACCTGATCCTCCACTTTTCTTTTATCCTTCTATATTTAAAAAATCCCATACTTGTCTCTGATTTGATATTTTCTGTATTTTGTTTTTGTTATTCTTCCTGTTTTTTCAATCCTTCTTTCATTTTCTCCTATATAGTTTTTCCTCAATATTTTGTATTCTTCTACATCTAGTTTGCCTTTTTCCTATTTTCATCTCTTTTCTCATTTTTTGTTGTTTCACACCTACCATTTCATTATTCATTTATTTTTTCTTTCAATTTCATGTTCTCTCTATACTTAATTTTTTCTACTTTTTCTTTCATTTTCTTTACTACATTTTTCACATCTACTTCTTCTGATATGTTTATTTCTTTTTTTCATTTTCATTTTATATCTTTCTAGTTTTTTCTGTTCATATTGTACTCCATTCCCATACTTCTCCTTTTCTTCTTCTTTTTTGTTTTTGTCACAAAGATGTACTACCAAAGGGTGGTGGTCTAATTCTTATTCGTCCTCTACCCTAAAAATGTTTATATCTTCTATACCTACTTTCTTTAATAAGTATCACATAGTCAATGACCGATTTTCCTCTTCCTCCTATGTATACAGGGTGTATCGCATAAGAACTGACTTAGAGCAGGGGCATGTTGAGAACCCTAAAATATGGTTTTATTTAACCTAACCCGTTATTGCCGTTGATCTTGTAGCATACGTACAATCACAGTGAGTTTAAATTTGTTCGTCTAAAATTATTAAAATTTGATTACATACCTTATATGCAGCACGTCTTGAAAACAAAAAACCTTAAACTAGATGCGTTTTCTAACATCCGTTGGGATCAAACTTATTTATTTCTTCGTTTTAAATTACTCAGAGGTTTGGCGGTATTACGGGATTGCCAAACTGACATGACGCATAAATATCAAGAGAATGTAAAATACCCATAACATGCACCTTCAATAATAGAAACCCTCAGATTCCTGATGTCATCTTGGCAAACTATAATACGTCTCCACCATCAGAGAGGCTGTATGTAAACAGGACCCGTTGCTATTCAGATAGTTATTTTCCAGGAAAACAGCTTAAATTTACATTGGTTCTGTCTAGCGTTAAACACTTTGTCTGTCCTCTTCAATAGAACTGGCTACGGTTTCTTAATAAAAAGCACGAACGTAGTTCAATACAGGCTAACTCACTTCTTGTATATGGATGACATTAAGCTGTATGCTTGTACCTTGAAGCATATCACCAGTCTTCTTCAGCAAACTGAGAAGTTTTCTAACGACATCAGCATGTCTTTTGAACTAACAGAATGCAGAAAATTAAGCATCGAGAGGGGAAAAGTGGTTTATCGAGGCTTTGAAATGGAAGACGGTGGTCAGATGTAAGCCATGACCTCCGGCGAAACATATGAATATCTTGGTCTTCAGCAGAGCAGACGAATAAAACACGACGACATTTGCAATCATGCAATTTTATATTCAGAGAGTGGAACCATACTGGGCTCAATGGAAAAAACATGTTTAGGGCGCTCAACACTTATGCAATTCTTGTTCTCATGTATACTTTTAATGTGGTGAAATGTTCGCAAACTGAGCTTAAAAAACTGGAAATAAATACACGTGTTTTACTGGCAAAACATAGAATACACCATCCTAAGTGAGCTCTATGGCAAATAACACTTTTACGCTGCTAAAGAGGACGCGGTCTTATAGACATCAACATATTAAACCGGATGCAAATTTAGACCTTCCGGGAATATTTCGCAACACAAAACACTACTTTACATTAATCCATCAACAAATCGGACAATAAGTACATTCTATTGACCTCCTCCATGATACTGATTGCGAATTTTATTCAGACGCAACATGCAATCAACAAAAGGCGGTAGAACAGGCATCAAAAGCACTACATGGAAAACATGCCGACAAAATCAAACAAGAAAATAAAGACCCTGAAACCTCAAATACTTAGCTACAACACGCCGAATTGTTTGCTGAGACAGAAGGATTTTTTATTGCAATTCAAGATCAAATAATCTCCATTAGAAACTACCGGAAGTATGTCGTTAGAACGGAAATAAATGATGACAAGTGCCAAAGATGTCATCAACAAAGCGAGACTATTCAACACTTTACAGGTAGGTGTCAAGCTCTTGTCACCACAGAATACTTCTCTAGACACAACCAGGTAGCGAAAATTGTACATCAAGGTTTGGCACTTTAGCATGGTTTAATAACTGACGAAATACCTTATTATCGGTATACCTTCTGTTCACCCACACATTATATTGGGACCGCTCTGTTTTGGCCGATTGGACTATCACCCATAATAGACCAGACATTATATTCATTGAAGACATTAATGATTAATTTAGGAGTACCGAATAGTCATAACATCAAAGCTTATTATACTGAGAAGCAGGAGAAATATTAGCGGCTTAGTGAGGAGGTTAGACATATTTGGCATCAAAAAACAGTAGCTGTAATTGCACTCATAATCTCTAGAACTGGAGTGGTACCGAAGACCCTTAGAAGACACCTACAAGAGCTCGGTGTAAAGAACAAGATTGCAGCAATCCAGAAAGCCGTCATACTCTCTACATGCTCAATTGTACGCACTTTCATAAACTTTAGACAATAGAATTAATCAATAGATACAAGTGTCTTGCTACGGCCGATACTTGCTATACACCCACAAATCGTGGAGATTAACGATGATAATAATAATAATTTATTAATTGATTGGTTATTAATTACAAATTTAAAACATATTTAATTTCCTAATTACCTATTCTAATAATAATATAATATAATAGTAAATAATAATCATGAAACAATAATAGAAAAAAAGAGAGAAGAGAGAAAGTGCCTGAACTGAATTAAAGTTGTGCGGGGCTCCACATGGACTTTATATCATTTTACATCGTGTCGAGATCATATAATTGCTTCGATTGTATAAAGGTGATAATAACAAAAACAAAGTTCATCATTATTTTTGTGATGGCAAGTATGATAGTGCCAGAAATGGTGCGTTTTCGTTGGCGCTGCTGCGGATGCTGCAGTTCGGTGCGCTCTTGGCACTGCTGCACATGCTTTGGTTTGTTGCGCTTTTGTTGGCGCTGTTGCGTATGCTGCGGTTTGGTGCGTTCTTGTTGGCGTTGCAGATGCTTCGGTTGAGAGGCTGCTTTTCGTTTTGTGCTGTTGTTGTTCCAGGAGCGAATTTGTGCGTTACGTGTGCTGTATTTGACAGTTTGTGTGCGCGAGTTTGTTGTTCTGCACATTCTGTATGCGACAGGCAAATAAACGTCAGCTTCCTGACGTGTGTAAGCGTGCACGCTACTCCAGCGCAAATGAATGACGAATGAAAGTGCGAGCTTGTTACTCCAGCGATTTCGCAAGTATACCTGATGTTGTTGCCGTGTTGTTTCTTATCGAATGTTTGTCTTTCTCTGATTTTTCAACACGTCGGGAGGTCACCACTGTGGTGTTACGGTGTGTACTAGACGCCGGATTAAACCAAAGAAAGAAGTAGAGTCGTCGTTTTGGATTTAGGTGCATTTATTGATTTTCCTTACAGTTATCGCGATGTAGTATTTACATAAATAAATGAAAGCGGTGTAGGTTGTAAAACATAGTAAATCGCGTATATTTCATAATATTCATAAACATTTACGTGATGAAAGCGAACCATTTTCTCTTCTAGAAGAAAATTTAGAAAACTTAGGGATTTTGGCGCAGGGCCGTTTTTCAGCAGTTTATTAGCTGCCATCACAACTTATTTTTCTCTGTTCTACTAAAATACTATTAACCACATAGCACATAACTAATATGTGTCTGCCAAGACGCAAAACTTAGGTTATTGGAACAATAAGTGTTGCAACATCTAATGTCGACTAGTTTTGACGTAACACGTACGAAAATGCATTTTCAATAAAGCAACTTTGTCGACAGAAGTAATAACAGTTACATAAGTCAATATTTTAATAAGCAAAATGTGTGTCTTACGACATCTCGTGTAAAAGCATTGACACGTATGATTAGTATAAACTAAGAAAAATGCCAACAGTTAATTGTAACGACATGTGCGTTTAACGTGCATATCGCTATCTAAGCAACAGCTTTAATGCTTGAAACGCACGTGTGTCGATAAAACCAAGTAAAAACTTGTACAGAAGCATAACACGCAACGAAAGAACACCTGATGCCGCATTTCGCTCTTATTATGAGCTCATCAGAGGTGTATACTTAAGTGCGGTATACAACTGTACAAGACGGCGGTTGGTCTTTTAAACTCTCGTGAGCAATGAACATAAGCAAAATGTGTGTCTTACGACATCTCGTAAAAGCATTGACACGTATGATTAGTATAAACTAAGAAACTCATAATAAGAGCGAAATGCGGCATCAGGTGTTCTTTCGTTGCGTGTTATGCTTTGTACAAGTTTTACTTGGCTTTACGACACGTGCGTTCAAGCATTAAAGCTGTTGCTTAGATAGCGATATGCACGTTAAACGCACACATGTCGTTACAATTAACTGTTGGCATTTTCTTAGTCAATATTTTAATTATCGTAACCAACAGAATGTTGGCAAAAGTAACAATTTTGAATCGTCTGCTGTAAGTTCGCGAGTTATTGGTTACAGCAGGGTACGAAATAATGTTCTGTCTATCTTCTAATTGAAGCTTGTTTGTTAAAACAAACCAGACCAGAAATGACATTAACGGAATAGACACTTACACTGGTGTTTATAAATTCAAATTTGGAAATGCAAATTAAAATATAAATGTAACTGTTTCTAAATTAGAATTCATGTATAATTTGTATCAGTCTTAATTCGCATTTCTAAATACCGGGGTTAATTGTATATGAAAACATAGTTAATGATAATAAAATCCGCTTATTGCGCATTACATTATAATCACTGCGTTATAATTACTCTTAAGATATTTCGCAAAGTAAAATTAAGATCGGTTGCATATTTTGCCTGTACACGTTGAGTAAACGTGTACGTCCCGTATGATACATAATTATATAGTGCTGCCTTTTTGTTTTTAAAGTGTAACGCAATAGAACAATTTGTTTTTTAATTATCTGGAAAGAAGTACAAGTTACAAATACAAGGTTTCTATTAAATAATTGCCTCATCGAGTTGGGAATTAAATGACAAAATTAAGAATAAACGACGAACAACACACAATTACAACCAGGGATAATAATTACAACGGAAAAATATTAATTACTATAGCGAATGTAGCGCGTCTCTGTTAGCATAAGAGGCGGTATTTATGATAACCCGTAACTCAAATAGTTTAAATAAATTAATATCCAATTTGACTACACATATAAAATGTTAGCAATAAATTATCATAATTTACACCAAAATTTAACCCCGTAGAAAAATTAGTATAAAAAACACGTGTGATAAATCTTGTTTGTTCTATGAATCATTAACAGATGGCCTCATGGTACTAGTTTTTAATGTATTATCCTGTAACAAATGTCGAACCATTGCGGCGCTATCAAAGTTAAAAGAATATAACCCATCAAATTCAAACGTTAGTTAATTATTTCTGATCACAATATTTATAGTGTTTCCATATTATTTGAGAAAAATGGTAAATAGTAGAATATGAACGCAAACATATCAACTAATGTACCAAAAATCAAAATTATTTATTCTAATCAACACTAAACGAGATTCATAGGTAATACACAAGATATTTGCATCAGAATTTTTTCTCTCCATCAAAATATAATAAATGCTTTGCATAATTATACAAGAAATGATCTAAATGATCTTGATAATACAAAGAATGGAAGTGATTGTATATTTGTTGTTATAATTTAGATTTTTATAAAATTAACTAACATCTAAAAGGAGAAATA